>CAVLJG010000008.1:72369943-72793437 GCA_963669975.1 Acanthoscelides obtectus
TAATTTATGATAATTATAACATCAATGGTCAGGTTATAGACAGATGCTCCTCTTATAGAAACCTTGGAGTCATTTTTGATATCAAGATAACGTTTACTGAGCATATACTCAATATCTCGTCGGTTGCCACTCGACTACTTGGTTTCTGTATCAGAAACTGGAAGGGTTTCTCCAATGTTGATACATTAATGACTTTTTTTTCACTTTTGTCAGAAGCAAGTTGGAGTATGCGACTCTGATCTGGTCTCCTATATACCAAAATTCTGTCGTGATCCTTGAGGCCATTCAACGTAAAGCTTTAAAGTATTTTCACCTTAAATGCACAGGTTCTTATCCAGAAAGAGATTGTGACCGTAGTGCCCTATTAGAGTTTTTCAATTTGGATTCACTGTCAACAAGACGAAACATATTTACTTTGTCGTTTTTGTATGGCCTCATTCACAATAAAATTGACTGTCAAAATTTACTTGAAAAAATATCTTTCCGCGTTCCAAGGCTAGGGAGTCGACAACAAACGGCATTCAATTGTCAAGCTGGCCGTACAAATGTTATGACAAGATCGCCAATTAATCTCATGTGCTGCGTCATGAACAGTGTTACTGAGTCGTGTAATATTTACAGTGACAGCTGTGCATCGATTATTAACTGCTATAGATCATCCAATCTTATTTAGAATGTGTTTTACTATAGATTTAAGTCCAAGAACCATGTCTCTTTAATTGTTATTTTTTTCAGCGTTTCCTGTAATTGGGTTTCACCTGTTGGAAATAAATAAATAAATAGTTATAACCAATCATATAAATAATGGAAAACGGACATCGGGGTTTCAAGGGTAGAAATTTAAGTAGAATGGAGCTCCAGAAGACAGAGAATCCGCGGACGATCTCATAGCAGTTGACGAATCAAAGAAGCTTGCTCATCTCTCCTTCAACGTGCTGCAAACTTACGTAAGTGGAAGTGAGTCATTCGGACTCTCATAAAGCCGTCTTTAACCTACATAATGGTCCTTTGACGAGGAATTCTTCTCGAAAAAATTACGCCTAATCATCATGTTCATATGAACGTTTACATCTTAAGACAGTATAATTATGAGAAAAAAAGCCATAAAGACAGCGATTACAGCAGATGAGATGATATGATTCTAATTTTGATCTTGAACGTTGAGATTAACTTGAAAAATTGTGTTAGTAGACAATCAGATGAATGAGAAGTTCTCACGTCTTTGGGGGACTTTGTTGTAGAATGATTTATTAAGGTTCATGGACTTTGGTATTTCGTGAATCGCGTGTAGAACCTGTGAGTGAAATTCCAAGAAAAATATATTATTTGGTCCTGGGAAAGGAACTGCCATCCACAACATACCGCTTTTCGAAGACGTTAATTATTGGCATACGTAGTCCACAGGAGGTTTATGAACATGGAAATAACCTCAAAATAAAATCATATAAGGGTTCAGCAGAAAATAACTGCGACGCCATATTTGATGTGTAAGAGAGGGAAACACGTATGTTACAACGAGAGCAAGAATGAAGCGTGCACGACAGCGAGTATGTGGACGCTTTATCAGCGCTCTCGCTCCCTCGTTCACATTAAACTCGAGACATCAACTTTTGTTGGCCTAATTCGTTTATTGCTAAGCACTACAAAGCCACAGCAGCAAATTAGACGTGTAGGGGCTCATTTTGCAGATGTTTTGATCCCCTATACAACTCTACTGAGAGCCACTCATACTCGTAGTTCTTTTTGATTCTTTAGTTGACAATTATTTCCATTTACACTTGTTGTCAAATATGGGGTTGTCCAAAACGGACGCAGGAAAGTAAACGCATATTAAAACAAGAAAGATTGATATTCAAATCAAGTTGGGTACTTTATTTTGAAGGCTCATTTATACCATTTATGTATGGAAAATAATATCGCTCAAATGTTCACCACGACTGGATTTACAGACATCCACGCGATGGTCGAAATTTTCAATGACATTTTGCAAAATGATCGGTTCTATGGCATTTATCTCGGCAATGATGTTGTTTTTGAGTTCTTGGAGGGTGGCTGGTTTGTTGACGTAGACTTTGCTTTTCAAATATCCCCATAAAAAGAAGTCCAAGGGAGTCAAATCGCACGATCTTGGCGGCCATGGCACATTTCCTCTGCGCGAAATCCCGCGATCACCGAAGAAGGACTGCAATCGATGGATATTGACGTTGGTTGTGTGGCATGTTGCACCGTCTTGTGGGAAATAAACATCGTCCATATCCATTCCTTCAAGTTGCGGCAAAAAATAGTCCTCTATCATCACGTGATATCGCTCAGAATTGACGGTAACGGCGTCCCCGGCCGCATTTTCGAAAAAGTAAGGTCCGATGATGCCTTTTGACCACAATGCACACCACACAGTCACTTTTTGAGGATGCATCGGCTGCTCATGATCGTTCGCCCAGATGCGGCAGTTTTGCTTGTTTACGGTCCCATTCAAAGTGAAATGCGCTTCGTCGCTGAACATGATTTTTGATGAAAAATTGGCATCAATTTGGCGGTGTTCAATGAGCCAATCTGAGAACGTTCGGCGCGAAAAATGGTCGGCCCGACGCAGCTCTTGCGTCAATCGGATCTTGTAGGCGTGTACATTCAAATCCTTGTGGAGAATGCGGAGCAAACTGGTTCTCGAAATGCCCAATTCCTGGGATCGACGCGTTGTTGATTGTTTCGGATCGTCTCTCACACTCTCCTTCACAACAGCAATATTTTCCGGTGTGCGAACGCTCCTTGGCCGGCCAGAACCTGGCAGATTTGCCACAGAACATATTGCCTCGAATTTACGCACCAGACGACCGATGGTTGTTTCGTTTGGGCAGTTTTTGCGACCGAAATGTTCACGAAGCGCGCGAAACGTGTTTTTTATTTTTGCACCATTTTTGTAGTGCTCTTGAATAACTTTAATGCGGTCTTCAATCGACTCCATAGCGATCAATGGTAAACATTCAACTAACAAAATGACATGTCGGTGACAGAAAACAAAGATGGCGTCTATGTCAAATTGACGTTTACTTTCCTGCGTCCCTATTGGACAACCCACTATTTTTTTCTAAAATTTTAAATATCCTTGTCCATGAGGTGAGAAGCAAGTTTAAGAGTTAAATCAGAGTCTACCTAAAACAGTAAAAATTAAATTCTACATTTTAGAAAGAATAGGGAATATTATATGATTTAAATATCGGTTATTTAGTTTAATTTTCAGCCTATCTTGCCCAGAATGACATATTCAACCTTATTTCATACTTAAACGTTATAATCCTTATGAATTAATGAAAAATGGGAATAAATGATAGTTTAAAAGAACACGCTTATAAGATCTTTAAGCGGTATTCGGATTGAAGAACTTGATTGCTCTAAGTTAACAGGAAAACCCCATGCAACAGTGAATATTTAAATGAAATGATGAGATTACGAAATGATTCGTAAGACATTTCAGTACCTTATGTCCTATAAAAACTAACTGATAAATCGAACTAAAAAATGAAAAATAAGTAATAGTTTAAAAAAACTAAAAAAACACGCTTTTATAGCTGGCCGAACGAAAAAGTAGAAAATAATTTATGATTACAAAGAGTATATTACAGTAGTAGATGGTAGAAAAATCAATCATAATTAATGATAGCAAATTAGCCAAAAATACAATCAAATGACATATCGAGGACTATGACGTCACTGCGAAACGCGCCGATTATGCGGCAATTAAATCTACTTAGTTGAAAACACAGACACTTCCTTGGATGAAATATTTGTTTACGGGATCATATTAACCTCAATAATCGACAGAAAATGCAAAGAATCGTGCATATTCCCGCCCACTTGCATAATCTCCAGATTTAGTGCTCGTTAACAAATGACAGACATCGTGATATGTTGGATCGCGAATCATTTCGAGAATTCGAGAATGAAAGTAAAAGTCGTTATCATGTTTTCCCTGGCTGAAGCATTTCACATGCATGCATACTACATCCCTACAGGATGGCAGAACGGAAGCCCCATAGAACGCTGTCAGAATTGAATAGAAAAATGCATCAGACATTAAGCAGACATGACAAGCAGACAATGATGGACGATGTGAATATGTTATCAGCGTATTGCCATATCTAATAATAATTTATTTCAGATGTGCATTCTTGCGGATAGAAATATAGTCGTCGGTGCATCGCACTCTATTTCGAGACAAGCAACAGCGGCTGACAGGGTGGACATTTCTAGGAAATTTATCCACGTTCTCAAAAGCATTTAGCATTTTCACAACGATATGACATCAAAAGTGAATGTTATCTTTTCACCCAACCGACTGAGCTTGACAGAATACGGCAATATGTAACAATAGACCCTAATAACTTTGGGAGGGTAGGTCGATTCAAGTACCTTGGAGCAACTATTGCTGCTAGTAAAAACATCACTGAGGAGAGAAAGAAGCCAGTCTGAGAACCGGTGCACATTGTCCCTAAGTTAAATCGAGAAATCACACTCGCTTCTGTAGGATCAGGATCTATAAGACCATAATAAGACGTGGATGATGACGAAAGCCAATAAATAATAGCTCAGGTATTTCGGACGCAGATTCCTACGTAAGACCTTTGGATCTTTCTATGACTCAAATACAGGGCAATGTCGCATAAGAACATAAGAAGTCATAGCATAGCGACTTAGATAGAATTGCTATATCCAAAAACAGGTTATCTGGGAAGTACCAGCTGGTAAAAGACCTATATTTCGCCACCGTATGAGGTAGAGGGATAACATCAAAAGGAAAAATTAACTCAAGCTTAGACACAACAGATGGATGTTAATTGTGAAGTCATCCAAAACCCACCACTGGTTGCGTTAAAGATAGCAACAGCGTATGGTTCCATCCTTATTGGAAATCATCAACACAGTTCAGATGGGATAGGATGAACAAAATCAGATCAAACTAGCCTCTATCAGGGGCACAGTAAACGTAGTTTTATCTAGAACATGTTGAGCAAGCTTTGAAAAATTGATATCCTCAGACTTCGACGAGCTTTTTCACAGTTTTTACTTTGCTGCCTCGTATCTTGTAAAAATGGACCTTAAATTTCTGTTTCAACTCTTTCTAGAATAAAAATCATACGTAAGGGAAATTTTCCTACAATTTGAGTATGTTTATGGGATCAATAGCGTTGGCGTATGAACTGAAAACTAGCACTAACGCGGATATACGGGAAGCACTTCATTTGTAAAAAAAAATGACATGCGTATGGCGCAGGTTACCTTTTCCCCAGAGGTGAAAATACGAGGCACTAAAGTTAAAATTCAGAAAGAGCACGTCGAAGTCGAAATTAGTGAATTATTGAACGATTTTCAATATACAAAAAATACTTATGGCCTTGTCTCCAAGTTCAATATTCAATATATTTGTTGGGCCAGATACACTTGTCTTTAGTGGAAAGAGACAGTTGAGCCAAGTGGAAGAATTCCTCTGAGAGATGTCAGTGTATGACAGCCCTCACCAAATCCGTAATACAATGGAAATTTTGGTGATTCTGCTAATAGGACATATTTCCCAGGACTTCGCATCCTCCGAAAAACATAACTTTTCATGTGGAGGGTAATTGACGACAGGCTGATTAGCAATAGGATTGTTTTTTGAAATACAATGCGAAAACTTTGAGAAAATGTGGCATACTTTTACAGACATCCAACCAAGTCAACCATACCTATTTCTGTGTATTTGCAGACATAATTTTCCTAAGAAGTTATTATTACATTGTAGCCAGAGGTTGTCATTATCTTGGTCAATGACGGGGACGTCCAAATTTGCTGCCGCTAGGCGACCCTCATGTTGTTGGTGTACAAACTCTCAAAGTTATACGGAATAAATTGGTGTCAAGTAGGTTAACTGCAGTTACCACGCAACGCAATGATCAGTTCATAAAGGATTACCTATGTTTGGCCCCTCTGAGAAGAAAGTTAGCTACGAACATGTATGACAAAAAATGTAAATGGATCAAGTCAGTCAAACAGATCCATACAATTACACAGCCATCACCTCATCTGTGAGGCAGTAGCGCAGCGAAGAGGTAGCCACAGATCAGAGACGTGTATTAGCTCTTAGCATTATAAGTTTTGAGGACAAATGATATACAGGGAAACATAAGATGTATGAAATAAGGTAGTTGGGTGCGTAGAATAATGGAGGTTGGAAGCGTATAAATTAATAATAATAAATTTACTAACATCAGAAAATTGGAACTACACCCTATTACCGCTAACTCTTTAACCACTACAAAAAATTTTTAGAAAATGACCTGAATCTCTAGAACGTTATAAAACGAAGCTTAGACGATTTTTATTTTGTTTGTTTTTTACCCCCAGCTCTGCCGGCACTAAACTGATTTTCAAGAGCTACAAACCTTTTTCGTCCTTGGCATAGTAGTAATCTTTTGTGGAAATTTCATCAAAATCCGACCGGTTCTCTCCAAGTTACGAGTATAGACAGGCCAAGTATTAGCAGACAGAACAACACACAGACAGACTGACAGATGAACGGAAATGAGTAACATGATTTGGTAAAAGGGTAAACCATTTTCACAACCTTATGCAGGTGAGAGTCTAAGTATTCCAAGACACACACTGACGCTGTTCGAGAAGTCACCGGAATACACCTGCATCAGAATATATAACAAACTTTCAACTACCCTCAGGAATGTCAGTAGTATTGCTAGTTTTAAATGTCAACTACGAAAATTATTAGTTGAAAAATGTATCTACTCTTTGTCTGAGTACCTCGCACTATGATATATTTTTAGAACTTTTTTATATGTAAATGTCTATACGCCTTATGTTGTTCCTGTTTGTACTTTGTAAATACTTATGTTTGTTTCGTTTAATTTTTTAATTAAGTGTGCTATGTACCTCCCTCTTGGGACGAGTCTTATGTCATTTTATGATCTACTATACCAGACAATAAATGTATCTATCTATCTATCAGTAGCGTCATCTACTACTGACTTTCCAGGTTACCCCCATTTGATGTGAGCATTAACAAACGAACCACCTTTACTAAGCTACAGACATGAGAGAAGCGATGCAACCGGGCATTAATATAGAGATTGTCAAAATTATATCCAGTTTAGTTAGTCATATAAAATCTATTTTTTTTTCGATGTGGTGGCTCGAATGGAAACGATACGAAGAAGCATTCAGGAAATGCATGTCGAAATTTACAAGATGCCAAGATTTTGAAGCTTTCCCAAAAACTGCCCGGATAGTCCCACTTTTTGGTGGGGTTGTATCAAGATGATAGAGACAGCAAGGGTTTTTTGAACCCCCTAAAGCTATGAGAAAATCGCGGAATCTGATTGCATATAAACTTCAACCTAGCTGTCTCCAGATATGAATAACACAAATTCGTGCTAATCAACGGAATTATTCTAATATAATCATTTTTCATAATTTGGCCTTGGCGTGATACCTTGCATAACGTTATATTATTGTTTCCTCAAAGTGAAATCAACCTTCAATGGAAATCCATCTCGTTTTTATTTTCATTCGAGAACTTCTCCGAAGACTTTTAACGGAAACCTTGACAACTTGTATTTCCTGGTAACGTTGTGATGTGCATGGACAATGACATCATCTACGCAGACATTTTGTTTTGAACAATGAACGAAGTGTGCAAGGATTTCCGATGTGACCACAATGAGGTGACTCATTGAACAAAAAATATTTGTATTTTTCTGGATACTGCCATAAATGTGATAGTATCATATACAGGGTGGCCCATAAGTCCTTTGAGCTGGAAAAAAAGGAATAAAACCAAACTAGTTACATTATGAAGAATTACTATATTTTGTTATCATCTTTATTGAATGGGAATTATGTTTTAAAAATCACATCGTCTAAATGCAATCCATTACGATCACGGCACTCATAATATAAACGACGTCTAAAATTGTCGATGACTGCGCGGCAAGTCAACACTGTAATGCTTGCCATTTCTCTTCGGATATTTTCTTTCAGGACATCAACTGATCGCGGAGAGGTGTCGTACACTTTACTCTTGAGGTAGCCCCATAAAAAGATGTCCATTGGGGTCAAATCTGGACTACGTGGTGGCCAAGAAATGTCTCCTCTTCGAGAAATTACTTTGCTGGGAAAAAGTTGACAGACGACGGGCATAGAAGTGTTGGAGGTGTGGGCAGTTGCTCCGTCCTGTTGAAACCAGGTCTGCGTATTATAGCCTGGAAAATTCTGCAACGCTGGTGTCAAAAACTCTTCTATCATTGCTACATACCGCTCCGAAGTAACAGTTAATGCGCGACCTCTGTCGTCCTCAAAAAAATAAGGGCCTACGATGCCATGCGCTGACATAGCAGCCCAAACTGTAACTTTAGGGCTGTGTAAGGGCTTCTGATGCTTACACCTTGGATTTTCGGAGCTCCAATAACGGCAATTTTGTTTATTTACATGCCCGTTTAAATGGAAGTGAGCCTCGTCCGAGAACAACACATTATTGAGCGAAGAAAGTCGATTCAACATTTCATTCGCAAAGTTTAGTCTCTGAATAGCATCATTATCTTTTAATTCCTGCACTAACTGAATTTTGTAAGCGTGCAGACGTAAATCTTTCCTTAAAATCCGCTGTAAAGATGTTCTGGGTACGTTTAGTGCACTGGAACGCTTACGAGTAGACTGGGTAGGATTTTGACGAACAGACTGTGCCACAATGTTGATGTTTTCTTCAATACGAGTTGTCCTTGGTCGACCCCACCGCTGTTTATCTAACGTCGAACCAGTCTCTTCGAACTTAGCAACCCAGTTCTTAATCGCTTGAGCTGTTGGACACTTTGTAAAATTGTGTAAATTGTGGTATTCTCGATATTTACGCCGCGCAATGGTTGCCGAATCATTATTTTGATAAAACTTGCGCACACAAAAAGCACGATCCGCTCCAGTGAAACACTCCATAGCGACTGAATTCCCAGACACTGAAGATACTGCCCCCACCTAGCCCGCGCCGCTCACGCTCACCCGTTAAATTTTATTCAAATTTGAAATTTCAAAGGACTCATGGACCACCCTGTATAATAATAACATCAACATCCAATTACTAACATTAATTAAATCAAAAAGATGCTCAACCACATCCGTTATGAGTCGTCCACAGACAATTTGGACCCAGCCATATCGCCAAGTAGGATCACAGTGTTTCTTTTAGAAATAGTAAAAAACGGCGTCAAATAGGTTGACTCTGCACTTCCCACGCAATGTTGTCATTAGTTCTTAAGGGATTATGTTCAGCACAACTTGACTCTATCGAAATAAAACAGAGGATAGTTGCTATGCTTACGTTCGTTGTTCCAGAGACAAAGCCTAAATGAAACAAATTGCGATAAGCCCTCTCCCACCCCAATACAAACCTCACCTCGCAATCTTACAGTATAGTGGAGAGTATGTGTTTGGAAGGTGTTTCAAGGTAATCTTTTAAGTCTACAAAAAATTAGGTATAATTCATCAGCCCTTTTTAATTTTTAAATTCATTCAGCAATGTATTTTCTTAAAGTTAAGCTGCTAAGAATACTGTCCAACAGAAACCAATTAGAAAACGTTAATCGAGCAATAAAAAAGTGCTGCGCTGCAGTAATGCATTGTATACAGCGAAATCGCAAGGTCAAGGTTATTTTATTTATAACTTTCAGAGGCGAATGTGCATTTCGTGTAGGAAGTGATCGAGTAAGGACAATGTTCCAGGTATTTCTGGTATAATGGGAAAGCGACCAAATCACCTTCGTCGCTTAGTTGCATAGAATTGTAGAGTTAGTTATCTAGATGGACAGAGTGATCAATATTTGCTATTTATTTTGCTTATAACGTTTGTTGTTTCCTGCGTCATACGACTTTCACTGTCAAGCACTGTGTGTCTGTTACGTACCCCATACAATTATAGCCTCTTTACACAATCAAATAAATTTATGAATAAATTGTCAGAAAAATTGATGGATTTCTTCAAGGTCACAGGAAGCAAATTTATATGATCAAATTTATTCAAGGCAAGCATACCAACACATGTAGTAAATTCCTATGATACCAACCTCAGGAAAACAATATCAAAACATAACTTATGTATAACCATTAAAAAGGTGACTGTTTACTGATTGTTTCTACTGAATTATTAAATCCTAAAATAAAACTAAAGCGTCAAGCCGAACTGTAAGGATTATAATCTCAAATCAAAGAACGTGAACGCGTCTAATGACGAAAGTTGGTATCCAGGAAAAACAACAAAAAATAACGAAAATTGCCCAAGAGGTTCACGGAAAATTAGGACAAACTCTAGTCTGGCCATTTATTTGAATTTACTGTTATTAAGAAATTAACAACAATTTTTAAGTCACACACTCCAATTTCTTCAAGGTTAAAAATTGTACAATTTATTTGATCGTATAAAGCGGCTATTAGTGTAACGTCTCACAAGGATTTTTTTACATTTCAGAGGATTAGTCTTGGTCAGTTCAGGTATAGCTTTAGATATTCACAATAGACATATAGTACTAAGGTATTGAAAAGCTTGAATTATTGTTGTAATCGGGCTATTGTAATTCGGGCTACGTTACGTTCAAGGTAAGCTTACACGAATTCACCGATACTTTCCATATGGTATTCCTGCTACCAAAGGAGTTTTGCAATACTCGTATATTGTTTGTCATAACGCATCTGTGGCGGGTATTTTAGGCTTTTGAGTAAATCTCTCAAAATGAACGGGGATACTAACAACAAAAACATACTTTCCATATGAAGATTCGGGTTCCTGAAAATGCAATGCATGAAGCTGGCAAGGCACTCACACTCATAAAGCATAACATAGATTTTTTTATACACCTATAGCAAGTTTTAAGAAATTAGATTGGATAGCAGTACAGTTTTGTGTACGAGTCTCACAATAAAGGGCTAGAAGAATCCTAGTTCTTTACGTTTCTATTTGAAAATTATCAACTTCAACTAGCAGTTAAACTAATAACACTGGACAACAAATTTTAATTTTTTAATTGTATATGTATCTTGTGGGAAAAGTGCACTTTGTTAATTTTGGGGCGCTGAATCCAAAAATGACAATGAAATAAAAAAATTAGTTGCGGTTTAGAAAAAAAACTTTTATTTTTAAGGATATCTTAAAAAAAGTAACAAGATTCATATACTTATAAGAATCACTATATGCGCTGTCTTTTTGCTGTTCTTTTATGGATCGTTTCTGGAGCATCTCTACCAAGAGTTCAACAGTAGTCTGCAATCATGGAAGGATTCCACTTTCCCTGGTACCTTTTTTCCATTGTTGAAATATCCCGATGAAAACGTTGGCCGTGCTCATCACTTACGGCTCCGCAATTGTCAGGAAAAAAGTCCAGGTGTGAGTGTAGGAAATGTATCTTACGTGACATATTACAGCCCATCTTTTGATACGATGACAGCATATTTTTGACAAGGGTTTTATAGTTGTCAGCTTTTCTATTTCCCAAGAAATCCCAAGCAGTTTTTTCAATACCTGTTAAAGTGTTTTTAAACTGTGTATCTTTCAAAATATTTCGAACCTGTGGCCCAACAAAAATACCTTCTTTAACCTTTGCCTCACTTAGTCTTGGAAATTTCTGACGCAGGTATTGAAAAGCTGACCCATCTCTATCTAATGCCTTGACAAAGTTTTTCATTAGGCCCAACTTGATATGCAGTGCTGGTAATACAATTTTTTTCGAATCTACTAATGGCATATGCTGTACATTTTTTTGACCTGGCTCTAGGAATTGAAGAACAGGCCAGTTTTGTCTGGTGTAATGAAGTGCCTTTGCCCGACTGTCCCATACACACAAAAAACAGCAAAACTTTGTGTAGCCTAGCTGCAGCCCAAGTAAAAGTGCAACAACTTTCAAATCGCCACAAATATGCCATTGGTGCTCATCGTATTTTATGCATGTCAATAGGTACTTCATATTGTCATATGATTCTTTCATGTGAACTGCATATCCTACAGGAAGAGATGGTAAAATATTTCCAATATGCAATAACACTGCCTTTAAACTCAATGTTGAACTGTCTATAAACAATCTCCATTCTTCTGGGTTATAGTTTATATTTAAAGCCGCCAGTAAGCCGTTAATGTTACTGCAGAAAACCAAGTTATTCTCCATATTGAAAAATGGTTCTAAGTCTTTGTGGCGTTTACGAAAAACACATACCGAAACATCGTCTTCTAACAAGTTCCACTGCTGCAGTCTTGATCCATGTAACTCTGCCTTACATTTTGGAAGTTCTAAATCTCTTACAAGATCATTTAATTCTGACTGTGTTATTTTGTGCGGTTGGTGGCATGACGTGCTCGGTATAAAATCAGGATCTCTTGACGTTGATGGCATATCTTCTTCCTGACGAATCACTCGATCGCCATGATCTGATTCGTTTTCTGATTCGCAAGTGTAGGATTCTGGGGGTTTTGGAATAGGATTTTCGTCACTGTGAGGCACAGGTCTCATCGCAGACGGTACGTTTGGGTAGTTAATAACCGATACCTGTGGCTTGTCCAACACAAGGTACTATGCAAAAGTAACAATCATTAATATGATTTGTAGGCTCTCTCCAAACAATTGGGACAGCAAAGCGCATAGACCGTTTTTTGCCATTTAACCAGCTCCTCAGACTTGAAGCACATGTATTACAGCAGATGTGGGGTGCCCACTGTTTGTCTTGATCACCTAGTTTACAACCGAAATAAAGCTGATATGCCTTTGTTATTAGTGGAGTAATAGACCGTCTCTGAGACGCAAAAGTCACATCACCACACACGTAACAAAACTGATCTGGATTGTTTACACACTTTCGAGACATCTTGCATGAACGCCGTCAGCCAACTGAGGAAAAAATGGCTAATATAAAACAATATAATGTACACGTATGTATAACGTAACACAATCATGCCGATTACATCATCTTTCCTTGCCTAATATAAAAATGTAGCACATGCATTCTTGTGAATTACAGTATATTAACACTGTCACAGCAGGAACACATATAATTACCGTATCTCTAAAACTTGAACTAATATTGAAAAAATAAGTTTCATTCCGGTTTTAGCACATTAAAAATAGTAATATTTTGTTGATTTTATTTAGAATATTTTTTGGCTGTTGATCAGTGTAATTAAAGCACTACGGTTTTGTATTCACGCTAGTCCGCATATATTATCAGGATCATTTTTCAAGTGTGAATCGTTCTGTGATGGAGACAGAGAATTTTTATTTATTGATGTAAAATGGATCACAAACTAATATATAATCATTTTTAATTTTTCAAGTATAAACATTTAAACATTTGTCTAGTCGCGGCACCAGCTCTTACATCCCTACATCAACATATCATCATTTTTCAAGCATTCCACTAAGAGATTCCATAATTTTGGAAAAAGATCAAAGTCTGATAGTGCTAAGTCAGGGACATATGTGGATGATCATGTAATTCTCAATCAAACTTGTTCAGTTGCATCTGTGTTCTTGCCGCAACGTGAGGCCGAGCGCTGTCGTGAGGCAGAAGGACGCCGCTCTGGTATGGAGCAGATTCCGCCATCGGTTTCAAATAGCGAGCCTAATTCAACAAGCAGCAACTTTAGCAGGAGGAACTTTTTGGCGTTTAAAAACCGGATTACTAAGCGCACTTCACAATCGACGGGTTTACTGATTAGCATGGCGACAAACAAAGCGGTATAACTACACAAGCAACACGTACAGAGACGTGAATCGTAATGGCCGCGTAGTGAGAGACTGGTTAAGAGCATCTGCGGTTGAACAGGCGTCACGTGAGAAGAAGACGCGGGCACAACGTGCAATCGGTTTACTTCAAGAATGGTTCTCGTAGCTAAAATTTGTGTAAACAATTAATGCCAATGTCATTCTCGCGATGCTTCTGAAATAAAGTCGAAACGCGATACGACATTTTCACTTAAACAGAGTCTGCCTGAGGAGATGATTCCCAGTTCTGCTGAACGTGAGCAGCTCAAAAATCTAATTTACAAAATATCTTAACAGTCGCATCACATCGACTTCAATCCTTAATTTTACTTCAGTATAAAAACATAGAGACATTTTTATAATTAAAATCCGCTACACAGCAAGAGTTAACGTATCTGTTCAAAGACAAAAAGGGCAACTGTCTCTAACTAAGTCTTCTCATTAAATCCTGTAAAGCTGATGTAGTAAGATATTAAAAGTATTCAGAAAATTCCTTTACGCAGAAAGTGGTGGCAGTGAAATCTGATATTATGCATAGTCCAGGAGCTACAGGCGAATAACACTAAGCTGTATTGTTGAAAATACTCAGCATCCTATTTATCCATTTGTCAGATATTTTATCAAATAAATAAATGCATTACAAAAAAGGCGACAAGTACTGTTTTGCGAAATTTGACAGCCAATGCATCCACCGTTTTTGAAAGATGAAGTAGTGGTGGCAGATATTGCACAGACTGTGATTTAGTAACTGGTGCTTCTAAATCACGAATCAAGGCTGTTATCAAATACACCGAAAAAGCCTGACAGGCAACTGGCATCATGGGATCGCGGCGTTTCGATGTGTGTGAAATGCGCATGCGCGCTAGCCGCTAAGGTCCAGAATCGTATACAACCGTTGGTTGGCTTCATGCGATTTCATGTCGGTATTTTATTCAGGAAATCTGTATGCCCATAATATCATCGTTATTTGAAAGTCATGATCCCCGTTTTAAATTCATCGATATCAAAAAGTAACGATATTAGATATCACGAATATTCAACGATGACGATATCGGCCATCTGTAAAATGGAGCGAGCTAAAAGATTCATAGCCCTTAATTTTTCTGTCCATAGATATTTTTTCAGCGGTTATGTGAAATAAAAGTTAAGTAATTGAAGATCTTGAGAACCAGGTTCAATCATATTTAACTATGCAGATTTATGTATGTAGGTGCATTTAGCACATTACTTTTATATAATTTTTGTAAAATAACGGCGAGTCTCTTGTCAAACGATAAGCTTATGTATTCTTTCTGCTCGCATTTTTCTTAACTTAGAAAGTGTAATTATTAGAAAAATAAGCCTCACTCTAAAGATGACTATTTATGATTAGAAGCAAGTTATAAACTTTGGTTACTAAAATTAGTATATTGCCTCTTGGACTAACAAAAAAACATCAGCTAATTCTAACTGCTCCTCAGATATGTCTGAGCATCTTAATAAGCAAACCTCCTACAGAGACTATGAAATTTCGAATAATCTGAATGACTTTGCATAAGAATCTACAAAGAATGCTGAGAGCTGTTATTTTATTATTTCTAGTATTTTTCGACGTTCAAAAGTTATAACTTAGAATATGGTTAGTTAGCTTGCCGATATGTCCTCATTACAATTTTCATCCCTTCCAAACAATGTCTGAAAATTGAACCGGAATATCTGAAACATTGTAGCACAGCTATTTTATTTCCGCCGTCTCTGGAACAATTTTTAAAATCTACGACTACCTAAATGATGAATGCTAAACTCGCGATAATATTCGAGCTTCGGTTCACAAGTTTTCTGTTGCTTAAAGATATCCAGGTTTCTCATTTATGTCGGTTTGTCAGTCCGTGTCTGTTGTATATGAACGAGTCACAAATACAAAGTCAAACTACTTGACCAAATATTCAGCCCTTTGACCTTTAATAATGTGTGGATGCACCCTGATGTGCTACGCATTCTCCAACGCGCCTAGGCATGCTTCTGATCAGGTGGTCAATGTCCTCCTGTGGTATATCATTCCAGGCAACCACCAACTCGTCTCGAAGTGCTTCTAGAGTCTGAGGAGGACGTTGCAAATTGAGCAATCTCCTACCCATCATATCCCACACGTGCGCAATTGGGGATAAGAAGTCTATTGTGACTCTTGGAACATGTGGTCGGGCATTATCTTGTTGGTGTAGGGTGTAGGGAAGTCGATCTTTCTGTTAATGCTGAAAAGACCGAGCTGATCCTATTCACTAGGAGAAGAAGGCTTGACGGACTGGTCATGCCGACCTTCTTTGGGACTAGATTAGTTTTGTTCCAGTCAGTGAAATATCTGGGAATTATCCTGGACTGCAAACTGAACTGGAGAGAGCATGTGGAAGACAAGGTTAGCAAGGCTCGCAATTCGATGTGGGCTTGTAGACGTGTTGTCGGTGTAAGGTGGGGGCTTAAACCCAAAGTGGTATACTGGCTCTACACGACGATAGTACGTCCATCTCTCTTGTACGGCTCCCTGGTCTGGTGGCCTTGCATTAGAACTGAGTCAACTAAGGCCAAACTCAATAAAATTCAGCGTTTGGCCTGTATTAGCATTACAAGCGCAGTGCGAACAACGCCATTGAGTGCAATGGAAGCTCTGTTGGATCTCCCACCGTTGGATCTGGTGATCCGCGGTGAAGCGAGAGTAGTCGCTCATCGACTGTGGAGTCAGGGCAGCTGGGCTTTCTTGAATCCGGTCAAGGGGCATACTGCCATCTTAGTCGAATTAGAAAGGGAGGACCCCGTCCTTCTAAGCAGGGGTGATCGTATTACCCCTAAATATCGCTTCAACCGCAAGTTTATTGTGGAGTACCCAACGAGGGAGGAGTGGGACGCCGGTAGCCGAGGACTCTCCGAAGTGAGCGGGCAGGTCTGGTACACGGACGGCTCGGTCACCGAAGAGGGCTCAGGTGCTGGGGTCTCTGGACCTAGAACTAGGCTATCTCTGCCTCTCGGTGAGTACACCACCATTTTCCAGGCGGAAATCTTGCCGATTCTGGCTTGTGTATCTCACATTCTGGAGGAGGGTGGGCCTAGGAGAAGAATAACAATCTTATCCGACAGCCAGGCTGCAATGAAAGCACTAAGTGCATGTAAGATTACTTCGAGTCTTGTATTGCAATGCAGGGAGGCTCTGGATTGCCTCGCAGCGAGGCATCCGGTATCGTTAATATGGGTACCGGGGCACGCTGGGATAAGGGGCAATGAGACGGCGGACACTCTGGCGAAAACAGGATCAGCCAGCAAGCTCGTTGGTCCTGAGCCAGCTCTAGGAGTTACCGCGCATAAAGCTAGGAGGAAAATGGAGACGTGGGTTGCAAGACAACACTCTCAGAAATGGAAAAGTATCTCTAGACATCTCCGCCAGCCACGAGAGCTCATTGAAGGGCCCAGTGCTAAGGATGGACGCTTCTGCCTATCTCTGGGTAGAGCCAACCTAAGGTTGCTGGTGGGACTGTTGTCTGGCCATAACACGTTAAGGCGGCACCTGCACGTGATGGGGGTGGCTGAGGATCCCTTGTGCGAATGCTGCGGAGTAGAGGAAGAGACCTCGGCGCACGTTTTGTGTCGCTGTGAAGCTCTGAGCTACTATAGGCTGACTATACTGGGGTCCATTACTTTGGACCCTCAGGACGTAAAGGAGCTTGGACTCAAGGCGATTCTCAACTTCGCTAAAAGGGGGCTTGTGATTTAAGTATTGTAGAGGTGCATAAGGGCCCGCTTAAGCGGCCTATGCACTGGCTCCTTATGGTGGCCGGGATGCCTCTAAAATTCAAGATTCATTCATTCATCTTGTTGGAAAGTTGGATCTGCCAGGGTGTCAAGATAGGGTAAAAAATGGGGTTCTAGAACTTCGTGGATATAACGCTGCGCGTTCATGTTACCATGCCCAAACAAAATAGAGACTCGTCACTAAAGACAATACTGTTCCATTCCTGATCCCAGAGTGACCGTTGTCTGCACCACTCAAGGCGATTACGTCGGTGTTCTCGAGTTAAAGGGAGGACCCAGTGTGGCCGGTATGAAAACAAGCCAAAACTTATCATTCGTCGGTAAACACTTCGCATGCCAATAGGTCTTCCATGTTCTGTAAACCATTCATTTGCAATGGACCTGGTAGTGGAGAAACGGTCCCTTAAGGCCAATAATCTTAGGCGGCGATCTTCACGGTCTGTTGTTCTACGGCGGCGTCCAGTGCCCCTTGCTCTTTGCGTACGGTCTTCTCGAAGCCATGCCTGACAACACCTAACCACAGTGTCTACACTTCTTTGCACTCTAACTGCAATTGCCCGAAAAGAAAGTCCAGCTTCCCGAAGTCCCACTATACGGCCCCTATCAAACTCACTAAGTTGACGAAATCGTACAGGTCTCCGTACTCTAGGCATCGTAACCGATCGTAGAGGATGTCAAGAACCAAAATCCGCCAACGTTGATTCTTTACTGCGGCTGAAATATTCATTTTTAGAGCGTTAGTGAATTAAAAAAAAAGCAGTATAAAAACCGGAATGTCCAACTGATAAGGCTGAACATTTTTTGACTTGTTATTTACAGTAAGATAAATACATGCACCAACTTTTATTAAAATAAAACCATTTAAACTGGGTGTTCGGATTTATATGTCACTTAGTATATGAATATAAATATTTCACCTGTAGGGGTGTGTCAGTGAGGACACCACCGCAGAGCAGTTGGAGTTTGTTACCCATTACATAGTCGGCAGTGGCCTCCACGATGTTGCAGCATTGCACCCTGCAGCAACGTCGATTGCAGAGTTATTTCGAATTATGAACACATTATAAATCGGACGTTTATCATTCAATGTTTCCGTTGTTACCGGAAACAGCAGCTTAATGATATAACGTCTTTAACTAACACGACGTTACAGTTACAGCCCCTATTTCATCAAAATGCGAATTATATATATTATATAAAATGACGGAAATGGGTGTCATGGTTTTTCGTCATGTACATCTGATAAAACATCCAAAAGACATATTTCATTTACTAATTTTTTCACAATTACAATACTTCCTCGCCAGATTTGGCATAGGAAGTAAAGTATAAACTAACATCCCTCATGATGCTACGGCATTATTTTATGCCTGCTAGACCGGTTAGCGAGGGTTCTGCTTCTAATCTTGGAATGTATACATCAGAAACTGGCCGGGACAACCGCCCCATTTGCTGCTAGGTTATCCAGAATATGAAAAAATCTGCCAGGAGAAGTTTCTACTGATCCGTCTAGAGCAAACATTGAGATCTATTTAGCTTGTTTTCAGCAGTCGTGGTTCTACGGTATTTAACCCCCGTCATTAGCCATAAATATTGTTTACAAATGCTCAAATAATAGGTGCTTCTGCTTACCGTGGTATTGCAATGTATAAAAAAGTGCCAATCTACTCAATGACAATTCAAGTTTACTTAAAATCACCAAAATGCAGGTAGGTAGAGTTTTTTTAACTCTGTAATTATTTGTGTGGGATCGCAGTCTGCCATGCATAAAGCGGATGGTGCAGAATTGCAAGTGTCCTTTATGGAAAATTACTGGCAGTATATAGGTGTAGGTTCGTATATTTATTGAGATCACACATATTTTGAATCATAGGAACCGGATGTAGGTACTACAAACATGAGAATGGAGTCAGATTGGGTACTTTTACGAACATTTGTTCTGCTCCTCAGAAACCTATTTTTAAATGCCTGCACTGAAATCATAGATCTGCACAGACAGCCATGAGGGTATTCTCAAAAACCCAACTCCAGGTTGCAGTCTCTGAAATCATTTTCAATTCACAATTTAAATACGCGCAACATTAATCTCCTGACAATGCCACAACATAGGACAGCCATTTTTCAACGGTCTTTTACGTATAATGCGGTGAAATTGATCAACTCTTTCGAACAATGTTTCATCAGCAACTTTTCTAAAAAAAAAATATAAGAACTACTTATTGAGCTCTTAGGTTATTGTCTTCTCTTTGAATCGTACGTATTATGTTTTTTGTTCTAATCGTAAGCATTATGTCATATTTATTAATTCTTCTTTTACTATTATTCTACTTTCTCCTTTTCTTTTTCAGTTTTTTATTTTATTTTTAAGGTAGTAATAAGCATTGACATGATATTTATGGTTAAGTGTAAATGGCCATTGGCCAGACTTCGCCATTTGTAAGGATACATAATTATGTATGTGTTACAATAAAGTCCATTGAATTGAATTGAATTGAATTTTCCCTTTGGTAGAAGAGTAATTTCTAAATGTACGGTGAGATTCAAGTTTGACTGACGCCACAATCTGTACGTGAGAGAAGCACAATAAGCATGCGATATGTATGTTAGAAAGAAATAAAAACACCTCGTTGCCTAACAACCCCAGTACGGACGCCATCGGCGCACTCTTTCTAACATACATCTATCACGCTTTTAGCGTATCTCTCTTACATTACGTCGTTAGTGGTATTAGATTTTCAGTGTACAGCATTTAGGTAATATAGTATGTACGACTATTTTATAGTCAATCCTTGAGTTGCCGAGAGTCACATTTATAAACATACATTCAACAATCAGTGCAGATGATTTTAATACTGGGTTGGTCTGCGAATCCGCTATTCGTTAAAAAATCGAGAAAGCAAATACTTTTCATCACGATTTTGCATTATTTAGTAACATTTAGAATAAAAATAATATCCGAAATGTATCATCAAAATGCTAGATAGATACAACTAACAGAGAAAAATATTTCTAACATCTACAACAACCTGTGATGACTACTGTGATAAGCAAATGTTAAATACTCCCTTGAATGATCCTAAGAAAGCATTATTCTCAAGCAACGTGTATAAATATGACCCTAAAGGTAAGTATTCATTACAACCAAATTTGTGCCGCAACATGTGTCGCGTCATGAGCCTACAGATCTGCCAGGAATGTTGCGGCACATGTGCCTGTAACTTGTTTAAATGTAAACATACTTTAATATTAACAGAACCTTTTCGTGTTGATTGCTCCACAATCTTGACACCCTAGTGCCAAACAAGAGGACATACTCGCTAATAGGGTTTTGGTATACTTTGAGCCCCCAGAGTTGTGTGACTTACTGCCTGTCGCTAACCAAGCCGTGACATTCGACATACGCCGAAAGCTTCTGATTGATGCATTTCTCCATCATCTTACTGATAACAGAAAGTAGAGCTACAGATTCGTAGCTGTATTAGTATTTTCAGAATAGTTAAACAACTACCTGAATGAATAAATATCTATGGTACGCCAATGTATCATCATCTAAATATTTTACGATGATATTAGTGAACCCGGTTGGTACAATCCAGACGGTCAAACGCACCGAAATTGGCAGAGAATATTGTTTACCATGGGGTCACGACCTCGGGATGTTAATTATCTTTTAAATGTTGGTAATGGGAACAGCCCGTGGCTAAATTTAATTGTTTTGTGTTATTCCTATAAGTAGACTATTTTCCACTATTTAGTACTCGGCTCTACATCTACCTATGTCCTTGATAAAATATTGAAAACTTCTTCACATATTGGAAACAGTCAGCTGTCCTAAAATGGTCGGATTTGGAAAAAAATCATATTTTTTTTATGGGATCTCAAATGTATTTTTATTACTTCACCACGCGATTCAGATTGTGATGACATACAACTTACATTTGGACGCGAACAAACATTACATTCATGGGAGACATTTTCAAACTCGGCGTTTTTCATAAACACGCTTCATGGATGCTCCTTATCATTAACCACAACCCGGTTTGAATAATTTTTTTTTATTACACAACAAAAAATTACAAAACAGCGACTCCAGAGCAAGGTGCAGAGAATGATCATTCACGCACCTTACTACGTATCCAATGCGGTGATTCAGCGAGTCAATCCTGTTCTTACCATCAGGAAAATGATCCACGGGTTCAGTGTTAGATACAGTGAAAGGGTTTAAACACACCCTAACGTGTTATCAAACCGATTATATGTATCCGGTGAGTTGCGTTCGGTTTGCACATGAGGTGAAACAGTGCCAAGTATGATGAGGCTGACAAATTCTCATCACTTCAACATTCAAAAATAACAGGTAAGCATGATCGGAACATAACCTTAAAATACCACTGCTTTTTAATTCGTCATAGAAATACACTGAGGGCTAAATATAAAGCACTTTGCTACGACAAGAATATAATTGTCAGTTAAAAGGCTATTATCAGTTATCAAACATCGTTGACTAACAGTTTTACACCAGAGCTCCAAAGAGATGGGGCTCCTGTATATGGACACGCTCATTGCTGCAATCTGAGGAATTTTTTCCATGGAATATCAAAATAGTGCACTAATGGTTTTGACAAAACCTACGTCTACATTGCATGGAGATTTGTACTAGAAGCAGTTTCGCTGTTTTGGAGGCGTGGGAAGTACACAGGGTGTAAACGTTATGATAGTCATTATTTAAATGAGTGATAGATGGGGTTAAAAGAAGCAAAAAGTTTAATGTAACATGGGGGTCAAAACGGCATTTTTTTAGAGAAAAGCGATTTTTGGCTCTTAGGTATTATTTCATTATTTGATCATGTACTCGTAAAATGCAAACAACTAAAAAAACAGACTTACCACTAACTGTCTCAGCGGTTCACCTGGTGTGTGAAAGTTTATTGAACGTATTAAAAAACCACTTATAAACAGGGAACACAACTTTGATACATACATTGCTTTTCTTTTTGAAACCCACACTGGACTTTTTTTGTATTTAAAGAAGGGGTTCAAAATATCATCCTTCACTTTCCACACAAGCTTCATTACGACGAACCCAGGTTCTTCTTACTCTAGGTCCTCGAAGTTGTCCATTTATTATTTCGGCCGCATTAAAATTTTTTTCGCGAAGTTTTGATTCAGTTGTTATTGGACCAGCCCCATAAACCATCCCTTTAAGTTCTCCCCAATATCAGAAATCCATCGGATTGAAGTCAGGAGATCTTGCTGGTCATTTTCGAGGATCAGGAGCGTTTCGCCCAATCCAGCGATTTGGATAATGTTCATTCGAATAGTGAATGACGCCTCTGAACATGTGTGGTGGTGCCCCGTCATGAAGAAACGACAAATTCTGTCTCCGTTGTAATGGCATGTTGTCTAAGGTCTGTTCCAAAAGTTCTGAAAGGTTATTGGCTAGAAAGCTGAGGTATCCTTCTCCTGACAACTTTGAGGGTAACTCGAAAGGGCTAATTACCTGATCGTCAAGAATACCCGCCCAAATATTTATTTTAGAACGTTGTTGGAAATGACCTTCACGAATGGTATGAGGATTTTCTTGGGCCCACGTGTGAGTATTATGGCTATTTAATATCTCGTCTCGCGTAAAAATACATTCGTCCGTCGCTAGAATGTTTTTAAAAAAATGCGGATTTTCAATGTCTTTGTGCCAAAACCACGACAGAATGTTAGTCTGCGAGGATAGTCTTCTGGTAACAAGGCCTGCACTTATTGTACATAGTAGGGATGAAGCAAGTTTTCCCGTAGGATTTTATGGACTATGGTATGCGGTAGTCCTACGCGGCGGAATAATTCCCGAGTGCTGATATCTGCATTGATTTCCACGATATTTAAAATTCGTTCCTCCTGCTCTATAGTAACCTGTGTTTCTCGAGTGCGAATATTAGTGGGCTGAACAGTTCCTGTATCTCGAAGTCTTTGGTACACTTGCACAAATGTCCTTCTATCTGGGTGTAACCGTTAGCAAAATCTGCCGCGATAAATTTGAGCAGCAAGATTTGAATTCTGATGAGCTTCACCGTAAATTAACAACATGTCGGTGAACTGTTGATTCGAGAACACTGTAAATAAACACGACGACGTACGCGAACAATAACTAACCACCGTTTGCGATCGATTGCCGGTTCGATGATGAATGACCGACGCGCTGTTGTCATGTGGGTTTTAAATATTTAATTTAATGAAACTTTCTTACTGACTACAAATTTTGGCTTAACTTAGAAGAACTTAATGCCATTTATTTGTTAATTACCCAATTTAAAAACATTTTAGATTAGATTATAAAAGTTAGTAAGATTGTGGTGATTGTGGTAAATACACTTACAGTTGTAACTATAAAGCCATTTAGATAAAAATCTTTTGGACCATGGGTCATATGAACCTTTTGACTTGTTTTGACCCCCCTATTACCCATTTAAATAATGACACTACCATATTGCTTACACCCTGTAGAGTCGATCTGCTTGATACCATTTTTTAAGTCTGGGTTAGTCCGAGAAACCTGCTTATTGCACATATGGGCAGATCGCTTCTTTCCAAATCTATTCGGATTATTTTGTAAAATACTGAACAAAAAGAGCCCTTAGAAACTGTACTAATAACTGGCTGATGGGAAAACCGGAGGTAAGACCCTAAAAATGACCATTTTTGGTGATCAAAGACTCGGTTAAAAATTATCACTTTTGAGGTTTCCAATAAATTTCAAAGTTCAAACCTTCATCTAGAAAATAATATCTTGGGCTGGAGTTTATTTTAAAACATTGTTATTTAATTGTGGACTGCCGCCTATGGGCTTGTTTTCATTCCTCACGAAATGTTCCGCACACTAGTAATCTCGAAAATAATAATTTTGTCTGGAAGCTCGACTTTCGGTATTTCGTATACACATTACTCGCGCCATTTTTATCACTTTCGGCATCAAGCACACCCAATAACCTACTGCTTTACAGTCACTTAGCATTTAGGTGTGAACATTTCGCCAAAATACAACCGACCTTGACACCTCAACAGGTTGATCGCCCCAGGCCAGCAGACCGGACAGCATTTTTAACCTGTTTGATTTAGCAATAAAACAAATATGAATTACTGGTCAATAAAACAGTATGCCGTGCCATGATAATAGTTTAACACGTACAGCAACAGACATTGCAATTCAAATTGTATAACATGTTTTATGGGGTAGTTAACTTTATTAAACTATTGAACATGTCACAGAACAATAGATACGATGGTTTTGAGTTCAGCAGAGATCATTTTTCGAATTGGTATTTGCATCTTATAATGTTTCGGGGAGACGCAATTAGAGGGTGAGGGGTGAGGTTGGGTTATTTCAAGGAATGAGATATTATTTGGTTATGCTAACGCAGCCGCTTAGGTTCCGAGAGTGCTATTAGGCAGCTCATTAGATTTTTGAACTACCCAAGGTTGGAAGAACTGGGAATAGGCTTCTCAGGCGGATTGTTCCACGATCTTGACTCCGTATTGGCCAGTTCTCAACTACGGAGTGGAATTTCCGTTTGTCTCGCGAAGGCATCATGGAGCTTTCAGGAGCAGCAAAGCCCGTAGGCATAGCAGCAGAAGAAAGCCAGGGTGCCAACCTTCCATCGGCGTGAAAGAGTCTCGTCACTGTCCGTTAGAGGAGTGTCATCGATCTGTCTCACAGTCCTCCTGGAGAATGGATCAATGTAGTCGGAGCGACAGCACCCCGAACGTCTAAGTAGTACTGGAGACTAGGGCTTATCTGGGATGTGTATAGAATTTGGAGGAAAGTGCTTCTTAGCCATAAACAAACAAACCAAGGTCGCGCTTCTTGTAAGTCAATATACATATGTTAGTATAGTACTATTTTGGAGCATTATAAAGATTCAGAATGCTGCGTCCCCGAGAGATAACTTCCAGATCTCTCGTCAAGGGTGAAGTCGCTACTAGTCTTCTTCCTACGAACTTATCGACAGAGCTCCGCTTGCCACCATGAATGCATGCCCATGATGTGCTTTATTTATTAAATGTTGATAAAAACTTGTAAACATATGTGCTATCATGGAAGTATAAGCTGATAAAATGTTCCAAGCCGTACTTTTTGGTAAAGGCTTTTTTTGACATATCAGGATCCAAACAATATTCAGTGATTTTTAGTTCCATTTGTTTCATTGCATTATCATGCCTAGAGTTCGCAGATGCGCTAATTTCGCTGAACTTTCCGAGTTTGAGAGGGTGGATCAAAACGAAGCTACTGTATTGACATGTTGTCGAGCGTGGTTCCAAGAAGGCCGAAATCGACAAGCTAGACATACCTACTGGATGTCAATGACAGACTACAGAGCGACAGGATCATTATTTGAGGCAATTAGCACTTAGAGATCGATTTTCCACAACAAGAGCTGCTGTGAACCAGTGATTTGATGCTGTCGATAGAGCAATAACAATGAGGACAGTTTATTGCCGAATAAGGTCTTTTGGACTGTTTTCATACCGTCCCCATTTTGTACTCTGGCCCCACAGCATCGTCGGCAACGATTGGTATGGCGTAGGGAAAGACTTGAATGGAATATGGAATGGAACTCTGTCGAGTTCAGCGATGAGTCCAGATTCTATTTGGGGACACATGGTGACCGCGTAAGAGTAAGGAGGAGACGTGGTGAAAGACGGAACGTACCATATTCCATCGAACGATACTGTGGATGTTATGGTATGGGCAGCAGGTCACGATTAGTGTTCATTCGAGGTAGCATGACTGCCCAGCACTATATCCAAGTTTTACAACCACATCTGTTCCCCTTTTTTGAAACTTTGCAAGATCCACTTTTTCAGCAGGAGAATGCACGACCTCATGTCGCACGTGTTAGTTTAGAGTTTTTGGAAGTGTCCGGAGTAAATCTGCTTCAGTGGACTCGTCGATCTCCAGATCTTTTTCCCAACGAACATGTATGAGACAGAATGGGCAGAAGATTGCAAAATTCACCGCACACACAAACATTGAAGGCTCTACGAAACCAAATTCACATGACCTGGGATACAATACACCAAGAAGACATCAATCACCAAATCCAATCAATTCCGCGACGTCTTCACGAATGTGTAGCAAACAGCGCAGCTGCAACACATTAACATCAAGGTGACAATCTTAGCTGTTTTGCGAAATTTCGAGTTAAGATTTTAATCACTTTCTATTTATCAATAACTTGTAAAAGTATGCTCAAAATTACAGCACTCCTAGTCGGTGTTGCATTTTCTATGTCATTTAGTATATTTTGCTACCATGCTATTAAGCGGCAAAATTTATCCTTCAAAGTTCAAACGTCGTAAATTTTTGCGCCAAAGCTGCGGTGTTAAAAGTTCTAAAAGCACAACAATATTCTTGCCATGCACGCTTGGGCGTAAGTCAGATGTAAAGAAGATTACATTTTCTTGTGACGTTAGATTGGGGAGATCTACGCACTCGATTTAAATGGACAAATTTTCATGTGTTGTAAAATCCTACTTTCACGAAAAAAAACTTGACCAGGTCACATCGAAATAAGACAGCGCAACGCGCAATCTGTTGCCAGAATCGAACACTGCGAGAGTGTTAGACTGAATGTGTTAGAAGAATGATAGACATGCCATTTATATCTAATAACACTGGACAACAAATTTTAGTTTTTTAATTGTATCTTGTGGGAAAAGTGCATTTCTTTGTTAATTTTGGGGCGCTGAATCCAAAAATGACAATGAAATAAAAAAATTAGTTGCGGTTTAGAAAAAAAACTTTTTATTTTTAAGGATATATTAAAAAAAGTAACAAGATTCATATACTTATAAGAATCACTATATGCGCTGTCTTTTTGCTGTTCTTTTATGGATCGTTTCTGGAGCATCTCTACCAAGAGTCCAACAGTAGTCTGCAAGCATGGAAAGATTCCACTACTAATGGCATATGCTGTACATTTTTTTGTCCTGGCTCTAGGAATTGACGAACAGGCCAGTTTTGTCTGGTGTAATGAAGTGCCTTTGCCCGACTATCCCATTCTCACAAAAAACAGCAAAACTTTGTGTAGCCTAGCTGCAGCCCAAGTAAAATTGCAACAACTTTCAAATCGCCACAAATATGCCATTGGTGCTCATCGTATTTTATGCATGTCAATAGGTACTTCATATTGTCATATGATTCCTTCATGTGAACTGCATACCCTACAGGAAGAGATGGTAAAATATTTCCAATATGCAATAACACTGCCTTTAAACTCAATGTTGAACTGTCTATAAACAATCTCCATTCTTCTGGGTTATAGTTTATATTTAAAGCCGCCAGTAAGCCATTAATGTTACTGCAGAAAACCAAGTTATTCTCCATATTGAAAAATGGTTCTAAGTCTTTGTGGCGTTTACGAAAAACACATACCGAAACATCGTCTTCTAACAAGTTCCACTGCTGCAGTCTTGATCCAAGTAACTCTGCCTTACATTTTGGATGTTCTAAATCTCCTACAAAATCATTTAATTCTGACTGTGTTATTTTGTGCGGTTGGTGGCATAACGTGCTCGGTATAAAATCAGGATCTCTTGACGTTGATGGCATATCTTCTTCCTGACGAATCACTCGATCGCCATGATCTGATTCGTTTGCTGATTCGCAAGTGTAGGATTCTGGGGGTTTTGGAATAAGATTTTCGTCACTGTGAGGCACAGGTCTCATCGCAGATGGTATGTTTGGGTAGTTAATAACCGATTTTTTTTTCTTGGACATACCGGTGGCTTGTCCAAGACAAGGTACCATGCAAAAGTAACAATTATTAATATGATTTGTAGGCTCTCTCCAAACCAGTGGCACAGCAAAGCGCATAGACCGTTTTTTGCCATTTAACCAGCTCCTCAGACTTGAAGCACATGTATTACAGCAGATGTGGGGTGCCCACTGTTTGTCTTGATCACCTAGTTTACAACCGAAATAAAGCTGATATGCCTTTGTTATTAGTGGAGTAATAGACCATCTCTGAGACGCAAAAGTCACATCACCACACACGTAACAAAACTGATCTGGATTGTTTACACACTTTCGAGACATCTTGCACGAACGCTGTCAGCCAACTGAGGAAAAAATGGCTAATATAAAACAATATAATGTACACGTATGTATAACGTAACACAATCATGCCAATTACATCATCTTTCCTTGCCGAATATAAAAATGTAGCACGTGCATTCTTGTGAATTACAGTATATTAACACTGTCACAGCAGGAACACATATAATTACTGTATCTCTAAAACTTGAACTAATATTGAAAAAATAAGTTTCTTTCCGGTTTTAGCACATTAAAAATAGTAATATTTTGTTTGTTTTATTTAGGATATTTTTTGGCTGTTGATCAGTGTAATTGCTACCTATACAAAGAGAAATAAATATAAGACTCATCATCTCAGTTCATTGACAGACATCGGACATTTTTCATCCCCAACAATATTTAAATTATTTATAGTAACCGTAAACTGTGGACCATCACGGGAATACAAATATCAACACGCCACCAAAATACTAATACGCTTGTCAAATTCAATGTATTCCCATGATTCAATCTTTATTTGAGATGCAGATAGTAGGCATTTAAAGAAATAAAGAAGTTAAATTCAATGAGACATTCAGAATGCATGCGGGTCGGTATTGTTAGTTTCTATAGGGGTATTATTGAAAATATTCAACAAATTGGTTCAGAAACCTATTCATTATACATGGGATTGATTGCCCAATAGAAATATAGTTGAGGTTGACAGGGTCGTTAAAATTATTTGTAGAGAAAGAAAGGTCATGATCAATGAAGAGACTGACAAAAAATTGGGGAAGTACAAGCGGTTCTTTCTAAGAATATGAATCAACAATGAGTTATATTACAGACTGATAATAAATAAAGATGGGTTCAACCATGGTCGTAACCAAGAGAATGTAGATGGAGCATTTACCTCCTACCCCAAGATACTCTGACGGCTGTTAAATCGGATATGGAATACAGTCACCCTATGTTTAATCCCTTGATACTGATGGTACGTGGTGCTTATTCTTCGAAAAATCTAATTGTTGTTATAGTTGGGTGTTATATTTTCAAGTTATAAACTTGACTGATCTGGTCCGCTGTTACTGAAAATTCGGAAATGTGTGTAAGCCGCTGTTGGAAAGAACACGCTACTGGTTCAGAGCATATCTAGCTTATATCCTAAAACATCTGGACTGTAAGCGTTTAAGCAGTCTTCTTCCTAAATTCCCGTTCCATCACAGGTTTAATGCACCTCCCATCCTCACTAATCTCTCAGGAGCTCGTAAGCCGGTACATCTGCGAAATGCACCTCCCATAAAACGTGTCCCGGCATCAGGTCGTCAGGACCTCGTCAGGATAATACCCCTAAAAACGAGGACTAAGCGCTAGTCATTGTGCTCTGGAAGGATCGTAAGAACTGCGGGTGATATGCTGAGCTGCTACTGGCAGATTTTGATGTTTTGTACACGTTTTCTGCTGCAGTAAGGATATGCCAACGAACTGATGACAAAGCACATCATATTTACAGAGCGGTTTAAAAGCCGGTGGCACTATTTCCAGATTGTATATTCAACCATAATAAGCTATTTCTTCAACCAATCCACAAGATCCAAGTTACTAATTTCCTGTTTGACAGTATGTCGACAAGCATCTCTGGAAAGCTGTACATTCATTGAAACTCAAAACTAATGTAGATAGATCTTTACCTACACAGTTGAAGAATGCCGATGAAGTAATTATTATTTTTCTTCCGCTTTCACGCCTTCGGGCAATTGCAAGGAACTAGTTGATAAATTTAATAGTACCAAAATTAATGAAAGTGCTAGATTTGAATTTAGTTTTGCTACCCCACAAAATGTGCTAGACATTATTCTGTCCCTAAAATCTAATGCAGCAGGTTCGGATGGTATAACAGTCTCAATGCTGAAGCTTTGCTTGCCTCGAGTATTACTACCCCTGACGCATTTATTGAACTGTTGCCTGGAGGCTGGGTATTTCCCTGATGCTTGGAAACTATCTCTTGTCAAGCCCTTGCCTAAATGTAAAAATCCAAAATGTCTCTCAGACTTAAGACCTATAACTTTGATTCCTGTTATATCGAAGATATTGGAGAAATTGATTAAACATCAGGTTTATCATTATTTCTCTAATAATGATTTCTTTCCCAAGTGTCAATCTGGTTTCCGCAGTGGTTTTAGTACAACTTCAGCTTTAGCAAGGGTTTTAGATGACATCATTGCTTCGCTTGATAAGGGAGATGCTTCAGCACTTGTATCGTTAGATTATTCTAAGGCGTTCGATAAAATAGATCATGAGCTTTTATGTGCTAAATTGAAGTTTTTTGGTTTTTCAGACATACCTCTGTTTTTTATAAGATATCTTTCAAATCGTAAACAAGTAGTAGAGATAGACGACACTATATCTAGTCCGATTGATATAACATCAGGTGTCCCTCAGGGTTCAGTTTTAGGGCCCTTGTTGTACTTAATTTATACTATAGACTTGGGTAGCTCTGTGAAAAACTCTTCTGTGATGTGCTATGCCGATGATACACAGATATATAAGAGCTTTAATAGTAACACTTTGCATACTTCAATCAATGAGCTTAATGATGATTTGGAGGCAATAGTAGGATACTCAAATGGTAACAATCTTAAGCTCAATAAGGATAAGTTCTCAGTGATGCTTTTTTGTCCTGCTGTCAAACGTAACACTATATTGTATTCTCTTGATGTAAAAATTGACAAGGAGCGTCTAGCTGTCGTAAATACTACAAAAAATGTAGGTTTGATTATTGATTATACTTTACGGTTTAAGGAGCATGTTTCGTCTATCTTAAAAAAATGTTATGCAACGTTGAAGTGTTTTTATGTCAATCGCTCTATTTTGAATTTTAAAGTTAGAAAAAAGTTATGTGAGGCTATTATATTTCCAAGCTTATTTTACTGTAGCACTGTGTTCTATCATTGTCTTGATTCTATCACGAAACCAAGACTCCAAAAACTCCAAAATACTTGTTGTCGATCTGTATTTAATCTCAAGAAGTATGATCATGTTTCCTTAAAGAGATTTCAGCTTGGTTGGATGTGTATAGAAAATGCTTGCAAGTACCATATAGCAGTGTTTACACATAAGATCATATCTTCTAGATCCCCCTTGTATCTTTATGAGAAATTTGTTTTCAGACGAAATAATTCAGACATTGATTTCAGACACAAAAAAGACTAGAGATCCCTATGTATAAAACAACTTTATTTCGTAGTTCATACACTTACAATGCTATCCTGATTTATAACGAATTAGATGACAATATAAAGGATTGGTCAGTAAACAGATTTCGTAAGCATGTGAAACAGATTTATTTGTCATTGTAGTAATTGTGGAAAAGTTAGTTTTTAATTCTTACATTTTATTTTATTTTACGTAATATATGTGTGTATATATGTATGCTAGGAAGCTATCAAGCTCGTTGTTTTGAAGCGTCTTTTGCTTGTCAAAGTTTCCTTTGATTGAGTGTTTCAATTTAGTATTTGGGTAGGTTAAGTAGAGTAGCCAAGAGCTAGACTTCGCCTACGTAGAGGTCACATTATGTTGTAGTTTATACGAGTATAATGTGCCTAATAAAGACGTTTTATTATTATTATTATATATCGGTATTTCCGCTAATCTTACAACCGCATTTAACTTGAGAAGTACCGCTCGGATTCCAATGAATTTTTACACATCACATACTATGCCAAGGTCGAAGAAGCTTCATAGTTTTTAGAAATCGGTCCAGTCGCGTCAGAGTAGAAGGCTAAAAACGAAAAAGAATAAAAATAGAATCTTGATCATTTTTGAAACAAATTTTAGAGGTAAAAAAAACTTGTGATTGGGAATTGTGAGAGAGAGAGGAGGGTTTATCATGATTTTATTTTATGCAAGTACCATCATACGCTGCCAACTCTTATAATTCTACGCATCTGGTCGGCCAAATCAAGAAGTTAATCGCGTAGACTTTTTTAAACAAGACATTCTCCACTCAGATTTCCTTGGATCGCCTAAGAAACTCTGGGATGTCCTTGGAAATCCTTGGGTTCCCTGGATTTCATAGGATCTCTTAGTATGTTCGCCGGAGAAAATCGTAAGATCTCTACAGAAAGTGCAGATATACACATTTCCTTGGAGTACTTAGAATCAGACAACTGAATATGTTTAGTTTTCATCTCTGTAACCATGGCCAACCATAGACAGCGCTGTTTCGTGCTCTTTAGCAACTCAATCAGTACGGGAGACGTCTAGTCTTAGAGACCGACAAACGGAAAGCAAACAAATGAGTATGATCTCTTTAAAACTAGTACGTGTAAGTAGGTGCGAATGTTGTAAACCAGAGCACGTAGGGGTGTTCTATCATTTGAGAGTATGGACTGAGGATTATGTCAGCTTTGGCTTTGGATTGATTGGGACCTCCCCTCAATTGGATAGAAAATATCCTTGAACTATTGGATTTCCTTGAATTGTTTTGAAACCTTGGGTATTCTTGAATTACCTCAGACTCCCTTCCATCGGTACAGAAAATTTCGTCAAGGACTCCTCGGTCAAAGTATGTCCTCAAGGATGATTAGATATCCTAGCCGATTCGTACTTTGTTCTGTATCCTCTGTAATAATAGAGCAAATTGAAACACATATTTATTCCAGAAACTGTATGTCTTATGGGCAATCACGATAATTGAGCAATGACGATATTGGCTGGGCATTGAAATTAATATCCACTGCGGACGGGCAATATCGCTGATCTTATTTTAACATCTTTGCCCGGCTATACACGTTAGCGGCCAAGAAGGGCTGCGCAATGTTGATATAAGCAAAAATGGGTAACAAATATTAACGATGATCATCGTAACAAAAAAAATTAAAAAGATCAACCAGGCCAAAGCAAATATTAAAACCTGAAGCCGAATGTTGAAGTTGAAGTATCTACTTCCTTAGTCTCAGTAATACGGTAGTTATATTCCATAAAGATAAAAAAGAATTGTTTTCATCCCATTTAGTTTTTAAAATATTAATGCGTCCCGTAAGTCTACGGCGGATATGTTAGGGTTTCAGTTCGAATAGTGAAATTGACTTAAAGCTACAGCAACTCCTACTACTACTACTACTAATGGAAAAAAACGTACCCACAAACTGTGTATAACATAACCGTCACTTTGACTATATTATAAGTATGCTCTAACACTACTGCCCAACTTGATTTTAAATACTCCATTGCTCATAATAAATGCATCAGTTTCAAAACCGTAGCAGAGCTAATAAAATATTTGCCAAAATATCTTGGCGCTGATAAAGGTTCAGTGAACCGCACATTTTTGGCAGACACTTGTTTTGATCTCTCTTTTAGGTAGTTTATGGTACTTGCTCTTGAGGAAAATTTAATGCTTATCAACAGATAACGGCGCTCAAGGTTATTTCAGTAGGCTTATGTAATACTGTAATAAGTTATTATTAGATTCATGGATACATGATTCGCATATAGCTTATCTGGTTTTTATTCAGTTTGCAGATATATGAGGTATAGCCGATTTTTTGTGCACATTATAGACATAACCAAAGATGTTGAATGGCAGTGCAGGATAAAATATGGTATTCTGCACACAAAAAGATTAGTGTTATAAGCAAAATAGTAATTATATTTATGATACATATTGTTTTTTTGGAGGGTGAATGGTATGCAAGATGTTCCGAAAACAAAAAATTGGAGTGTTTTTTGTACTACTTTCGGACTACTTTGTCCGTCAAAATATATACCGTTCCGTTTCTCACATACAGCCGCGAGAACGTCACTAGCATTCGGTTTCTCTTGAATACTTTTCAAGCAACGCTGCATAAATTAACGAAACCTGGATGCGATAAAAACCAAGTAACCCTTCAAGTGGTCCTTGAAAATCAGCTCGTTTAGATTACCAGAAAGCCCCATGAACAGATGCCTAAAGCTTGCTCTAACGATAGAAGAATTACATCCGAAGGTTTTATTCGACGCTTGTCCCAAATATGTTAACAATTTCACTATATTTTTTAAATAGCCGAACCATGGTCAGAACTAAAAACTTTAGTTGATAAAGACTTTTCACATATATCTAACTGATTCGATAATAAACTATTAACGATAAATACTAGTAAAACTTACTTTCTGCCATTTACATCATCACTACCAAACTACAGTAAACTTATAATGCAAAGTCACCGTAAGGGCATAACGATTGCATCCCTCAAATGCCTTGGGACGTTCATAGACCCACATCTTAAGTGGGATATTCAGGTAAACGTTTGTCAAAAAAATGTTAAGATATCTACTTCGTAAATAAAAATTCTTAGTTTTACATTCTAACAATTAAAATTTCACCATTACATTGATTACAAAAAAATGATTCTAAAGAAGATATATAATAAAGCTATAACGTAGCAGACTAATTATGTTCAACATTCCCGATCTTTTGGATTAGCATTTCTATAAAATGATACTTATAATTTGTGAAGGTTGACCTATCAGATATTTAGACCATAATTATAATACACCTATCAAATCATCAAACATTATAGTGCCAAAACCAAATAAATGCATATTTAGGCCTAAAATATTACAATGGTGTGCCTATAGGCATAAGAAAACTTCAAGCTACAGTTTATTTAAAAGAAAATTAAGTGTGGGTGAAGGAGTTACCTATAGGAAATAAAAAAGAGTTATCCGCCTAGAAAAATCACATGTTTAAACAGTATCTTGACAAAAACATTTGTATTGAACAGTGCTCAAAATTATTTTTTTAATTACTTCCTGTCACCTCTATGGGGTATTCCACAAGGGTTGTTATTATATATTTATGCCATTCTCAGATCCTTCACATTTGTGCCTTATTCATGTAGTCATAGATGCATTTTTTACTCTGTGATATTTTTGTATAATGATGAATAAATATTTGAATTTGAATTACGTCGAAGTCAGCATCATAATCTATAAAAAAGCTACTGAAGTAAGATTGAATTTTCATAAATTGCTTGTTTTCCAAGAATATCCTTTTTGGAGCCATTATTTATTATACGCAATATTAAAAGTAGTAGTACTGCGTTAGAAGTAGTTGTTACTTGTCGATATTAATAAGGTAATTGTTTTCCATCATCCATCCATCATGAGATGTACGAACTGATTAGTATTATGTCATAAGTTATTTGAGAAGCCCTGATTACCAGCAATGTCACTTAGTCGCCTGAATCTCCCAGTGGTGTCTCGAAAATCGTCAGATGACAAAGTATCACCTCTTGATTTTTTTACCCAGTATTTTGAAATCAAAAGATCCGTAAATTATGGTTAATTTCAAAATGGACACGTTAGTACGCAGAGACCAACGAAAAGAATGTCAGGTAAACTGACTCGTTGACAGCGATGAAGCATTAACGATTGACGATTTTATTCCTATCCGAAATTTCAAAATACGTTCTCAATAGCAAGCTTTAATTTGCCTATACTAAAGGCGTTCGCGTGTCCGACCTTTTGAGATCGTAAACAAATGCAACTGAGATGATCAAAAAAAAAATAACGGGAATCCGTGAAAGTAGGTCTTGTCGAGTCATTGTCTTGATTCCGGCATCGGTAGTACCCACATCTCAAATTGCTTTTTTGTATGCACCTTCTATAAAACGATTGTTGCACTTGATGGTGCGGTGAAAGGGGTCACGGAATGCAAATAGAAAGCATCCGAGTAGAAGTATTTTTAATTGTTGGGAAACAGCAACAGTTATGTTATCTTACATTATCCTTTTTTCGATTACCTCCAGTTCTGGTGTGGTCATTTTAATGTTTTACGCCTTTGAAGCCCCCTAGTAGCGGCCTCAGAATGACGTTCAAGATATTGCATCTGTTCGACAACAATGATATGAACCAATTTTAAAACTGCTGATGATGTGAGTTTTTAATGAAAATATAAAAGACCAGGTCGTACGTGTTAGTATTGGAATTAAAAGATGGAATTTGCACTACATAACTTTTTTGAAATCATTGATGCTGATCTCTCGGAACTCTCTCAGAATTCTCGAGTATGCTGTTGAGAACAGACTAGTCGCAACAAGTCTAGGAACACAATAATTAAGGGGGAATTTTGATGATCTTCTGGCGCACTCCCTGTCTCTAATCTCACGTGAGATTACGAACTATACTAAGTGACATATAAATCCGAACACCCAGTTTAAATGGTTTTATTCTAATAAAATTTTGTATAAGTACTTAATGAAGCATAATAAGTAAATGATAAAAATTTCAAAATGATTGCACTGCTTTAAAGCCCTTTGACCTTTAATAATGTGTGATGTGCTACGCATTCTCCAACGCGCCTAGGCATGCTTCTGATCAGGTGGTCAATGTCCTCCTGTGGTATCTCATTCCAGGCAACCACCAACTCCTCTCGAAGTGCTTCTAGAGTCTGAGGAGGACGTTGCAAATTGAGCAATCTCCTACCCATCATATCCCACATGTGCTCAATTGGGGATAAGTCGGGAGATCTTGGTGGCCATGGTAACAATGTGACATCATTATGTTGGAAGAAGTCTATTGTGACTCTTGCAACATGTGGTCGGGCATTATCTTGTTGGAAAGTTGGATCTGCCAGGGTGTCAAGATGGGGTAAAAGATGGGGTTCTAGAACTTCGTGGATATAACGCTGCGCGTTCATGTTACCTCTGATGAAGATTAAAGGTGACCTGGAACCATAAGCTATAGCACCCCAAACCATAACTCCAACAGTGTGATGAACATGTCTTTCAACAAAAAACTGTGGATTCCTCCTTTCACCACGTCGCCTTCTAACCTTGGCACGACCATCGTGCATGCCTAAACAAAATCGAGACTCGTCACTAAAGACAATACTGTTCCATTCCTGATCCCAGAGTGACCGTTGTCTGCACCACACAAGGCGATTACGTCGGTGTTCTCGAGTTAAAGGGAGGACCCAGTGTGGCCGGTATGAAAACAAGCCAAAACTTCTCATTCGTCGATAAACACTTCGCATGCCAATAGGTCTTCCGTGTTCTGCAAACCATTGATTTGCAATGGACCTGGTAGTGGAGAAACGGTCCCTTAAGGATAATAATCTTAGGTGGCGATCTTCACGGTCTGTTGTTCTACGGCGGCGTCCAGTGCCCCTTGCTCTTTGCGTACGGCCTTCTCGAAGCCATGCCTGACAACACCTAACCACAGTGTCTACACTTCTTTGCACTCTAACTGCAATTGCCCAAAAAGAAAGTCCAGCTTCCCGAAGTCCCACTATACGGCGCCTATCAAACTCACTAAGTTGACGAAATCGTACAGGTCTCCGTACTCTAGGCATCGTAAAGGATGTCAAGAACCAAAATCCGCCAACGTTGATTCTTTACTGCGGCTGAAATATTCATTTTTAGAGCGTTAGTGAATTAAAAAAAAAGCAGTATAAAAACCGGAATGTCCAACTGATAAGGCTGAAAATCTTTTCACTTGTTATTTACAGTAAGATAAATACATTCACCAACTTTTATTAAAATAAAACCATTTAAACTGGGTGTTCGGATTTATATGTCACTTAGTATAGTATATAAATAACATTACGTGGATCGTAGTTCAAAATCACAGTGATAAAATCGACTAATACTTAAATTTTTTGTGGGAAAAGTACAAGATATTTGCCCATCGTAATCGAACTCCAAGGCTAAAGGGAAGTGCTCGCCAACAGCTGTATGGCCAACTCCCGTACAGACGTCAATTCCAACTTTGTGCATATTGAGCTACTTTCTGTAACCATCAAGGCGATTAAGAGATGCATCATTAGGGAGCTTCCTAAGAACTTTGAGCATCACGACTACCAAAAGGCAGCATGGTTCCCTAAGCTGGCAATCAGCTTACCACATTTTGACGATGCTGACAGTGGCAAGTCGAACTGCTAGTAGCAGGCTGAAGTTGTCGTAGAGACAGGTAGCATTTGCTACTTCAAGACTAGGAGGATTTGAAGTTTGCTCAGTCTGTCTCCAAAACGGCACCTAAAACAGACTCCTGGAGTTAGAGAGCCATGCTTCTGCTCTTTGTGAGCAGCAAAAGTGATGAAGAAGAGAATCAATCGAAGGCTTCTAGACTATCTCGAGCATCAAGGCTTGATACGCGACAGTATTGTTTTCGGCGCCAGCGATTAGCTGGGGATTTCCTGACTTATATCACATAACTAAGGAGAAATCTTATTTGATCACGCACTCATCAATGCTGTTTACTTCCGATAAGTTCTGGATTCTGGAAAACTGCCCTCCTATATAAGCTTCCTTTCTATGGCCCCCAGAGTTTTGTAAGATATCTCTCGCAATTGAGGGGTTCAGCTGTCCATGCCACAATGTCAAGACATGTGATCCCTGGAGACCTGTTTTGCTTCCAACACTTTCTGTAGCACATTAATAACCTTTTATGCTACACAACAGATTAGAAAGCGTCAGGCGTATACAGGGTGGCGCATCAATAAAGCGTTACAAGTTATTCTGGCAACAAAGTTTGGTCAAATCAATCGCAAACTATGTGTACTAAATTCTTATTTAAAATAAGTACGAGATATTCCCTTATCTTTCTTTAAGAAATAACTTTTTTGCCATAAAAAACGCTCCAAGAGCTATTTGCAACAACAAAATGATAAACAAACCATGGGCGTAGTGAAGAAAAGCATTTACTTATTAAGTAAATTCTTTTAGTCAAATTTCTTCTGAAAGTAGTACAAACTAATCTGATGTACCTATTAAAGTCTACTTTAAGCTTTAAATCAATAAATCTTCAAAACTACTGAACTGAAGTACATTATGTTATATCATTATAAAGGGAATTGAAAGACCTCTAAAATAAGGTATCACTTGACCCCCCTTTCCATTTAAGATTTTGGGGGTGGTGTCACTCCCGCTTAGGGGGCTGCACGTGCTAACGTGATTTTTTGCCAAACTTGTGTCCCCCTCGAAAACAAAATCGACGAGTCTGAGCGTTTTTAAAGAAAAAACTGAGCTGCCAGTTCGTTTTAGATGCGCCACCCTGTATGTTTACAGTAAATTGTTTGTCGTCAACATTGTGTAGTTTTAGTTCATACTTTTGTCAAACTTTATTACCAATGCCTAACAAGGTGACAAAGAAATTCATCGTAGATATTCGTACTAAGTGCACTCGCACAAAGCAGAAATATTATATGTGTGGAGATGTGAATCTCTCAGTTATTGTGAATAAATAGGAATAAATAAGGCAAAGAAACGAGTCTCAATATTCAGTAATGGTATAGCATATGAGCAATTCTGCTTAATTCCTGATTTTCTGAGGTGGATAATACTAAACATCCTCGCAGTCAAACAGCAACGATGGCGAAATACCTGACATTGGAAACAGCGCGACATCTTGCTTGAATTCCACTCGGTTTTTCTAAATATACTAAGTGACATATAAATCCGAACACCAGTTTAAACGGTTTTATTTTAATAAAAGTTGGTGAATGTATTTATCTTACTGTAAATAACAAGTGAAAAAAGTTTCAGCCTTATCAGTTGGACATTCCGGATTTTATACTGCTTTTTTTTAATTCACTAACGCTCTAAAAATGAATATTTCAGCCGCAGTAAAGAATCAACGTTGGCGGATTTTGGTTCCTGACATCCTTTACGATCGGTTACGATGCCTAGAGTACGGAGACCTGTACGATTTCGTCAACTTAGCGAGTTTGATAGGGGCCGTATAGTGAGACTTCGGGAAGCTGGACTTTCTTTTCGGGCAATTGCAGTTAGAGTGCAAAGAAGTGTAGACACTGTGGTTAGGTGTTGTCAGGCATGGCTTCGAGAAGGCCGTACGCAAAGAGCAAGGGGCACTGGACGCCGCCGTAGAACAACAGACCGTGAAGATCGCCGCCTAAGATTATTGGCCTTAAGGGACCGTTTCTCCACTACCAGGTCCATTGCAAATGAATGGTTTGCAGAACGCGGAAGACCTATTGGCATGCGAAGTGTTTACCGACGAATGAGAAGTTTTGGCTTGTTTTCATACCGGCCACACTGGGTCCTCCCTTTAACTCGAGAACACCGACGTAATCGCCTTGAGTGGTGCAGACAACGGTCACTCTGGGATCAGGAATGGAACAGTATTGTCTTTAGTGACGAGTCTCGATTTTGTTTAGGCATGCACGATGGTCGTGCCAGGGTTAGAAGGCGACGTGGTGAAAGGAGGAATCCACAGTTTTTTGTTGAAAGACATGTTCATCACACTGTTGGAGTTATGGTTTGGGGCGCTATAGCTTATGGTTCCTGATCACCTTTAATCTTCATCAGAGGTAACATGAACGCGCAGCGTTATATCCACGAAGTTCTAGAACCCCATCTTTTACTCTATCTTGACACCCTGGCAGATCCAACTTTCCAAAAGATAATACCCGACCACATGTTGCAAGAGTCACAATAGACTTCTTTCAACATAATGATGTCACATTGTTACCATGGCCACCAAGATCTCCCGACTTATCCCCAATTGACCACGTGTGGGATATGATGGGTAGGAGATTGCTCAATTTGCAACGTCCTCCTCAGACTCTAGAAGCACTTCGAGAGGAGTTGGTGGTTGCCTGGAATGAGATACCACAGGAGGACATTGACCACCTGATCAGAAGCATGCCTAGGCGCGTTGGAGAATGCGTAGCACATCAGGGTGCATCCACACATTATTAAAGGTCAAAGGGCTTTAAAGCAGTGCAATCATTTTGAAATTTTTATCATTTACTTATTATGCTTCATTAAGTACTTATACAAGGTTGAGGCCTTATACCAGTTTGTCTTCCTCGATGAAACTTGGATATTTCAAAATGGGACCATAGGTCGCTCTTGGCAAAATGGAAACCAAAAAAGCGTGAAAGCTATTAAAACAGATGGTAAAAGGTATGTACTTTTACACAATTTGCACTATAAAATTTAAAACTAATATATTTTAGATACATTATATTACATGCTGGAAATGAAAATGGGTTTATTGAGGGTAGTGAAGCGATATTTTCTTCGAAAACAAAATTGAGCGATTACCATGGAGAGATGAACCAGGACAATTTTTTGAAATGGTTTCAACATCAGTTATTAGAAAAATTGGAGAGTCCATCTATGATTATACTGGATAACGCCCCTTATCACAGCATGATATTGAACAAAGTGCCCAACAATGCATGCACAAAAAAAAATATCCAAGACTGGTTGACAAATCAAAACATACCATTTTTAAACACAATGTTTAAAACAGAGCTATTGAGTATTGTTGCTCGGTACATAATGCTTCTTAATTATATATATTTTGGTCGACAGTTTATATTTCTTTTGTTTATTCCTATTCTTAAAATAACTGCTTTTTTAGAAACAAACCACCTAAAATATACGTGACTGATGAATTGGCGGAACAACATGGGCACAAAGTTCTTCGTCTGCCTCCTTACCATTGTATATTTAACCCTATTGAGTTAATTTGGGGCATAGCAAAAGGTTACTATAACAGACATATTGGTAGAGATGGTAACAGTGAAAAAGACTGTTTGGATATGTGGAACGAGGCTATACAAACGGTTACCCCAGACATGTGGAAAAATAGTGTTCGACATACTGAGCAAGAAATTTTTAAATGGTATGAAAGAGAACGAATTTTTGATCGACCAGACATCGAACCTTTAATAATCAACTTTGAGAGTGATGAAGATTCAGATTCAGACAGCGCTGAAGAAAGAAACTCCGACTAACTTTATTGTACAGAAAAAGCTTACACCAGTAGCTTACCTAATTTTAGAATGCATTTTTCTGTATGAATTCTGTAAAATAAATACCATGAATAAAATTTGGAGGACCCCATTTGGATTTTTATTCAGTACCTTTAAGCTATCAATTAAATATGGTAGTTTCATAGTGTCATCTGATCAATAATTGTCATACTTAATGATTATGCAAGTACAGATCTATAATTTTATTATACTATTATTTTTGTTCTCATTTGAGGTTAATATTGCTTATAAACCTAGATATGTAAATAATAAATTTTATTATTTTACAAAAAGTTTGGCAACAATGTAAATTTTTCAACACACCCACCTTGATGACGTGCACGCCACTTTGTTTGGCGTTGACTATACTTTCTCCTTCGACCTGGTCCGAATTCGTTGGCACCCGCACACACCTATTACGTAACTGCAAAATAACGGGGATACAGATCAGATGGCCACACTTGTCACTTGTTTACTGACTACTCACTAGCCCACACCACAGATACTCGCTGTAAACGCCAGCTATGGATGAATGGTACAACAAGCAAAAGTATAGAACTTACAGATCAATCTACGAGTGGCCTCCGCTAGTGTCATCTATGAAGTAGGAGTCAAAACACGTCAGATCCACACCTCAGCTCAATTATCTTTCTAAATGCAGTATTGGGTATGAAAATAATAATAATAATAATAATAATAATAATAATAATATTTATTCACTCAATGTACAAAGATAACAGACAATATGAGTAAATAAATATAAAATCAAAACAGGCCCAATAGAAGGCATCGCCTGTACATGGACCAATAATTTAAGTTGAAACTGTAGAATGCAAATGACAAAAAAGGACAAAAATTAGCTACAGTAGATTATGTATTTAGTTGATGTTCGTATTTATGAGTTTATGAATTTCAGTCCTAGATATAGAATGTAGCCACTTTTTTAAATTTCTTTTGAAACAATTTCCGAAACGTAAATCTTTTAAGTCTTTAGGTATAATTTCATAAAATTTAGGCGCTAAATAGCGATATGATCGCTGCATTATAGATTTATGCGGTTGAGGAACTACTGTGCCACGAATTTTGTACCTGGTATAGTGATTATGTTTAATTTTTTGGTCGGTGTTTACAAATTTATGGTAGTGAGTGATACTGTGTAAGAAATAAAGCTGTCTTATATCATACATTCGAACATCTGCGTATAATTTTTCAGTGGGATAAAGTTTCGGTTTTTTAAATATCATTTTTAGAATACCTACTTTTTTGAAAAACATCTAAATTATAGATATGTGAGGAACATGCAGCTCCCCATGCTAATATACCATATGTGAGATGAGGCTCAATCAGTGCATGGTATAATGTTCGAAGATATCTTTCTGTCAATATATTCCCAAGGTATTTAATTTTGTAGGATACAAATCTAACTTTCTTTAAAATATAATTGACATGGATGTCCCATCGGAAGTGGGGATCCAAGACCACTCCAAGGTATTTTATGTTGGGCACTCTATTAATTTGCATTTTTTGATCATTAATATTGAAGGAGAAATTTGTGTAATTTGGCAGATGTCTAGCATAAGATCCAAATGGTAAAAAATGTGTTTTAGAGTAGTTAATGCTTAACTTTCTAGTGTTAAACCACTGAATAATTTTGATAAAATCATTTTCAATTACATTTTTCAGATCAGACCAGTCAATGCCTTCATACAGGGTGGCCCATAAGTCCTTTGAGCTGGAAAAAAAGGAATAAAACCAAACTAGTTACATTATGAAGAATTATTATATTTTGTTATCATCTTTATTGAATGGGAATTATGTTTTAAAAATCACATCGTCTAAATGCAAACCATTACGATCACGGCACTCATATAAACGACGTCTAAAATTGTCGATGACTGCGCGGCAAGTCAACACTGTAATGCTTGCCATTTCTCTTCGGATATTTTCTTTCAGGACATCAACTGATCGCGGAGTGGTGTCGTACACTACTCTTGAGGTAGCCCCATAAAAAAAAGTCCATTGGGGTCAAATCTGGACTACATGGTGGCCAGGAAATGTCTCCTCTTCGAGAAATTACTTTGCTGGGAAAAAGTTGACAGACGACGGGCATAGAAGTGTTGGAGGTGTGGGCAGTTGCTCCGTCCTGTTGAAACCAGGTCTGCGTATTATAGCCTGGAAAATTCTGCAACGCTGTTGTCAAAAACTCTTCTATCATTGCTACATACCGCTCCGAAGTAACAGTTAATGCGCGACCTGTGTCGTCCTCAAAAAAATAAGGGCCTACGATGCCATGCGCTGACATAGCAGCCCAAACTGTAACTTTAGGGCTGTGTAAGGGCTTCTGATGCTTACGCCTTGGATTTTCGGGGCTCCAATAACGGCAATTTTGTTTATTTACATGCCCGTTTAAATGGAAGTGAGCCTCGTCCGAGAACAACACATTATTGAGCGAAGAAAATCGATTCAACGTTTCATTCGCAAAGTTTAGTCTCTGAATAGCGTCATTATCTTTTAATTCCTGCACTAACTGAATTTTGTAAGCAAGCAGACGTAAATCTTTCCTTAAAATCAGCTGTAAAGATGTTCTGGGTACGTTTAGTGCCCTGGAACGCTTACGAGTAGACTGGGTAGGATTTTGACGAACAGACTGTGCCACAATGTTGGTGTTTTCTTCAATACGAGTTGTCCTTGGTCGACCCCACCGCTGTTTATCTAACGTCGAACCAGTCTCTTCGAACTTAGCAACCCAGTTCTTAATCGTTTGAGCTGTTGGACACTTTGTAAAATTGTGTACATTGTGGTATTCTCGATATTTACGCCGCGCAATGGTTGCCGAATCATTATTTTAATAAAACGCGCGCACACAAAAAGCACGATCCGCTCCAGTGAAACACTTCATGGCGACTGAATTCCCAGACTTATGGACCACCCTGTATAATATTGCAGTATCATCTGCAAAACTAGTTATTTTGCCAACACAATTAATTTGGAAAATATCATTTAAATATATATTGAATAACAGCGGACCTAAGACAGTTCCTTGTGGGACACCACACTTAATATACATTTCTTTACTAAATGATCCTGATATCTGCACAGATTGTGGGCGATTTGACAAATAACTTTCGATCAGTGAGTACGCGTTTCCTCTGAAACCAATTCTCTCCAATGCTTCTAATAATAATTTGTGATTAACTGTGTCGAAAGCTTTCTGCAAAAATTGATCCAAATATCTTCTCTCAATTAGCATCATCTGAAGATGCAGTTATTTTTCAATCTGCCTAATCTATTTACATTTAAATCAAAAATCAAAGAAGGGCATCGCTCTATTCCCCTATACACACCGCGACACAATAGACTATTAATTATACTTAATAAGGACGAAAATCTGCATATCACCTTTCTTCTTAGACGTAGCAGTTTATTATGTTTCCCAGTCCTCTCGGAAAGGATAAACGTCTGCGTTGTCTATTGTTATTATTTATCAAGTAAGAAATTGTCTATTATGCATCGTAATAACCTATTACTTACTAACCCAGATACGGTGCAAGGTAAAAAGATGTTATTTGAATACCCAGCAGACCGTGCACTAGAACGCGATTTGTATACAATGCTCTTCAGGGAAGTGGTTTAGCTTGACTGCAGCATTCTTGAAGAAGAACAATCCGGAACTTTGTAAGGTGGGTGGATCATGTGAAGCCATGCTCCTTGTGACACCAATCAATTAAGAAGCCGTAGTTATTGCCATGTGATGAAAAAATCCTTTTACCCACACTTATATCCATTGAACCCAAGGACACAGCGACACGTGATATTTCAAGTAAATAGGCTATCGAAAAGGCTCCAATACACAAGTTACTAGTTTCATCGAACCTTCCTGATCTTTTAATAAAGGCCAGAATGTCGGACCACTCCACTATCACTAAGTCTAGAAAGAGAAACGCTGTCTCTCTGTAAAAGGTTGAGTGCTTCGCTAAATTTGTCTGTTTGGCTTGCTTCAGTAAGAATGCTGCTGGTGCTGCTGGACCCGCTGATAAAGCGTTCAACCTCTTAGGTAGCCCTGTATCTTGGCGAAAAGATCTTTTTGAGTTGCTTTCCAATGGGCTTTTTCCCCAAACTTGACCACACTGTTTCTGACTCACCGTGTATATAAACCCGCATATTTTCTGAGTAGCCTGTAAGAGTTTTACAAGTAAAAGGAGTCACTAACTAAGCATTTCGAACTAACCAAAATCAACATCTACCTGCTCCAATCTTTCATTTTGCTGCGTTGCAATTTAAAGCCGAAATATTCGTTTTCGGCAGCTGCACTTCAAGAAAAAGCTGATGGTCGGTATTAACCAAAAACATGACGCAAAAAATGTGTAAGATCGGCCGCCTTTGTGACCGTAATTTGGTTTTCGGGGTAAAAAATTCGCAAATACGTCCATTAAAGGCTGGCGAGGATTTGCGAGAAGCAAAATCTGCTTCGGTCTGTTTTTTCGCCGGCAGATGGATGGGAAACTGAATATTTTTTATCAGAAGCTGAAAATAAATTGTATGGAAATCTGCGAAAAAAATTAATAGACAAGTATAGAGATGATGAGGTCGTTGGGTAGCTTTTGCTTGTTCAAACTTATATAGCGCATAGTAAGTAAGTGAAATCGTCGAATCAAAACAGCGGAAATGTTATGGTTTCTTCGAACATTCCAGCAAAGCATAGCCAATTTTTCTTATACATACAGCGAGAAAAAATTATGTTTTTACGCAATATCCCCTGATCACCGTATATGCGGTATGTATACTTTATCTGAAGTCACTTGGAATAGCATAAAAACCTTTGGTCGGCGCGGCGCGTCCTTTGTAATTTCATGACGTATCAAAGGCGTGCGTTGGGAATTTAATTTATGTTGACTGAAAGTTAAGAAATGGAAAAATTACAGAATTCCAACGTTTGACATAGGCAAATATTTACATAGCAGGTAGCTATATAAAAAGGTATATAAAGACTTACATTATAGGTATTTATATATCATCCTCGCCTTCGGAGCTGTCGCTAGAGTCATCTTGTAGAGGAATTACAACGGGATTTACAGGAGGCAAAACACAATATTCATTTTCTTTTTCAATAATATGCCTAGAACACTGCTTCCATAGGTCTGTGGCAGCAATATGAGATACTGCATCTCTTATTGTGGCCAATAGCGATTCACTTAATTGAGGGGTCTGATTATGTTTTCTTACTTTTTTTTTAAAGCAGCCCAGACCAACTCAATCGGGTTAAAAATGCAGTAATAGGGAGGTAGACGTAATACTTAATGGCCATTTTGCTGAAGCAGATTGTCAACAACATACTCTTTTTCAAATTTTTGTCTTTTAATAAGATCCAATAATATGGCTTTGGTTGATTTTTGTGGTATTTCCATTCCCTTATCCTTCATAAAATCAATAATGTCTTGTTTTTTTGTGCCTGTATTCGGAATTTTGTTTTTCTGTCGGGAATGGTATGGCGCATTGTCCATAATAATCACTATTCAGTGAGGAAATGTTTGGTATTAACTGCTGCTCTATCCACTTTTCAAATAAGTCGGAGGTCATGTCCTCATGATAGTCGGCACATGATTCTTTGATATTTTTGGCAGATAACTGCAAGGCATTAGGTATAAATCCATTTTCACTGCCAGCATGGAGAATAATGATTTGTTTTCCACGGTTGCATGGTGCATTTAAAATGCACTTGTTGCTGTCGTCAACCCAGCCGTACTGCACAACATCATGGGTATCATACCACGTTTCGTCCAGGTAAATCAGATTTCTTTTCTGCTCTCTATAGATTTTAACTTTGTGCAAAAATTCTTGGCGCAATTCAACGATTCGACACGACTCCATAATCACCATTCTTTTATCTAATTTTTTGTATTGAAAACCACACAGTTTTACAATACAGTGCAGTGAGTCTAAGCATTTGTAATTATAAAAATCTTCAGGATAATCTTTTAATTTATCCCGTATCATTTCCAACGTGGGCACCAAATTTTCTTTATAAAATCCGTATATTATACGACGAATATCTTCCTGAAAACCCACGTCTATTCTTTTTAATTTTTGCCCTATGCGCTTTCTGTGGAAGGAATGGTTGACTACATCTCCCCTTTTTATAACCCGATAAATGGTAGACCGACTGATTTTTGTCAGGATACAAATTTAGTTTAAAATTTGATTTTGCGAGGAATCTGGATTTTCGTTTTTCAGACAATCATACCTATTTAGGATTACTCTTTGGGTCTGTTCCTCTAAATCTTTATGAAAGAATTCTGCCTGCACAGGTTCATCAACCATCTCCTCGTGGCTTGGAGCATTTTCCAAAGGTCTCCAAAGAGCCATATTTAGGACACACAAGAACAATCAACACAACAATTAAATCAACAAGTAAACGGAGTATTCAAAAGTCAAAAACAAACAAACTAATAAAATCTATGAAAAAACACGGACAGACTAAAGAAAACACGTTTATTCACCGCTACACGGCACTGGCTAAACTGTTTCAATTTTCAGTAGCCACCTGCACTTGTTCCGAGCTCTGAAATACACGCTTTCTCATTGGCTATGTCCACGCATAGGCGTGCTTTACTCCACGTGGACCGGTGAAACTGCCTTTGATCTCTTATACGGGGGATATTTGCTGCGAAATTTGGCGATTTTTGCAGCAACAGAACGTGTTAAATATAGATATATAAAACGCACCCGGTATTTCACAGTGTTTCAAGTGACTTCAGATAAAGTATACAAATATGGTCTTCATTAAGACAAATACATCTACCAGCAATACATAATAATTTTAAGTATTTTAGGTATGGTGGACATTCATGGGGCCGCAAACCAACTTCCAAAATCATTGAAATCGATATTTTTCATATGAAGACGATTAAAAACCTTTATACAATAATTGTTTAGGAGAAGGACAAGGAGAAATCGTAAGAGCAAGTGATGTGTAATGAATGTATCCTCACTTATTTTCTCAACTTTTTGCGCAGGCACCGAAGGTTGGTTCAAAACATAAACGCATGCCTTCTGATCCCGCTCGCCTGAGTGCGCTAGTCTTATCACTGTAATATAACCCAACGTGTCTCGATATCCAAATGAGAGAAACTAGGCGTTTTGAAAAGTTTCTGGACTATACATGAGAATAAACTACGCCTATTTTTCAATATAACTACATTTTTTCTGCGATTTTCTATTTGATTAATGCCTTCCACAGAGTGAAAAGAAGAAAAGAAAGAAGAAAATTTAGGACAGAAGATGTTAAATCGGGTGAACAGTCAAGCAACTCGGAACGCAACTGAGCGATTTTTGCCATGTTTGAACAGCTTTTGTAAGTAAGCGCATTATTCGGATTGTTGATGAATATTCTTAATGAGACTACACAAAGTACGACCATCTGTTACCAGAACCGACCACTGCGAAAGTGAAAACAGCAAGTTGTCTGTTAGAAATGTGCCCCAGCTCGCACTGTCACCCGGGTCACCATCGAGGCTACTAGATGCCGTCAATTCCTAGTAAGTAGGGTCATAGCTGTTTCGTGCTATTTGGCGACTCGTCAGCATGATCTAGACTTGATTTCAGGCAAGATAACGAACGAAAGCTGAGCAACTATCCTCCATCCAGTAAGGTCTATCAAAATAAGAAAACACAATCTGTTACCCGACTCGACCACTGAGAAAGTGAAAACAGCAAGCTGTCTGTTGTAACTATATCCTAGTTCGCATTGTCTGCCGGGTCACCACTGGCCGCTAGATGCCGTCGATTCTGGGGCTATAGTAGATACTCAAATGCGAACTGAAATACAATTTCAATAGTTAGCCTGCTGCACCTTGTGCTGTCTGTCAGTTTCCAAAAAGGGCACATATATTACTTTCTTTGTTGCAAAGCTAGCATTCAGTTTAGATTTTTCTTACCCTTAAATTCGTATCTTTTGCTACGCCACTGTACATCAGACGAAGGAAACGTAACAGGTGTCATAAACTGTCTAAGATAAGAAACATTCTTGACAGTGAAAATCAAATAAATGGCCTCAATGTTGTGTTAATAAGTTATACCACGGAAAACGCGTATAGGTACCATATAGATTACCCATGAGTTACTTTATTTTTAGCTTTATCAACTAGCCGGCATATTTGTTTTAAATTTTTGACTATTATAGGTCATTTGTACCAATTAAGACTAGTTACCAATTTATGTTTCTGATAAGTTTAACAGCTGATAATGTTGGAATAGGTATAAGAACTGACGTCGTTTAGATATTAGTGAAATTTCGCTTTTTAGTTCTAACTCAAATGGGACCTACAATTCTAGGTGTTTCCCATTATAGATCCTTTGAGCTACATTAGTGTTTTACTGAGTATTAACCAGTTTATTGTATAGATATGAGAAATGTATGCGTTAGATGCTTAGTAAATGGAGGAGATTCCAGGGAAAATTCACTTATCAATGGTATCCCAGATTTAAGTCATAATTTTGGATGATATTTCCTATGATAGCTCATTTGAATCACGTTAGTGTCTTAGCCAGTTGATAGTATATATTTAATAATTGCGTTGTTTGGACATTTAATTTGTACATGAAGTTTTGACATCAAGGATGAACTCCAGACATCTAAGCAATATTCCAATCCGAGCCTTATCTGAGAACAAAATAAGACAGGGGCAACAGAAGGGCAAACAAAGTACTAAAATTGGTCATAAAATGTATAGCAAAATCTTTTAGCTGCCTCAATTCTGGATCCAATTATATTCCAATACCTCCCTATAAATTATAAACCTCGGTAGCTTTTCCTGGTGGCTGAGAATATAATCGATTCAGCATTAGGCCTTCTTACTCTTCATAGATATGCCTTGTGATAGCTCTAATATTAGTGAAAACGCATTTTACAAAAAAGGAGGTAAATAGGACGAAAATCAATTGCAAAATTTGGTACGTCCATTGATTCACTGGGATTGTTCCTATATTGTTCAGTATTATATATATATATATATATATATATAAAAAAAAGATAAAATGATATATGTATAAATAAATATACCTATTGTAACTGGAGACGTGGTCATTGTCGTTTAGACCAGTTAGGTGAAAAAATAAAGCTTCCGCCTTTTGTTGGGTGCTTCGACAAAAATCAAGCAAAGAGACTTTATACTTTATTAATCTCTAGGTTTCAATGGACTTTGTCATCTTCATCAGGAACTGCAATAACATTGACAAGAAATAGCAACAATTGTGCAAAGTGATTTTAAATTAACTTACAGTCGTATGTGAGGTTCCTGCTAAATATTATTAACGTATTGGTTGAGGCATACACCCAGTAACCTGGTGAATGCTGGATACATGGTACATTTGCCACATATATATATATATATATATATATATAAACTGACGTCCCGCTTTGACTCGACAAATAAAAGGTCACGTTACCTATACCTCAATAGCTAACTACATTTATTCATGATCAAAACGACTCAGGTGCCTTTTACAATGTACCGAAATCAATGCGATTGCAAAATTCGAAAAATAATGGAATCCCTCTGCATTTAAAACATCCAACAGAAATATAAACAACTATTTTTGTTCAGTTTTTGATAAAAATACTCACACCTGCAAAGAAAAAACCAGTACTGTGAAAAACATCGCTAATCAAATCAAAATTTTAGTTTCAAGCCCAAAGTTATTCAGACCTATCTTCATTATTACATTTGTTGAAATCGAATGCCTTGGGAACTGATGGTGTATCTCTCAGAATGGTAAAATTATGCTATCCCGCAATCTTTTCACACATCCTGCATATAATAAATTATTGTTTGGAAAAGAGTATATATCCAAATGTATAGAAAAAAATTGTTATTTTACCAATATCGAAAATTAACAATCCAAACTCATACGTAGACTTACGGCCCTTAAGTATTTACCCACACTTATTATATACAAATTATTGGAAAAAGCTATATACATTCAAATATATAAGCTATATACTGACAATATTGTCAGAACGTGGGATCACCATTTAGTTACAACATTAGTTCTCTTGGATTCCATACAATAAATCACTCTGTTTTGCTAAGTGCAACATTATAGTTCCGATGATTTCTCACTAAGTTTAATACACAGCATTCTGATATACAGATTTCAAAAGGTAGTCAGTGATTCAGAATTTTCTACAGAACGTCTGATTTCCTCAGGAGTGCCTCAAGGATCAGTTCTTGGACCACTTACCATTATTTTGTATATAGCAGATATAAACAGGGTTGTGAAATTTTGTAGTATTCAATTTTTTGCTGACGACTCTATATCTTCAATCATGAGAATTTAGAAATTTCGGAAGCACAAATAATAGATGACCTAAATTCTATTGAAAATTATGCAACAGAACATAGTCTCCGGTTGAATCCTTCAAACTACAAAGTTTCTCCTAAAAATGTAAGGTCCCTCATTAAAAATAATTTGAAAATTACCCTAAATGGCCAAGCGATTCAGATATAAAAATCATTTAAAAACTTAGGTTTGTTCATAGATGATAATCTCAAATTTATTTCTCATGTAAATCATATAACTAAAAATTGTTTTACTGTTTTACGGCATATGCACTTAAATAAATAGATACTTGATTTTAGATCCAACAAAAATGTATGTGATCTTTAATAATATCAAAAATCGCATGTGATTTAGTATACTATCCATTTCTAGATTCAGTTTCAGCTAAACGTCTACAAAAAACTCAAAATTCATGTTGTAGATTGATTTTCAGCTTAGGAAGATATATCAATTAGTTCATGTTTTGAACAACTAACTGGTTGAATGTTGCAAAATTGTATAAGCTTCATTTACTATGCTATGTTCACAAACTCCTACGTACTTCGATTCCTTCATTTTTGAAAAATAAATTAATATCTCGTGAATATATCTTTTCAAGAAACATTCGATTCACTGACACTTCAACTATGCCTCTTCACAAAACACCTTTATTTCATAAATGCTTTACCTATATTGGCGTCAATCTATATAATGCATTACCATCGTCTGCTAAATATCTTTATTTCAATAATTTCCATAAATCAAATTAAACAAATTATCTTTCAGCTCAAATCTGAAACCCCCAGTATATAGCACAGCCATGTTTCTGCATATTATATAAATCTTTTATAGTCTTTTCTTTCTTTTTGAACACTCATGTGTACTTTGTATTCAATATGTAATTTTTGTTTAAATTTTGGAAGAATATTTTGGTAAAATTATTTGCATTAAAATGTCAGTAGCGTACACATTTTTTTGGAAAAATTGTCGCAAGATTTATATTTAAAGACGCCACTGGTGACACTTTTTACACTAAATTATTTATTATTATTATTTCGTATCCTCTTTTATAACAAGCCAAAAATAATATCTGAAGTATCATATCTTCGGAGATACAAAACAAACAAAAATTAATGAATTATATCCTGATATACTACTACTGCTTCTCAAGGCGGTCCGGAGGAGACCTTAGCCTTTAGGTCCTGATGTATTGGCAATTAGCACATTATTATGTCAGCTGTATCATGTAAGCCACAAGGATAAATAATAAATAAATGAAAAATATGCCATTAAATTGTTGGAGCTGGATAAATGTGCAGCAAAATATAGAACTCACTTTATCAAGCAGCCTGGTATATTGTTTATCCTGAACAATTACAAGTAGAATAATCGACCAACTGTAATGTAATGAATGTACACAAATAGCTGCATTATAGATAAAGAGCGGATAAATTATGGACATTGTGTATGCAAACGAGGTTTATACATTTATATTGTTTATTGAATCGTAGATTAAATATAAAAAAATACATTTATCAAGTTCATTCACTCATCGTCCAAGGATTTTCACTTTATTGCAGGAAGCATGTACATTGAATCAGCAGATCATAAACGAGTCTCTTATAAACGTTTTCTTTTCTTTTTTGAGATCTTGTCAAAATATAAGATTGCAGCTGGACCAAGACTGACATTATCTCTGTCACTTACCTCACTAAGCTGCCAGTAGTCGCTTTGCCATGTCAAGAGTTGTCAAAGAACTCAATCAGTATTTACCATCAAATTCAGACCAGGTTGAGCGGGCGAGTCAGTGATTGTTAATTCTCATGGACTGTAGTGAGGATCAAAGAGCACTTGCCATGCAAGCCTACGATTTGTTTATCTCCAAAATCTCAGTCTGTAGTCAGGGTGAAAGTGCATACTACAGGTTGGCTGTCATTAAATTCGTGTTATTTTTTAGTGTTAGTGTTAGCAGATAATTGTGACTATTTAAAAACATGCTACTTCTTACACAATTTACAGAGAGCTGCACAAGCCTGATAAATAGATGTTCCACCGGTAAGTATTATTAATATGTTGAAACACCGCTGTCACTTTGGTAGGCATTGGTAAACAAATCATTCAAAAGTATGCACTAAAAGTACGCAATTTTGGCGATAAATATTGTAAACATATAGGCTTGCCTCCTAACCTATTCGAATTCGATTGTATGTATTTACTGTGATCTGTCAGTATTTATCATCCAATGTAATATTTATTTATCGTGTAGTCAGGATATAAGTAATTATTTATTGATGTGAGACATCCATTGACACTGACGAAATCATTAATTAGTCACAGGCCACAGTAATGACTGAACGTCTGGCATTCAACTTAACATTCAGAAGAAGACTGATACATTTCGAATTTGTCAAGTTAATTAACTTTTAATCTCATAATCACTTAATGTTCGCTAAGCCGTCAGATGTACAGGACTTACTTACCTTATCGGGCGAAACGGCTGTACTGACCATAGATGGACCTACCTGTAAAGAAGATGAGTATCTTAAAAATTGAACACAAAATTACTCAATACATATTCTGAATTATCAAAGAGGTTTTAGGTCTTGAATCTTGTATATTACTAGGATACAACTAAAAATAAATTTGTTGGCCAAAGCCAAAGCCGATGTTCGTCATGAGCACAACCTTCGGCCGAAGCCAAATGTTTGATTAATCAAAAATATAGGTTGGGTTATAAGAATAAAGTGATGGAATAACGAAATTCTATGTACTTGGTTCTATTTATTGTAAGTTATAACCTGTGTTGCTTTAAAATTTTAAAAAAATTCCGTAAAGTAGGTTGCCTTGCACTGCCCACGCAACGCTGCCATCAGTTCATTCAGGATTATGTTCGGTACGTGTTAGTCTCTCTGAGCTAGCCAGAAAAATGTATAAAAGAAAGTTGAATTGATCAAGTCAGACAAACAGGCCATACAGAGAGTGTATCTCTATAGTTTCCAGTGTTCCCACCCATTGGTAATGCTAACCTTAGTTTGTCCTCTGCCCTAAGTTTCGTCCAATTGGCAAGGATGCTGATCCATACCAGAAGCGCCCGCCATGATACTATAACTTTAAAAAAAAAACGCCGCGCCGATCATGCTGTCAGACGCAGACAAGGTTCCACGCGTCAAGGTGGCCGTCGTCCCGATCGACCGCGTGTCGCGTCTGTAAATATTTCTCTGGTGTAAAAGAAAATGTAAGGGGAAATCTATGATGTGTGAGATATTAACAGTTGCCGGAAAAATTAGATATACCCTCCCTCGCTCCCTATAACCCCCAACCACCAATTTTTAACACACAATTTTTTTTCGGGAAACGGCAAAAAGTTTGACCGATTTTTATTACCGACTTTCCAAGTCATAGACGGGCCAAGGATTAGAGGACAGACAAATTTTTCGTGATTTGTATAATGAAAACTAATGTAAAGCCTCTAATAATATATCTACATTGTTATCTCAGAAATAGGAATTGGAATCGGCATTCTATTCTAGGTACGGTTCTGGTAACAAAATAATTGCCATACTTATTGGCTTTGAAACAAAAACAGCTACACATTCACATATCTATGAAATAAGTACCCGATTCCGACAAAAATTTTCAAAATTATACCATACAATGTCAACTGATAAAACAAACCATTTAAATTATTCTATTTTTTGACAATGAATTGAGCTAAACAGGTTCAACGATGAATTATGAAGTACATTTTGGGACCAAAGCTAATAAACTGATAGGTTTTCAATTCCAAAAAATTGTAACATATCAACACGACGTAGTAAACTCTTTGTTTATCCCCAAAATTAAACATCTAACAAAATATGTAAACTGGTACCAACTGGTATCTAAAAGATTTTGAAGAGAGAAGAACAGACTAAAAGCCAATTTTTGTATATATTGACGTATGTGCCTCAGCGGGTATTCTTAAATTCGTTGACCAAGGTTATATGCATTTTTTAATCCCCAATAACCTTTATTTTCACGTAGCTGCTCTTGTGTACACAGCTTCGGCTAAGCCTACGGCCGAATGTTGATAGAATTTGTATTTTTAGCAGAATTGTCTGAAGCCGAAGATTCCTTACAACGGAGTCAAAGAAGGTGATTTATTACTTCTCAGGCATTGATATAAATTCAGATATGCAGTTACATTTTAGTTGTGATAAATGATGTACGTGAAATGCTTGATTTCAGAATGTTTGCCGCTCAAAATGCTTTACTACCCTCTAAGTGATGAGGAAGAGTTGAAAAAGTATGTATGAGGTTTTTTACAAATGTGGATCCGACCTAGAAAGCTACTTCCAAATATTACCAGACACTCGGAAAACGTCGAAAAACAAAACATTGGTAACGTTCTAGTTTTTTTTGACTCTGCAACTACTGCACTGATATTCGAGACTTACAAAGGAGTTTTATGTCACCAAAATGTCACTGGTATTGAATTTTATTGATAGTAATTATACAGTTTAATAATTTATCCGCAGAAGAAAGTGTATGTACTATAAGAACTAGACAACAATTAGTTATAGTCTGAGTTTAAGATAAGTTAAAAGGTATGCAAAAAGTTTGCTTAGGAAAGTTTGCCGAAGGCTGTTCTGGTAATAGCAAATTTGTAAAGGTACATGTAGACTAACATTTGTTTCGCCATAATCTGTCTCAATGTCTACAGTATACATTGCTAACCAACGTCGTCTTCTCTTCTAATATTTCCATGTGTACAAGATATATATAGAGAAGTATCTAAATAAGCGTGTTAGATAGAGTATGCCATAGAGGCGTCGTAGGAGCTACAGTTGCGCTCCGCACCTTCCCCACTGTTTTGCCAGGCAACGTAGTGACGATGCTTATAAAAGCTTCAAGGCATGTTTTTTTCAGTTATACGTACTGATACTAAGGTAATGCACGGCTAGTGGACATTGTTTTGAGAACTGCACACAGAAAAAGAAGTTTGCCTTCAAGCCACATCCGGCCAGACAATGGAGTACGATGAACTTGAAAACCACAAGATAAGCTTCTGGAGTTACATTAGCAAGTCTGACTCATAAATTTAAATCACGATCAGATGTGTGTTAAATAAAATGGCGATGATGAGATATTCATATCTCTACAGTTTTATATTGAATTTGCATTTCGTTCTTAAGCTTAAGTGGTTTATGAGGACTAATATTTGCACCACTATCAAAATGTGGAATAAGCTAACTAGGAATATTAGGTCATCTATTGTCTAACGTCATAAATCATAGGCCGTTTTCTAAGATCATAAATAACTCTACTGTGTTTCTATAATTCGATGAGCTCATTATAACCTTTGGAAAAGTTCCAAATTTAATAACTGATAAGTCAAAAGCCAAAAGTAAACTTAACTTGTACTTCTGCGAAGGTTAAGGGTTTACCAGAAATTTCCATTTGCCATACACTTAAAACACATCTACGAGCTCGACCAAATACGCCAGTAGGTCACCCTTCAGGAAATTTTTTTTTTTTCGGAAGATCGAAAATATCGAGATTTTTTCGGATTTTCCACATTTTTCAAACCAAATAGCATAGTATAAAATCCACCTTTTCTGCATTCAGTTCACTGTCACTAAGGCCCGGTTTTCCAATCACTAGTTAAGTTTAACGTTTAAAAACTATAACTTGTGAGGAAACTTGGTTGTCAGTAACTCCTGCTTTCGCAATACTGAACGATTATGTTCTGAGAGTTTTATGACACTTGACGTTCACGTTTCGGGTTATCCTTGACAGCTCATGTCACTGTCAGACAACATGGTTAAACATTGTGGTTTAACTACAACCTTCAAATCAACCCGTACGTAATGTACTAGTTAAAGTTTTAAGACATTGAAAAACGTATTATGTGAGTTAAGCTCCTAACCCGTCTAGGAATTTGTTATCTAAAAATGTGCTCAACATAACTGATGAGCACCGACTCATTTTGTTCAATTGAATTTCATTTTTAGGACTAAACTATCAAAATTTTGACTGTCCTAATGTCGACCGTTCCCACTAGAATATCCTCAATGTAGTAAATAATATCGCTAGTCTGTCACTGGCTTAACGCTTGCGCCGCTCGCGAATTTTGCTGCTAGCAAAAACCTATCGAGACACGTTCGCTATCTCGCATAGAGTGCGTACAAACACCTCTACTCACAAAAATGTTAATAGGCATATCCTGTTACGCAAATAATAGCACAGGACAATTAGGCAGTGAATCAATCTGACTTAGATGGTTCGTCTTTGCTTTCAGACTGATTTTAGAGAAAAAATATGCTTTTGACCAATACTGAAAAGCTAAAACTATCTCTAGGGTTCATACTATCAAAAGCTGTCTTCGGTTTTTCATATATCGGTAACATGACGGCGATAGACAATTTATTTCTAGACCAATCTGAAAGGAATGTTTCCACTAATTTTCCTTGTCCCAAGTGTGCGTGATTGCTTCATGAAATACGTTTAGTAACGTAATGATATCACTATCATCGTAAAACGTAACTTTATACGACTAAGTATATTTCCATATAAATATTTTTAAGGTTCACAACAAAAAGACGATCACTGAACCTGCGACCGAAAAACAAAAACGAGAATGAGACTTCATCACGCCAGACTGATTGATCGTTTTTGCTTTCAACGCCATCGCGATGGACGCGAAAAAAACCAAATCGCATCGTCCGTTTTCCTGACACACTTCATAAAAGTCACCCGCTAATATCCTACCTTTCTACCTGGTTGTGGCGCACAATATTTGCTAATCAAAAATGGAAAACGACTGCAACAAAACGTCGATATCGTTTTGTTTCTACGATGTCATAGCTGCCTGAGATTGATTGTGCATAAGGCTTGAGAAAGACAGTTGGCTTATAGGAGGAATCACAGGGGTCCAAGGAAGACTGACTGGTTATAGCCCAGAACGCTGAAGTAATTGCTTGACATTAGCACGTGGTGCCTAATGGTGATACAATAATTTTACTTCCTACGTATCTGCGTAAGGAATTGTAATTTCGAAAATGAGATATCATATTCTCACGAAAAACCATGTCACTCATTCCAGTTAGAATGTCTTTCTGTCGATGTCCGTCTGTCTGTCTGTCGGTCTATCCGGTAATCCTTGGCCCCTTTGTAAGTAAGAAAGTACTGCTCGGATTTGCATGAAATTGTTACACAAGGTCACTGTGCTTACTACCTAAACGTCGTGACATTTGAGCTATGAGGTTTGGCTCTGAAGTGATGTGACATCTGCTTCAGACATAGCACTAGCAGAAACCAAAAACTTGTTGAGAGTCTTGTTATGTCTAAAATATTTTATTCGCTAGTTCTTTATTATCCTTGTATTGATTATAACACTAAATATAGACTGCAGAAAATCCAAAACAGTTGTTGTCGGTTCGTATATGGTCTCAGAAGGTATGATCACGTATCGTCTAAGATAAAAGAGCTAAAATGGCTAAAACTTGATAAACACTATACTTTCTCTTTGGGTGTATTTGTCCATAAATTGATTTCCACAAGGTCACCCATTTATCTTATGGACAAACTTGTACCTCGTGGTCAAGTCATTTCTAGAGCCCTACGACATAACCATCTCTTCGGTATGCCATTCCACAGAACATGTACGTATATATTCCGAAGATGTTTTACGTACAATGCTATCAGGACTTACAACTCTGTCAACCAGGTACTCAAGTCCAAAAGCTTACCTGTTTTTAAAATTAAATACAAATCTGCTCTTTTGGAATTGCCTTTTTAAAAATCCCTGATGATTAGCCGACTGATTTTGTAGCTTTTGTAAATTTTCCATGCTTTATACATTCTGTAATTGTTCATTGTTTTCTTTTTATTTTTCTGTACTGTACTATTGTCCTTATTATTATTATTATTATTATTTCACTTCGTTTTTGAGGTTAAGTGGTAGAGTAGCCATGTGGCTAAACTTCGCCTCAATTCTAAGGTTTCAATAAAGATATTTATTATTATTATTATTATTATAAGGCGGATTATATCCATTGTTGCCAAACACGAGCACATAATATTATTATTGAGACAGGGCGGTACTCAAACTTCTAAAGGGCTATAACTTTGTTACTTTAATTTTACCAGAAAAATGTTATAGGAAAAAAACATTTCCTTTGATCAGATCTACTCACTGTTAAAATAAATGACTCAACTTCGAAGTCACCCTGTATATTCTATGGCTTGAGCTGTAGATTCTATAATTCGTTGTTCCATTCTTCCATAAGTGGCGTTCGCAGAGAGTGCGCGTGGCGTCGACTAGCGACAAGCTAGTACATAAGCTCACACTACACCGATTTTTAATGCCACTATATCGATTTTTTATGGATTTTACCTCAGATAGTCCAACCAGTTTTCCTCAAAAGGAGTAGTCTGACAGAAATCACTCAAGAAATTCGATCAACCTAAAATTGAATACCTTATTCCAAAAAGTGTCGAAAATATAAAATTACCGATAGAAAAGAGAATCTTTACTTTCTAGAAATCTGTGGTCGGATGCCACCTTTGACCTCTCTGATCTCAAACGAAAACAATGTAGGCCAAACCTCTTACCGACTGAATGAAAAAAGTGCATCTTATCCAATGACCGGTTGTTGGTACAATTTAACAAAGGCCTCAATTGCAGCTCGTCAACAGGAACAGCTGTTGGTGTGTGAGGTGTATACGAATTTCGGTGGCCGCCGGAAATATATAGGTCACATGCACGGTGGTACTGTGGTACTCGACTGACAAAAGCGCATCGTTACCTATGACTCACTAACCACAGGAGCGTACTCAGACTTCATAACGAAACGTTATGGAGTTGCAATGGTAGATATTCGCCACAGATTAACATAGTCTTAGAGATACCAAGGTAGGAGAGAATGTGGCCCCCCTGGAAATCTGGAGCTTAAAACTTGTATATTTGGCATAGTTCTGAGTACAACTATGAGGATTTTTAAGATATGGCCTTCTCGAAAGATTTGGTATACAGAATTAATTGCAGATTCCGAAAAACCAAAGTATATAAGCTTTTTCACAAGGATAGATGGTTCCAGAGTATCAAAAGCATTTGTATAATCAAGTAACACTAAGCATGATAAATTTCCTTGATCTACATCTGATTAAGTCATTCGTAATGGTAGCCAAAACTGTTATTGTGCTGTGGTTTTTCCTGAAACCCAATTGGATTTCAGGAATGATACCATTAGAGAAGACGTAGTCAGATACCTAATGTTTCATGGCTAGTTCTAATAACATGGAAAATGCTGGTAGTATATTAAGTTACAAAGTAAAAATGTTTATTCTTAAATATGAAAACAACATTCCAAGGAAATTTCACACCCTCGTAATTACTCCCAAGATTTCGTATTCTCGGAATTTCTTAACTATGGAAAAGGAAATCATGTAATCAAGAGCAGATCCAGACGATCATCGGGTCATGTCAGTTCCCTATTTCCCCCTATTGGGCTACCACTAATATTTTATAGTCTTAGAATATTCCGATAAAGAAATGTATGCCAACATCAAAACGATTTTATGTAATCTTCATATACTACCATTAGGAGGCTCAAAATATAGTTGAAAACTTCTGTGGCATCAGATCGCCTAACTGAATTGGCACTTCCTTTCATACCCAAAAATGTACATTTCAAAGCAACAATAAAATGTTTTAAACGTACTCCGCCCTTCTGACTCCGTCCTTGCCCATAATCTATTGGCAAGGACCGATAAGGGGGTCGACACGTATATAGTGGAATGCGTAAGTGATAGGTGGCACTACGGTACGTATGCTTGTTTGAAGGAGGAGGGTAGTCTTGGCTGCCTAGTTAAGATAGAAGCACAAGGAGCTTCAACGCAAAGAAATTCAAGTCAAGCCAGAAAGAAGTTTGTTCTTTGTTCGTGCCAAGCTTATAAAAATGTTCGTTTTCTTTATCATGTGAAATTATGATTTTTTTTGCGCAGGCACGAGTTTTGATTGAAATGGATATCTCCTAGTGGAATCGAAGTCTTTGCTCTTGACATTAAGAAGAATTTTGGTCAGCCATAACATGCAAACTTTCGTCTTATGACCTTCCAGAGTAGGCAACATCTACCGCTTTGTGAAAGAAAGCACTTTCCATGCCTGTTTGTTATGCAACTTTTGTGGACTCTAGATACCCTATTATTTTTAAAAAAATGGGAAACATGGCTGATCATAACACCACGAACACGGTATTAACGAATCACGCTGCCACAATAGAGGTGAAACTCGAAATGGTGTGATCTGGTGAAAAAACTTTTAACCTCATCTCTATAGCTACCTGACTAGCTATAAACTGCACCTCGCAAGGAGCAATTTCTTCATCATTACCTCATAATATCACGGGACATAAACCAAAATAAATAAAGACGCTAAATCTCAATGACAATTATCAACTTCACAGATCATTTCGTTCAGATATGAGGGAAAGCTGTCCACGAGTCCATTATTTCATATTACAAAGCTTTTATAGGCAATTAATGGATATGTTTTAATCAAATTCCGCCGAATGTCCTATTTACTTGAATTTTACGAAACAGTATTATATCGGCAATAAAGTTAATGTTTATTGTTTTTGTGGCCGATATAAGCATCAAAAAATGAAATTACGCCTACTCTGTGGCAATTGTGCCGAGGTTATGTCGGTACTGCATTATAAAAATATTACTAACACTTGGAAACATACTACTGAATATTGGGTGAATAGGATCTGCTTGCTCTCCATCTCTATTCTCATACACAGGTTAACTTTACTGCTAAAGAAAATAATAATAATAATAATAATATTTATTCGCCAAAATACAAAAAATGGGCAAATAAATATGAAAAAACCACAGAAGGCATCGCCTGTGTGTGGTTTATATCTTAATAACTAACAATCAATCATATATGTGTATAACAATTATTGTTAAATCTAAAAGGTATTAATGTAATTGGAATTTTGTAGTTTTAGTTTTCTATATAATTATGTATTATGTATAGTCATTCGCTGCACATTACTAACCCAGTCTTTCAATTTTCTTCTAAATTTTTTCCAAAATTAAGTATCTTTATTTCGTTTGGTACTACATTATATAATTTAGCTGCTAAGAATTTAAATGATTTTTTGAATAATGTTTTGTGTGGTCTTTGGATATTAGATGAGCCTATTTGAAATCGTGTGTTATGCTCGTGTTTATAGGATTTTTTCTTTTTATTACAATACTTATGGTATAAGGTGGTGGCATGTAAGAAATAAAGTTGTCTTGTATCAAGTATCCCTGTTTCTTGATATAAGTTGTTCGTTGGATATAATCTTGGCTTATGGAAAATGGCTTTCAAAACAGTTTTTTGTGCTATATTCAAGTCAGAAATATATGTCTTGCAGCCGGCACCCCATGCTGTGCTGCCGTATATTATATGGGTTTCAACTAAGGCATGGTATAGGATTCGCAGATAACTTTCTGTAAGAATTTTAGCAAGCATTTTGAGTTTATAGGCAACATTTCTAATTTTTTTGATAACATATTTAATATGGTTATTCCACCTTAGATGTGAGTCTATAAATATTCCAAGATATTTCAAAGTGTTAACTCTATCGATTTTGGTCTTTTGGTCATGATAATTAACGGAAATTTGTTCGAAGGTAGGTAAAAATTTTGAATAGGATGTAAATGCAATAAATTTTGTTTTTTTGAAGTTAACTGTTAAAATTTTAGTATCAAACCAGTCAATGATCCTTATACAATCCTGTTCAGCTATTTGCTTCAGTGTGCTCCAGTCATCAGCTTTATATAATACGAGGGTGTCATCTGCAAAACATATAATCTTTCCAGAACTGTTAATTTTGAATAAGTCATTTAAGTAGAGACTAAATAATAGTGGGCCTAGTACTGTTCCTTGAGGCACGCCACACTTGATGTACATTTTTTTACTGTAAGTGTTAGTGATTTTGACAGTCTGTGCCCGACTTGAAAGGTAATTTTTTAAAAGGATTTGTGACGCTCCCCTAAATCCCAATCTTTCCATAACTTTCAGAAGCTCGACATGGTTAACCGTATCAAAGGCATTTTTTAGATCAACAAAGATACCAATAGTAGGTATCTTTTTGTTGACATTAGAGTTAATTTCATTTTTCCTTTTCTAAATCCATATTGGTCAGAACATATAATTTTGTTTTTGTCCAAAAATAATTGTAATATCCTTTTTTGTAGTAATTTTTCGAAATTTTTGGCTATATTCGATAGTACTGATATGGGTCTATAATTTGATGTTTCCATTCTGTCACCGCTTTTATAAACAGGAGTAATAACAGTTGTTTTAAATGCATCAGGACAAATTCCAGATTGGAAACACCAATTAATGACGTAAGAAAGTGGTTCGGCTAAGTCGTAGGCTATTATTTTTAAATGGTCAGCTTTGATACCATCTACACCAGGACTTTTTTTGGTTTTAAGTGATAGGACAGCTTCTTGTACTTCAATCGGACTAACGCTTTCTGGATGCTAAATTTTCTCCAACATTAGTGAAAAAATTTAAGAATGCATCGGATATTTGTCGTTTATCTGTTAATATTGTTCCATCACGATTCTTAATTTCATCAATATTTGGCTTTTTTTGAACTTCTTACCTTTTAAACTTGCTGTAGCGGTAAATTTTAATTCAAAAAAATAGTAAATTTTCAACCAAGAGGTGCAAGTCAAAATCCATGATATGTATATGGTCAACATTTTCTGAAAATTCAGAATTGTCTTTAAGTTGTTTGAGGTTTATTGTAATTGAGCTATCTTGCGATGTACCAGCTACAGCAAATTGGACATATGTATGTCTCAGTTGGCGGTATTTTCAGGTATTCTGTAGACCACTTGGACCAATATTTCACAGTTTTTTTTTATAAACGCTAAAAAGTAATTTCACCAAATTTTACGTTCAATAAGACAGTTCCCCAGCGTTTTTTCGTATTATTAGGCAAAAGTTTTACTATTTACATTCCGTAATATAATTTCCGTTGTAAAATCTGTCTATCTAGAACAGGTTCCATTTCTGGCTAGTTAGACTAATATATTGTGTGAACTCTGTGTTTTTTCGCAGCATCCTTCCTCTTGCTGTCAAGACTACCACCTTGAGAGTGGCTTCAACTTTAGGGATGGGGTGCTATCAGTCTTTCTCTCCCCGGTCTATAATTTTTACATAAATAACTCAAGATGCTATCGATATCAAGATTCGTACTAGGAACTCGTCTCTTTTATATATTGAAGCAGCCGCTTAGGCAGAGGCCTAAACACCTGGACACCGCGTCCAACTTTTGAACTGCCGCAGGTTAGCAGAACTGGGAGAAACCTCCTCAGATAAATTATTCCACAATCTCGATACCCTAGAGACAAAGCAGCGGTCCGTGACCAGCTAGTCACTAGGAATTCCTACATGTAGGGTGCTGTCATAAGCAAAATTGTGAATCTAATTGATCGTGCGGGAAAGGAAGTCGTTGATATGTAAGAGGAACAATGCCAGAGCCAAGACCGATCCTTGGGATGAAAAGAAGAACCAAATTTGCAAAGTTTGTCTCAGAGGCCATAGGATGGAAGTTTGAATAATAGTTTCGTGATCTCAAGAACAACGACTTGACATAAGACTCCGCAGTTGCATGACGTAAGCTTGCAGGTCCCCGTGGATCGCTGGTTCAGGAAACCATACTGCCAGCCGCTATAAAAGGTAAAGCTCCCGATTTATGCAGCTCTCCATCACCTTATGATGGAAACAACTAAAATAGCAGTGTAGTTATACAAGGCAATCTTAGATCCTTTTCTGCGATGGGCTGAAGACAAGCAAATTTCCAGTTTTCTGGGCAGTGTATAAGATATCTTGAAGAGACGCTAAAGGACTGCCGCTGCAGACCTCCCCTAATACTAACACGATAGAAAGTAGCAAAACATATCGTATGCCACTGCTAGCGCGGCCTACAAAGACACGCCGCATTTCCAGTGGGGTACGATATGTTATGCTTTATAATCTTTCATTTTAATACCATAGAATACGATGGAATACGGTTCTGCGTTCATATAAAAACGAATTATTTCCTCTGTGAAGAACTATTGACGAAGGCCTGAGTGCATGTCCCATGTTCGGCAAGTGGGCTTAATACGAGAGCGCATGCTACGTTGCTGCTCCGGCGGCACGACGTCACATTCAAAAACCGACCATAAATAGGATAATGACTTTTCGAGAGAGTCGTGCGTCTCGTACAGAAATTAATTAGGTTTAAGTGGAATAAAGACCAGCATTTAAATAACACATATACACGATACTAAGAGGCCCCGCGACCCATGAGTAATACGATGTTATTGTACAAGGTTTGTAACTAAAAACATTTCCAGTGAATTTATCCTGATCCACCACCACTGTCGGGTCTTACCTGAAGCTTGAGCCTTGTGAAAAATGAGAAAATTAAGTGACCAAAAGTACCTTTAAACGTCCAAACAGATAACAGCTTCTCTCTAACTACTGCTTGGGATTGGCATAACGTGTTTGCATCATATTACAAATCAACTTATTGCGTACTCTGTACCTTCGGATAAATCAATTGTCACAATCACAAATTATTGTTAGGCGCCAGCAGACACTCCTAAAGGCATATCCGACAGGCTTAGAGGCGTACCTACCCTTTACACATATTGCATATACACATTTTACAGAAGCATTCGAAAAATGCTAGATGGTTATGCAACTCCGTATAGGAAGTTTATTGCAACCATGGTATTCCTACATAGGGAGACACTCCTTGGCACACGATTGATTGAGTGGGTGTAAGTTTTTTGAACATTTGTCTTGTGCTAAATTCCTGAGAAGCGTTGGTACAGCCAGATGAAGTCAGAGAAAGCAAAATTCAAAGGAACAAGAAACACGTTTGCACTGTCTCTAGTAGTCTGAAATCTAGAAAAAGCGTTTATACTACGAGTATACCAGAAATAGAGGATGTTGCGAAATGTTTGAAAAAAAATCGAATTCAGTAGATGATAATAAGAAAAAAAAAAGTTTATTCGAACAGATCCGAAAATACTCAAAATGTATTATCAAAGGTCATATCAACATGTACGATACTGTTTTTCCAAGCATATCAGTGGTGTCGATGCCTGCAAGCCTCTGTGTTTGCCGAAAAAAACAATACGTCATTGATTTATTCAAAAAGCCAAAAGCCAAATTTACTTTAGTTAGGCCTGCTTGATAGACTTTTCTCTCCTTCAGAAAGACTGGGGTATTTCAAGATTTCTACTGTTCCGCGTCTGCGTCAGCGCTCTCCTATTGTGAGGCTATGTTTTCTTTTTGAATTGTAGAAAATTTCGGGCTGATATAACAGATGATATGAATCAAAAGCATGAACAATTTGATGCAAATAAATATTTGCAACGTAACCTCAAAATAGAGCGCTGACACGGAACAGTAGATAACTATAAAAATCAAGGAGGCCATAAAGACGTCCTACAATTGTAGGACCGACTGACGATACGGCCTTGGGAGTTTTTTCGTTCAGACGTACCGTTTTCGAAATAATAGGACATCACGTACCTAGGTTTGGAAGTAAGGCATTATTGGTCGAGCGCTGTGCCAGATCGATGATGGACGTCTTAAACGAGGTAGGGATATAATTTTTTTCATTTACCTTAACCAGTACGAAAATCAACATTTATGACGTTTCATACTTATTTTACAAATAATTTGAAATGTCTGTTGCCTAATGTCAAAATGACAGATACAAATAAATGCAAATGAAGAAAATTTTGCCTACGGACCGGTTTACATCATTTTAGAGGGGAGTAAGGGGGCAAACGTTTATTGGTTATAGTTGCATTCTGCTAGCATAAAAAGCTACTTTTAAATAGTTTCCAGATTATCAAAATACTTAGTAAGGGTTCTTACATGACAAGCAACCTGATATTATACAATTTTTAGGTTTTTATGCCAAATTGACACAATGTGTTTTTTGTTATCATTATTCACCTGGGGAGAAAGACAACTACTCAGTGGGTGTGGTTAATAGTCACAAGTCAATCTGCTCATCAGAAATAGTAATCGACCGGCCAGCTTTCCAAACGACATAACGAAAAACTCCAAGAGACTTCTCAAGCAGGATCAATATGGCTTTGATAAAACATCACTTATTTTTCGGAAAATGATATTTTTCGATAAACAAAAGGCTTAAACACTCCGAAACGAAAAATTAGCTGAACCCTATCTATATCAACATTTTCTTATATTATTACGTGCTTACAAGTGACAATGTTCTACATATAGCTTTGAGTGCATTGAAATTTCTAATTAACTAAGGACTGCCCTTTTTGAGGTGACGTTACTGCAAGGGGATCACCTAGGCCATTTCCATGATTCTGGTTTAAGAATCGTGCTTTTAGAAGCTTCTTGATTTTGTGATAAGTCTCAGAGAAAGTATCTTTTATCTATACTAAGTGACATATAAATCCGAACACCCAGTTTAAATGGTTTTATTTTAATAAAATTTTGTATAAATATTTAATGAAGCATAATAATAAGTAAATGATAAAAATTTCAAAATGATTGCACTGCTTTAAAGCCCTTTGACCCTTAATAATGTGTGGTTGCACCCTGATGTGCTACGCATTCTCCAACGCGCCTAGGCATGCTTCTGATCAGGTGGTCAATGTCCTCCTGTGGTATCTCATTCCAGGCAACCACCAACTCCTCTCGAAGTGCTTCTAGAGTCTGAGGAGGACGTTGCAAATTGAGCAATCTCCTACCCATCATATCCCACACGTGCTCAATTGGGGATAAGTCGGGAGATCTTGGTGGCCATCGTAACAATGTGTCATCATTATGTTGAAAGAAGTCTATTGTGACTCTTGCAACATGTGGTCGGGCATTATCTTGTTGGAAAGTTGGATCTGCCAGGGTGTCAACATACATGTAGGTTAAAAGATGGGGTTCTAGAACTTCGTGGATATAACGCTGCGCGTTCATGTTACCTCTGATGAAGATCAAAGGTGACCTGGAACCATAAGCTATAGCACCCCAAACCATAACTCCAACACTGTGATGAACATGTCTTTCAACAAAAAACTGTGGATTCCTCCTTTCACCACGTCGCCTTCTAACCCTGGCACGACCATCGTGCATGCCTAAACAAAATCGAGACTCGTCACTAAAGACAATACTGTTCCATTCCTGATCCCAGAGTGACCGTTGTCTGCACCACTCAAGGCGATTACGTCGGTGTTCTCGAGTTAAAGGGAGGACCCAGTGTGGCCGGTATAAAAACAAGCCAAAACTTCTCATTCGTCGGTAAACACTTCGCATGCCAATAGGTCTTCCGTGTTCTGCAAACCATTCATTTGCAATGGACCTGGTAGTGGAGAAACGGTCCCTTAAGGCCAATAATCTTAGGCGGCGATCTTCACGGTCTGTTTGTTGTTCTACGGCGGCGTCCAGTGCCCCTTGCTCTTTGCGTACGACCTTCTCGAAGCCATGCCTAACAACACCTAACCACAGTGTCTACACTTCTTTGCACTCTAACTGCAATTGCCCGCAAAGAAAGTCCAGCTTCCCGAAGTCCCACTATACGGCCCCTATCAAACTCACTAAGTTGACGAAATCGTACAGGTCTCCGTACTCTAGGCATCGTAACCGATCGTAAAGGATGTCAAGAACCAAAATCCGCCAACGTTAATTCTTTACTGCGGCTGAAATATTCATTTTTAGAACGTTAGTGAATTAAAAAAAGCAGTATAAAAACCGGAATGTCCAACTGATAAGGCTGAAAATTTTTTCACTTGTTATTTACAGTAAGATAAATACATTCACCAACTTTTATTAAAAGAAAACCATTTAAACTGGGTGTTCGGATTTATATGTCACTTAGTATATAATATCAATTTCATTATTTATTTCAAGGTTCCTCAAGGACAGAATCTGGATTATTGCATAAGGTACATGTAACCAGAGAAACCCACTTAAGTCCAAAAGCTATATAAGATAGCCAGTCACCTCTCTAGAGCTAACAGAAGACTAGGATGTACAAGAAGGTTGATTAGAAGTACCAGAAGTATAAGAGAAGTATTAAATGAGGCATTGCAGCAATTGGACAGAACTGTAGTTACTTTTATCAAAAGCCAGATCACACTGGCTGGTAGTAAATCACAGGGACGCAGATATAGCTTAGAAGACAAATTGATGCGAATTATACTTCATAAACAAAGTGGTAGGGGATATCGAGCATTATCAAAAATATTTGCTTTGCCCTCAAAAAAAAAACAATAATGCAGCTATTAAGAACCATCTTCTGGGGTCTGCTAGCCAAGCTAGCTAATATATTTCTTTTTTTTTTGTTAGAGCGGGCCATGTAGTATAGATGTATAACATCTTAAGATTACTCTATCCGCCAACGTTGATTCCTTACTGCGGCTGAAATATTCATTTTTAGAGCGTTAGTGAATTAAAAAAAAGCAGTATAAAAACCGGAATGTCCAACTGATAAGGCTGAAAATTTTTTCACTTGTTATTTACAGTAAGATAAATACATTCACCAACTTTTATTAAAATAAAACCATTTAAACTGGGTGTTTGGATTTATATGTCACTTAGTATATCTACCATCCTGGTGTGTCTCTATCTTTCTACAAATCTTTGAGACTGTACCTATCCAGATTCTAAAATTCTTGTACCTTTTATAACACTGTATGTACATACATCCGATACTGAGAAGTTGAGCTAGGCTTGTGGAATTCCCAGCTTCCAACATACCTGATATGCAACGAACGGGCAATTCTCGTAGTTCAAATCCAGGCATAGTTTAATTTTAGCTCATTACACTAGCCATTTATCAAGACCTCAAATCTGATTTGGCAAAGCTCCAATATCTGCGAGTAGCAGACACCTCGTTGAAACGACGCTTGGTCAATAGCCCTGCTCTTTTCTTAAAAACAGATAGACCTTTTGCTCAAATCATACAGCACGGAGACAAAATATGAAAACATCATGTACATGAATTACTACAGGGTGGGACATTCCCCTACACACCGGGTATATATATATATATATATAAATATATATATATATATATATATATATCCTTGAATTTCTTTAGGTAGAAGGCAACGTATTGCAAAAGTACATACACTCTTATAACTCAAACTCGAGCTTTTGAAGATCTATGTCTTCATCGTCTGGAGCTGGAAACAATTATTGACAATAGCAACAATTAACAATTAGGAGGAAAAATAGTTACTTACTAAGTCGGCGAGATTGTTGCTGAAATTCTTTTTAAACAACAGTGAAGGGAACACATAGTCGATGAATATAAAAAAACGCCATACGCCACTGTAGAATGTCAGTCGGCCGGGTGTTGGATAATGTGGAGGTTATCAGTGGGAAAAAAAGATGAAATCTCGAAGGCGGCCAATTTATGGAAAAGAGGGAAAACAATAAGAATACTTGGGAGGAAGATTCCGCAGGAGCTGCGCTGCTCAGAACAACTATAAGCTAGTTATTGGAACTCCTTTTATTTTTTGATTCAACCCTATCTTGATTAATTATTCTGTAAGGATATACCACTGAACGCATTCCTTCAAGGTCCTCATGAATTAATGTCGCCTGTATTACTAAATGCCTATAATATTTTCAAGACAGATTTTAATAAAACTGAATTTACACAAGAAAACTTTATATGGATCACGAACTAGCTGGTATGACCGCTCCTTTATTGCTGTAATGCAACAGATGTGAAACCTTAACTTATATATGTACATTATTCCTTAACACTGTTAAACTCGTCTCAGGAGACTATTTATAATTATTTTTAAATCTTTACAAGCATTTGTGTCTGATCCAATTAATAAATCATGTTAAGATGATCCAATTAATAAATCATGTTAAGACAATTGGCACGCCTCAACATCTCTGAATAATTTTCAATGAACTGATAGTTTTGGAATTCCTTAGCATCAGTATCAAAGATTGATGAGCTTAGGCTTCAGTATTAAGTGCCTTTAAATTAGACACGCATTTTTATCATTCAGTCAGTCTGTCATAATCAATCTAAAATAGTGAACATAAAATAAGTTTAGTGAGATGAACTATCCCGACCTGTTGGTGTTAGAATAATAATAATAATAATAATAATAATATGTCTTTATTTTTTAGTTAAAAGAATAACAAGGAAAAAACTCATTTGATGAGGGAGGCGGCATTCAACATAGTTGCTCTTCCATGCAACCGCCGGAGAATAGGGCGTTATAAAATTTCTACTTCTAAAACGGACTTTAGGCATCCAACAGATATGTGGAAAATAGCATAATATCCTTTGTTCTATTCATCTATTGCCAGAATCGACCTCTTATACTGGATGACACTTTGTACTGTCTTATTTCGAGAGACGTTTTAACCTGGTCGGAGGATAGTTGCTTAGTTTTCGTTCGTTGCCCTACCTTAGACCAAGCATAAACCATGCTGATGAGTTACCAAAAAGCACGAAACAGCTATCTATGGTTAGCCGTCTGTGGTCGGCCGAACGAAAGCGATATTACTAATACTTTATTCTCGAACGTTGACATCTTGAAGTGTATCGTCACTTTCTAAGGAGATCCGGAATAAAATCGAATCGTACTTTATTAACATACCAGGAAAGAAGCTTAAACACGTTTTCCTCATATCCTCAAGAAATGGACATGAACAATTTCAGCAATTAAAAATCCAATTTTGCCCAGGTGGAAAATGTAAGTAACAATTATCCTGGAAGGATAGTGAAAAATTTTGTCGTGATTATGATCATTGAGTATTTGGAATGAAAAGCTAAGAATCTAGCTAAAACTCGTGATTCAGCATGCCACAGTTCATTTTTGCATAGTGTTTTAGCTTCGAAATTTGGTATCTGGACTATCAAAATGCGAATAGAACAAGTGAGGTTCAACATTTTCAAGGACATAAATATTCGATTTAAGTGGAAAGTACAAGCTTCAAATCCTATTTTATAATTACGCTATATTTATAAGTTTAAACAACGGTATCGTATTATGAGATAGAAACCATAATATTCTCATTCCAAATTTCCTGTGAATACTTTGTGTTTAATTTTTTGCAAACGGACTTCGGGCGGCGTCTATAAAGAAAGCGGCCAGAAGAGGTTAACAACCGATTTAGTAGCGCCACGGGCTCCACCGATTCATTTCATTCTAGTTCAGTGGAATTAATCGGGTTTCCATGAGAAAAACATCTATCAACAGAGTTTTCCGATATAATCTCAGATTTAGATACCGGTATTCTTTATTAGTGCCAAGATATGATTAAACGCAGTGTCGCACAATTTATTGAACCAGCCGTTGGAACCTGGATTAGGTTTTTCACTGTGTGAAGGATGTGTAATCCTCCATCCCAACGTGGACAATTTCGGTCCACGTTGACTTTGTGGGATGAAGAGCAGAATCGTATATCTTGCGAGCAGACAGAAAGTTTGCCATCCATCTGCCAAGCTTCTCTGGGAGACCATAGTATGGAAGTTTGCATACCACAGCTGATCGAACACTTTCGTGATATCATGAGCCTCACCATAAGCTACGAGGTCCCCTGTGGATCGTTATTACCGGAAACCATACTGCCTGTCGGTAATCAAGCCGTGACGTTCGATGTAGTCCAGAAGCTCACGATTTATGCAAATCTCCATCACCTTACTTATAACAGAAAGTTGAACTATAAGCCTGTAGTTGTCAGGGTCAGTCTTAGATACTTTTTTCTTGGGACGGGCTGGACATTAGCTAATTTCCACTTTTCTAGGAAAATACCGGATTTGTAAGACATCTAGAAGAGAGAAGAGACGTGACCACCAACATTTCCGTCAAAACATTCGTTAAATGTTGAGCTGTAGTTCTATACTGTTAACACAAGTGTCTCACTACTTGTGCACACGGACAAGGTGGTCGGAAGGTCGATACAAACATTTCAAGAGCTTATAGTACATCTGATTTAGAACATATTAACGCAGATATCAAAATCATGCTTCAGATCATCACAATAAAAAAAGAGCAAGTCTTTTTTTCTGTCATTTTTATAATTCATTTTGATATACAATTTTCATATACAGTAGTCTCCAAGATATTGCGAGGTGGTGTACACGTAACAAAAACTATTTTATTTTACTCGGGTCTAATGCGATAGTGTCAGACGACTAGTATCTTTTCACTAACTTCACTGAGCTATTTTGGCTGCCGCAATCTTTCCATGATATATTAAGTATCCAATAACATATAATGATACATTCTGCTGCTCAAACCAGGGAACAAAAATACCGACCAATGTTTACCTGTGAGCCCAAAGATGAATCAATAAGCGACACGATATGCCTTGTAAGGACATTATAACAGGTTGAAAAAGACTGAGAAACTATTCGGAATTTCTGCAATGGAGGCTTGGAACATCAAGCACAAATTAATAAATGAGACATTTAATTGTGGGAATTTAAAAAGGTGCTAATCTATATGGATTTTTTGAGATTTTTTCTTGATGACGCTTCCCGTTTAGAAGTACAAGTGTTCTTCACAATACTCTTTCAGGTTTTAATGTCGATTTAAACGGCTGATCAAGAGACATATTTACATTGAAGTTTGTACTGTGGACATAATAAATCAAGTGAAACTCAGACCCGTATTCATGAAGTGCAGTCAAAAACGAATCATTTTTGTTCTTACCTGTATTTTTTGTACGTTGGAACTTTTCTAAATAAAAGCGTTGTTATAAAGTATGAATCAACAGCATAACAAACAATAACAAAATAAGGACTAGTCGATGTGGGGTACTTTTTAATTGTACTGGATAATTAGCTGTTATTTGCTGTCACTTTTGACGTAATGCTATAAAAAATGTAGAGATATATTGCTATATTGTTGATTCGATTCCTGAATTGCCTATTTTCAGTGTTAGTAAAATTGAGATAAACCTCTTCTGACTTCGGAGGATTTGGAACGAGCGGTTAAGGTCAGGCATATTAGTAAAACAAGGCGAGTTCGAGATATCGTCCTATAAATTGCAGCATAAACGGGGCGGATGTTATAAACATATCTAAATTCAGCATCCAAAATTACCCGAATGTACCCAATCCTGCTTACTTGTAGCCATGGGAGACACAAATGAAAACTTTGAATCGGGTAATTTTAAATATTTAAAGGCGAACCAGTAACGAAAATTTTCGAAACTTCTCGTATATATCCAATCCCGATCAAAATTCGTTCCTTGAGTAAGTCGTAGATAAAATAGCCGTAAGCTCTCAGCAGTTTACTATAATCGACAAAGTCTCAATGGACCCATTTTATACTAAATACTATATACAGGGTGTCCCATCCATGTGTGGACGGAATATTACTCATAAAAAATACATTATAGGTAAATCTATGTATGGCATATTATACATGACATTTGAGGGCGCATTTAAAAAATATTGGCAATTATACAAAGTGACCCAGTTTTGACCTACATATCAAAGTTGTGATTTTTTAAATGGAATGCCTCAAATTTTATTGCGTATTTGAATAAACCAATTCAAAAGAAGAATATTGATATAACATACTATGGGGTTTTGGTAATTAGCTACTGAGATGTAAGGTGTTTTGTCCAGAAAAACCGTCCACTTCGGCAACCCCTCAATCAGCCATTTTGAAATTTTGTACAGAAAAAACTTACACACCCCAGCTTTTATCTTGTTTGTTACTTTTTCGAATTTTCATTTTTGCTTATACAGGGTGGTCAAAAACGCGAATTATACTTTTTCTCAAAAATTTCAAATGCATCACCCTATATATTTGTACAAGTTTGGATTCATTTTTTTATTAGCTTTTTTTTGGTATAAGGTCTGATTCAGATAAAATCACTAGATTTTGAGTTATTAAGCTTTTAATGGAACAACCAAAATTAAGAAAAAATCACATCATCCATGGAAACAACAGACAAACAGTGGGCTAGTTCCATATTGCCACTAAGGCCCGTATCGTCAGTCGACCCTACAATTGTAGGGCGGCTTTATGGCCTCCTTGATTGTCATAGTTTTCTACTTTTCCGTGTCAGAACTCTATTTTGAGGTTATGTCACAAACATCTATTTGCATCAAATTGGGCTTGCTTTTGAGTTATATCATGTTTTATCAGCCTGAAATTTCCTACAATTTAAAAAGAAAACATATCTTCACGATAGGAGAGCGCTGACGCTGACACGGGACAAGTGTAATCTAGAAATTTTTGAAGGAGAGAAAGGAGTTTGACAATCAAGGAGGCCATAAACGCGCCCTACAATTGTAGGGACGACTGACGATACGGGCCTTAGAGTACAGATTTGACAGAAGTTCTGCATATATCAGTTTCTGCTCCAATTTGCCGTGCACTTAAATTGGGATTTAGGGATTTTTAATAGAACCTCCATCCGGCCTTGGATGTCGCATATTAGGGTACCGTTGCTTATAAATACGAGATGCTAGGAAACTATTTCTTTGGGCGTCGCCCAAAACGAACACCATATTTACCATTTCTTCTTTAGAAAAATTCATTTTCAAACACGTTTTTATTATAATGCTCACAAAGCTAATTATGACAGTTTGTAACTAATCAACAATTTATTTGTTTCCAAGGATAACGCGATATTTTAGGCAATTAAGCCGTTCCATAAATTACGTGTTAATAACCGAAAAACTAGCCGTGAAAACCCTTATGTGTGAGTATCAAAAAAAAGATTATAAAAAATTGAATCCAAACTTGCACAAATATACAGGGTGATGCTTTTGAAATTTTCGAGAAAAACTACAATTTGAGTTTTTGACCATCCTGTATGAGCAAAAACGAAAATTCGAAAAAGTAACAAATGCGATAAAAGCTGAGGCGTGTAAGTCTTCTTTGATACAAAATTCAGCACCAAAAATTTCAAAATGGCGGACTGAGGGGATGCCAAAGTAGGGGGTTTTCTAGACAAAACACCTTATACCTCAGTAGCTAATTACCAAAACCCCATAGTATGTTACATCAATTTTCATCGTTTGAATTGGTTTATAAAAATATGCAATAAAATTTGAGCCATTCTATTTGAAAAATCACATCTTTGATATGTAGGAACATTGGAACACCCATAAATAGATTTTCCATAAATTATTTGTTTCCACACATGGATGGGCCACCCTGTATAAATATACTAAAAACTAGCTAGCGCGATGTGCATTGCCAAGTTAGTCATAGGGCGTGTTTCCAGTTCCATTCTTTCTGCTTCCTCCGGCAAGCAAAAGAGGGAAAGTGAACATTTCAAAGGAAGATTGTCCTCAACCTCCTTGATGATAAATTACTATCAACTTGAGTGCTCCGTTAGAAGAAAGCATGAAATGTTTTTCGGTTCTACAAGATTCTCCAGTTATCGCTGAAAATACAGCAACGAGATAAAAAGAAGATTCTAGAGAAATTAGGGATTCACTACTTGACTTCATTTTCAAGCTTCATGACTTGACCTGGAATCAAGTCAAGCTCAAGTTAAGTATTAGATGTTAACAATCTGTAGTAGTACTTGAAAATTCAAGCAGTATTGATAATCTTTGTAATAAAAATATGAGTATTGAACCAAATAATTTGTTCATCGTATAACAAATAATAGAACCATAAAACTGTAAACAAAAGTAGAAAAATAACCTTCTGTCTGAACCATACTCCTATATCTATCATAATAATTATTTTTAAGTAATGCCTGTTATATAACATGTTTAATAGCTAAAGCTGTATGTACTGCTCTTGCAAAAAACATGCAAAAGTATGTTTAGTATGTTTTTTTTTTAATTTGTTTTTGTAGCCCAAAGGCCTTCATGTTTTCTTCAAGAAGTTTGATACTGGACAAATCGGTTGCGTAGATCACGAATCTATTTTGATGAGATTTACATAAAACATATGATGACCCGAAAGTCGCCAGCTTCACTACCACAGAAACAAAAACAAATAAATAACAACTAAACTAAGTATAACTTTGCCCCCATAATTACACCAGAGATCGGATGAGCAGCTCCGAATCAATTCGCCTTGGCGTGGTTGCGTTCCGCGTTCGTTTCTGTCAAACCGTGACATTCTTTATGCGTGAGTACGAAATTTAATGAAGAACGGTAAGCCCGGCGTTTTTCGGAGCGGTCGTCAACCTCCCCGCCAGCCGCGAAAGGATCCTATCATACGAAAAAGATCGATAGTCCGGTGTGTGTGGTTAGATTATAATCACATCAAGATGGAAAAGACCGGAAATAAAATAACCCAGTAAGCACGAACCTAGACAAAACTAAGCTAGTATGTTGCTGAAAATGTATGAAATTGGTGAATGCAGAATATTCTTAATAGTGAAGTGTCTACTAAATTAGTTTTCGAAACTAATTTCACCACAAATTTCAATTATTTTCGGCAACAAACTAACTTAGTTTTCACTCCATCGCAAGGTTATGAAACTGATCCCTGATAGCCTAATATGTTTAAATACAGATCGTACCTTAACTATTGATAGATACGAGTAATTCAAAGTGTGAAATAATTGCAAAAATAGTCATTTAGTACCACAACCACAGTGTATACAATAATATAATTAATGCACAGGGACACAGCTTCTTACAAACTAGGCTATACTTTTGAGCGATTTACTGTGAGCTCAGAGCTTAGCACACTCAGCGAAAAGCTACCGCTCTCAAGCTGATATTCCGTTTAAACCTTATAATTTGCATATTTAGCACGATTTTACGTAAAATTTTAGAGATTTCAAGGATTTGCAGACTCCCTTCTTCTGGGATAATTTGTCACCCCCAGTTATAGGGGTAGTCACACTCTCACAAAAAGTTATATCTTGTAGATAATCGGACTCCTTGAGAACAATTCCTGTGGGCGCATATTGATGCAGACGTGGCTTGCAAAGCGCGAACCTCCCATATCGTCGGAATTGTATTGGGATGTGGTATTCCTAACCAGATTCCCATTGCACATCGTACCTGGACTATCGATAGGATAATTAAAAAAGTGAAATAATTGCATAAGTAACCTTTTAGCACTATAACAGTACTAAATTTCCGATCATCACCTCCTTCCATTTCTTCTTACCTCTCATCTGCATCGTCACGTCAGTCACAGCCCAGTTACTCTCAAGGCGTCGCTAATCGCCATTTCTTCATGCATCTGTCTAAAGATGGGCCAAAGATATCGAAAGTTTCAAAATCTTTTAAAACTGATTTAATATTGATAATCAGAATGTCGAATTATTAGTTCATATTAGATGGGATTTTGAAATTTTGCAATGAAAAATATTTATTCCGTCCGTGCTTCAAGAACATAAACCTCGGGGCCTTGGTTAATTTGGGACACTTACTTCGAATGTGCCGGACAATAAATATTAAATCGTTTATTTGCGCAGAAAAATAGACCTTATCGAGTCTCTTGTCAGTCTCATCGAAAAAATTGGCAACAAGTTCGTGATCTACGCACTTCATTGAAGCCTCCTAGTAGGTTTTTGTCAAGATCGCAGATTTTGAGGCTTCTTAATACAAAATTTCCGTTTGATATCCCTTGAGCTACAAGTAAACAGTAAAGAAATTTGGAAGCTTATTTTGAACATAGACAGGAAAAATCCTCAAGAGTCGCGAAGCCTTATTTTGATAATAAATGTGGGTCTTTTGAAACCTCCCATCAAACTGATTGAAAACACGATAAGAGATTCCGGATCTGGGCATCTAATTTATCCTTAGTATAGATTGCAAATCTGCCTAAATTTCACAAATTTTCGTTAGCCACTTTCAAGGTTTCCCAATGCAAAATTTCCATTTCCTGAACTCGCGTCCACAATTCATATATGGTACTTACTGTGAGGTTCTTTTTTAGAGAGGGGAAAGCTTTTATAGCCGGTCTCAGACTGAAAATCTAGACAGTATTATCCTGTCGGTCTTCCCTGAAGTGTGAGATTCTCAAAAAATGCAGCATACGAACGGAAACTCCCTCAGCCGTTCGCTATACCTCCCATCACGGTAATGCTTGCAACATTTCATCATGGTGGGCAGCGTTACGCCAAGTTTTCATACTGAAGGCATATAATCATCTTCTTTTTAGCGCGTAGTCTCTCTTACGTACCCTCTTCAAGTAGCTGTCGACACAACCACGTCCTGAGAGGAACTATGCAGTATAGTAATCTATCCGCACCACTCCCTTGTCCTCCTTTTCACCTTTCTAGCTTCGCCGACTTTTTATAGAGTGAGTCCACCCGTTTCATTCATATGGAATTTCACCTGCTGATTCTTGCAGACACATGATACGCCACTGATTTTTGTTGAAACGAAAACTATTCTTGAAAAGCAGCTTTTATTTCATACGTTCATGCACAGTTTTATTCTTAAAATAGACCCAAAAATCGTATACTTTCACTCTCAAATATTCTAAATAGTAATATGTAGATTTAACTAAACACATTAGTAATAGATTCTTGTATCTTAAAATAATTCTGGTGTAGCAACTAGCTGCTTAACAACAGAGATATCTTCTAAAATTCAAAAATATCGAGGCAAAGTGTTTACGATATCGATATTTTCATTCGATACGCCCATCTCTTTCCTCTCTTTGCATCTAACGGTGCTCCTCGATGCAAACACACCATCAACTGTACCAATTTCTCCTCTCTGGCAATTCAAAATCAGTCGGTATTCATATCTCCCGTAGTCGACGGTAGACGGACACCCACAAGAAACCCATTAGAAATGATGATTGCATCCTGCTGGTACAGTTAGAAGCTTGCCTTGTATAGTAAGTACTTGAAGATAAGTAGGTTAATCCTGGGTGATGGTTCTCACTGGTAACATACTTTAGATTGAATGTTTACATACCGTATTATAAAACCTCCAGCATCTAGTACTTCGATTATTTTGACGTTCCTCTGGTTTTTACTATCATGTGAAGGGACTTATTTAGATTGTTAGAGCCTTGAAGTGCAATAATCGTTAGAAGGTAATCTAAATCACATTTTTCCCAAAATGCTTTTCTTTACTGGGGACGCTTTCCCAAGGGTAGATGGCTATTTAGGTCATTATTTAGATACAGTTTTATAAATTATGGAACTGTTTCCAAATACTGGTTCCCCGTTTTAAAAATTTGGTAATTCTCATAACTGTTCCGTCCTGAAAATATACAGGATGTCTGCGAAATGTTGGGAAATCTCGAAACTGGAGATACTACAGCCCAAATTATGCAAATTGACCTAAACATACTCTAGTCCGAAAGTTGATAGTTTGCGAGACTATGGCATAAAACTCGGTACAGGGAGGTTTCTAGAGGGTGCCAGTTACAGCGCTATTTCGGTAAATAACTTATCATAACTTTTTTGTGCTACCCTGTAAACAATAACTGACCATTTTCTCGTATTTCCACAACAAAAAAGGTTTACTTGTTAGAAGTGTCTGTAGCTAATAGTTTTCGAGATATTTGTTTTTAAAAGTTCCAATGCATTATTTGTACCATGATGATAAAACATTTTCATAACATAATAATCAAGTTGCTTTGGATAATACATATATGAGCAGCGTTGCTATGGTTTCTAATGTTTATCATAATATTGCTATACATTTCATGAATAATTTTAAGTTGATAATAAGCATCATTGAGTATATATGGAGTATACGTTCCATGAATATTCTGATATGCATTTAATGTACGGATTGGCAGGATGTAAGGCTTTAAAAATAAATATCTCGAAAACTCTTAGCTGTGGACACTTCTAGCGAGTGAATCTTTTTTGTTGTAGAAATACGAGAAAATAGTATTTTTTGGAAAGAAACTCAGACCAAAAAAGTTGACATAAAAATAACTAACAATTCCGATAGCAATTCCAAAGAAAATATATAACAGTTTTATGGCGAAATCTGTCAAAAACCCTACATGAACGACATTGATTTGGAGGTTGCTAAGCAAGAATGTTTAGGGAAACTTAGTGACGACGAGATTTTGAATATCGAACAAGTCAGCAAATCACAGGACTGTGCTTTGTGGCGTCTTCATCGGAGGATAAGGTAGAAAGCGTCTCGATTTGGTGGAGTTTGTAGAAGAAGGCAGACAACAAGCTGTAAAGTTCTAGTAAACTCCATCATATACCCAACAGAGTTTTCTAGTAAGGCAATAAAAAAGGCAATACAACAATCATTGGACACGGCAGTTCAATCTTGTGGTTTGTTTATTGATCGCACACATCCATTTCTGGCAGCATCACCTCCATTTGCCTATTACAGTAGACAAGACATGTACTTAATCCATGAATAAGCCTACCTGTTAATTGCTTTGCAAAAACTACCTAACTGTTTCCTCTTATTTTGACGGCATAAGCTATTTTTATGACCCTCGTTCAATTGTTACCATCTACCACACGACCCTTGTAAACATAATTGGGTTTATCGTCATGAATAAACGAACTGGAATTTCAGTTCTTGATATATAATTATTTGAATACATTTTTTCTTAGTCGGAACGCACCGTGGCGTCGCTTGGACGAATGAATTTCGCCCAAAAACCGATTTGCACTTCACAGCTTACTTTTTATTATTTCATAATGAAACTCTTGCAGCGTGCTAAAAACAAAGTCCGCAGGGTGCCAGCGATCCACTTTTTCGATTTTATCCAGGATCTTTTTAGAATATCAAGAAGTTGAGCACAAATAGTGAGCATTTCAACCCACTATAATTCTTGCGCAAAGACAAAATTTTGTAAAAAGCTCTGACAGCACCCTGGGCAATTATGTCCTGCTTATATCCAGAAAAACATCACAAACTGGAGAACACAAAAGGTAATGGCGAAATGGGTACATTTCACGGGTTATGAAATTCAAATGAAAATGCAGGTATAAAATCTACCAAATGATCGTTCTCAAAAACATATTTCCTTGAAATATCGATAATTTTAAAGTTTCACGCTAAATTACCCTATACTTGACTGGAGTGATATCTTAATTCATTCTTCCCTACTGTCGGTAGTTGCAGATCTGTTGGCTGTTGGTGTCAAACCTATATAGCAGGTACCGATTTTTTGAAATCTTGAGCACATTATTCGTCGGATTTTCGATACTTAAATTTCCTGTAATCACGGGGATCAGAAGCTTCTTAGTAATAGAACGTGTTTCACTGATTTCAACCCCCCCCCCTTTTTATGAGTATAATTTTTTTAAGTCAATGATTAGGAACCCCTGTAACGTCAAAAACGGAGTTTCAGCAATTGTTGCTTTTTCTTTTTTGCCTATAGCACCGTTGTCACTGGACTAAAACTACAAAGCTTTGGCATACTAGTAACCGCGTGTGGAAATTTCATAAAAATCCGAGCCGTAATTTTCAAGTTGATGATGAGTGATACAGTTTTTCGTGATGTAGATGTCATATGACTTAAAAAAACATAACATCTCATTTTAGAAATTTTTCGCGATTGCAACACTTCCTCGCCAATGACGTGGGAAGGAAAACGGCTTTAAAATCGAGGAGTATCAGCGATCGCGATTACGAGTACCTATTTGCAGAACGACTTATCTACGCGATATTATATGAAATAGGGCCACCAATTTATCTGAATACGTCCTTTCTTAGTCCGTACGTTGCGCCGCAACGCTTGGTTTGGCAGCACGAAACAGTAGACAAAATTCGTCCAAAATACGATTTGTAGAGGTTTGCGCGCTTCGAAATTGACGCTTTATTTTTTGATATTTTTGGATGAAATTTTCACAGAGTGCTGAAAATAAAACCCCACAGGGTGCTATAGAGCCACTTTTTCATTTTTTTACTAGTTTCTTTTTAAAAAAATCGCGAACTTGAACAGAAAAAGTGCGCACTTCAAGCCACCATAAAACTTGTGCAAAAACAAAATTACAAAAAGTGCTCCTATAGCACCCTGGGCAATTATCTTCTCAAGATACTGTATGAATTTCATTCAAAAATACTGAAAAATGGAGTGTCAGTTTTGAAGCAGCTGAGCCCTTGTAAATGGCTTGAAACACACTGCGTCGGAGCCGCCTTAAAGGTTTTTTCTTGTAATCCTGTCCGAAGGTCTGAATTTTCAATTCACTACCTTAATCACAGAACGCATGAGGCTCAACAACCAATCTTGTTTTTGTAGTGCACTACTCCGCAGCTGGTACGTGAATGCTTCATTTCAAAAACAGTACCAGTGTCCTTGATTTGCTTTTTATATTCATATGCTATATGCACTAAAACATCGATTTTATATTCACTAACCATAAAAATAACATATCGTATGGACCCAATATCCACTTTGCCTTACCCACGTTGCCTGAAATCATTTACTTCCTCAATCCTCCACATCTGTATGACTGAGAAAGTCCTTTAAATATACGCTAAATATATTAAAAAATAAATAATATGTACTTTCTCACGATAGGCAATTGATGGCTTAGATGTAAAATTGGAAATTCAGCTTTCCCACGATGTTTGAATCGCCCGGGTACCTTAAAAAGGGTATTGTAACGTGCAAACCTGAAACATATGACAATTAATAAGTCAATATTCAATAAGTTATGTACCTCTAATCCTATTTCTTTCGAAAACAACATAAGTCCAGAGCGGTTTCTTTTTTCTGCCATTATATTATTATTAACAATAAACCGTGAAAGGTAATTGACATTCCATTTCTTTAAAACTCCAGTACCATATCAAACGTAAAGAATTAACTGGTTTATTTGTCAGTGACACAGTTTTTATTATCATCTGAAAAGTTCAAATTGTGTGACTTATGAGGATTTTAAAATAACCGATTCAACTGTAGTACATACAGTGTTTGAGAGCTGAGATTGTGCCATTACTGATTGCGTTCAAAAAGTGACACCTCGAAGAGTAATTTTCGATCACATCTGGAACATTTCGCAATCGTCTATTTGTCTTCGACTTTTGATATAAAAGAGTGGATTCAAAATGCTCAAACGAAATCGAGACTTGACTAGGCATGATCACTAAAGTACAATAAACGTCTACATCTCAAACTACACAATTAAATGTATCATGTTTTTGTTTCAAAGAGAATATGTATGACCTTTATGTCCAACTCAAGTCTACTATTTCTGAGAGAAAAAGCTTGTTAATAACAAACCATTTTTTACTGATACTAAAGGTGCAATATTTATATTCTGAAAGTAAGGAGTGTCTGAAGAGTCTAAAAACGGAGTTTCAACAGTCTTCAGTTGATCGTTCTCTCGTTTCCTCTCGTTTTCAAAACCCAGAAACTTACTCGGCATAGTAGTGACGTTGAGAAAATCTCAATGAGGTCAAGTCAAACATATAGATGGACAGACACTGACTAACCGTAACATCCAAAAACATGATAACTAGTTCTTTAAATTTTCTCTGGATACAATAGAATTGGGGTGGTAAGTGGATACTGAAAAATAATGAAAATTCGTATAATCGTGCGAGTTTTGGAAAATAATGTTCTTGGCTTGAACTTTGAATATAGTCTGAAGAGTGCTCAAAGTACGGAAATTTGTATCATATACTCAAAATCACTGTTCGTAACTTTGATTCGTTAGTCCATTGTTATTAAACAGATAATGTTCAAGTGTCGTTGTTTACTTGCTTTGCATTATGATATTCGCAATAAATCGTATATTTCCTTAATCACGTTATTACCATTTTACGTAATCTATCTAAAATAAGAAAGATAACATTGTTTAAACTCCTTAAACGCAAACACAGAAAAAATTGATAAAACACGAACTGCCTGACATGAAATTCCTTGAACAAGCTGATTATAAATAAGAAAATCCTTTCTTTAGGTGCCAATATTATCCATGAATATTTGTTTTAGCCTTTTTACTTTCTAGGCCAGTTTGCAATAACGTATACCACGAAAAATTTGTAGCTAAATCATGTTTTCTATGTTCCATAACACGTATGAAACGAGAAGATGTATTACTCATTTTCCTTTGGTCTATCTGTAAGTCGCCTGACTGTCGTCTGGCTGCTAATCTTAGGCGCCACCACATAGCAGTTATAGCAGTAATATCAAGAAAAGACAGAGAAAGCGAATAAATAAGAAAGAGATAAGAGATGCGACCCAAAATATGTCGTCCACAAAACAGCTGAGGGAGTATAAATACGTGCTGTTCATATTTGGTCAGAAATAAATGCGATGTTGCGTTTACAGATAATCGTTTTTGGATGAATTCAGTGACCATCACATGTAGTGAAAGCATTTTTCCTTCAAATTAACTTTTGTCTGGACATTTATTCATGGTGGGGATATTTATCATTCGTTTCCGTCATGTAAACAGAACCTATTCTCGACATCTGTAAGTCATCACATATCTATTTCACCTCAAGCTGCTTATTTGACCAAACGTCGGTGTATTTGACATTGGCAGTTACCTAGACTGCCTGGCCTTGAGACGATATGTTTATTTATTTCGTATGTTTTTTGTCGTAACCCTCAAAAACGGTCAAAAGAACTGATCTCCATTTAACTCAGTATAAATGTAGAGTTTTCTAAACATTTTATGTTAATTCGGCAACACTGCATCGGTAATAGTCATCTGTGAGCGAAACGTGCGAATCCCTGACAGAGTGAAGAAACATCTATGAGCCAATCGACAAGCCAAGGACGGGTCCGCTTATAGATCGCTGTCTTTTCTTCTAAACCAGTAATGGCCCAAAAGCCCACCGCAAAGTTTTGAGAACATCGTATGTTATATTGAAAACTACGGATTTTGATGCTAAACAGCAAATTTAGGAAGTTTGATATTTTGTATCAAAATAAGTAAACTTGTTCCTGTTTTTATCATATCACATTGGCACGCGATGAAGTAACGAAAATCTTGCAGAAGATGCTGAAGAATCCTAAAGTCAATGGAGCCCCCAGGCAGGTATCTCTTGATAAAATTACTCTATGACCCCACTATAACTTGAAAGGTAAGTTTTACATTATGCTTGCTACCATGCTAAGAATGAATGACTTTGTGGATGTCGATATCTTTCTTGTCTCTCGTAATGTTTGTGCGAACTCCAAGGAAATTTGTAGGAAGACATATTTTCACAGAATTCGAAATTTCTTTTATCGATGTTTTTACTTCTCGGATCGTTTCAGGGCGTCATAAAAAAATGTTGCGGATAAAAATTTTAAGATCATGCAATTTGCAAATTTCAATTTTCGTGCATCTTGAATATTAAAAAATTGGTAGCAGCCCGTGGGGCTGTGCTGGATCAAGATACTCTATTCATGGTGTGAATTTAATATATTTTTTGTTAGGCTCCAATTTTTATTGGGGTATTTATTCGATATCCAGCAAAATTGCATTTCAATATCTTGAAAATAGATTGTTTACATACATTATTCAAGAACGATACAATTTGTCCGTTTCTTTCGCTCGTATGTGCGAAATAAATAATTTGAATTTCGTAATTTTCTGTATTGTCAGCCGATGGAATTTTGATTCGACTCCAATTACCGGTAAAACGTGAGAATCGGTGACGGAAACCGAACAGGGCATAGACAAGGTGCTTTAATACGTCAAAATTTTTTATACTGATACAGCCAAGTAGTCAGAAACCGAAATACCGGGGCTCCAACATTTGCGATAAGAAACAGAAGGATAAGACACATTGTTAATCCAATTTTTTGACTAACTAAGCAGATCTGGAAAAAGTCTCCTCAGGCTGCAGTCGTCAATCTTGAAACCCTAGGAACGAACGAGCGGTCATACTGGCCAGTTCTGTATATGGAAAATTCAACAGATTGTCGATGGGCGGGAAAAGCCTGGCGAGTCGGTCTGGTTATGAGGAGAAAAGTACGAAACAGATAACCTAAACCCTATTTCACAAGTATATATTACGTTTTGACGTCTACTGAGGTGAAGAGCTGATCAGCAAGTGGCATGTTTGTATTATCTATAACGTTGGCTATAATGAATCGAGTGTAAATCTGGTAAAACTTAGTGCCGTATTCAGAGCAGTTGTTCACACATCTAGATACTTTTAGTGACTGGGAATTTTGATACTAAAATATACGAAGTACACAGAAAATACTTATCAGAAAATTGTTATAGTATACTAAGTGACATATAAATCCGAACACCCAGTTTAAATGGTTTTATTTTAATAAAAGTTGGTGAATGTATTTATCTTACTGTAAATAACAAGTGAAAAAATTTTCAGCATTATCAGTTGGACATTCCGGTTTTTATACGGCTTTTTTTTAATTCACTAACGCTCTAAAAATGAATATTTCAGCCGCAGTAAAGAATCAACGTTGGCCGATTTTGGTTCTTGACATCCTTTACGATCAGTTACGATGCCTAGAGTACGGAGACCTGTACGATTTCGTCAACTTAGTGAGTTTGATAGGGGCCGTATAGTGGGACTTCGGGAAGCTGGACTTTCTTTTCGGGCAATTGCAGTTAGAGTGCAAAGAGGTGTAGACACTGTGGTTAGGTGTTGTCAGGCATGGCTTCGAGAAGGCCGTACGCAAAGAGCAAGGGGCACTGGACGCCGCCGTAGAACAACAGACCGTGAAGATCGCCGCCTAAAGTTATTGGCCTTAAGGGACCGTTTCTCCACTACCAGGTCCATTGCAAATGAATGGTTTGCAGTACACGGAAGACCTATTGGCATGCGAAGTGTTTACCGACGAATGAGAAGTTTTGGCTTGTTTTCATACCGGCCACACTGGATCCTCCCTTTAACTCGAGAACACCGACGTAATCGCCTTGAGTGGTGCAGACAACGGTCACTCTGGGATCAGGAATGGAACAGTATTGTCTTTAGTGACGAGTCTCGATTTTGTTTAGGCATGCACGATGGTCGTGCCAGGGTTAGAAGGCGACGTGGTGAAAGGAGGAATCCACAGTTTTTTGTTGGAAGAAATGTTCATCACACTGTTGGAGTTATGGTTTGGGGTGCTATAGCTTATGGTTCCAGGTCACCTTTAATCTTCATCAGAGGTAACATGAACGTGCAGCGTTATATCCACGAAGTTCTAGAACCCCATCTTTTACCCTATCTTGGCACCCTGGCAGGTCCAACTTTCCAACAAGATAATGCCCGACCACATGTTGCAAGAGTCACAATAGACTTCTTTCAACATAATGATGTCACATTGTTACCATGGCCACCAAAATTTCCCGACTTATCCCCAATTGAGCAGGTGTGGGATATGATGGGTAGGAGATTACTCAATTTGCAACGTCCTCCTCAGACTCTAGAAGCACTTCGAGAGGAGTTGGTGGTTGCCTGGAATGAGATACCACAGGAGGACATTGTACCACCTGATCAGAAGCATGCCTAGGCGCGTTGGAGAATGCGTAGCACATCAGGGTGCATCCACACATTATTAAAGGTCAAAGGGCTTTAAAGCAGTGCAATCATTTTGAAATTTTTATCATTTACTTATTCTGCTTCATTAAGTACTTATACAAAATTTTATTAAAATAAAACCATTTAAACTGGGTGTTCGGATTTATATGTCACTTAGTTATACATCTGGGATTTATTCATTCCGAGGTAAGTCAATAGAACAGACTTTGTTGTTCTTTCCAGTAGCTGAAATTTTACATGTAAAAATATAAAGACACGCGATTCTGATCCGTCATTAGTGTAACGTAATTCAAATATGGCTGTTTAAAAAGTGATAAACAAAGTCAAAAATTGTTTATCTCATTTCATTCCTATCTGACTTTAAATCATGATCATTAGCAGCTATTTTACGTATAGCATTTTTTGTATACGAAGGAACTTTTATAAATAAATGAGTTGTTAGGCAGTACAAAATGAATCCGCAGCGTACCAAAAAAAAAACAACAAAATACGGCTCTGTCTACCTGGCATTAACGGATCTGTCAGAATTGTGGATAAGGGGAATTTTGAAATACTACTAGATAATCGGCTGTTATTTTTATAATGTCTACTCGTGAAAAAGACTATATCTGTTCATGCCAAATCAAACAATTGGTGATCTAGACTCCTACCTATCGAAACGTGTGGCTCTTCAGTAAAACCCAAACCAAAACTTATTATAGAAGAAGGTGACACTTCCATAGTATACTTTTTGGAGACAAAAATATTGATACTTTTTCGTTATGCTATTGGGATCGTATTATACAAATCCAATTGTTAAAAAGACCTCAATCCGTGCCTGTATCGATTAGCATGTTACGAACAGACACAAACAACTTCCTATGTTGAACATTGCCAGTCTGAATTATTTCATCACATTTCGAAATTACCAAGTAATTCGTGCTCCATTTACCTTGTGTACGGTCGAACGGCCAACCGTTTAGTTTTTCTACATTTGCGCTAATTTGAAATGAAGTGTGGACTGAACGACTTCTGCTCCAATAGACTATTAAATAATTGCTGTACACTATATGTCGGAAATCTGCATGTATCCAGATATTTGAATCGCCTTGACAAGATGCCATGATTTTTTTTTAATGTATATACCGAAAATGGAGTTAAGTAGGTTGAACTCGGCATTTCTCATGCATTAAATCGTAATTTGTAATTCAATATAAGAAATATCACCCTATTATTTAGGAACGTACCCAGAAAATATTGTAGGGGTCCATATGATGAATTTGGGGGGATGGGGGGGAATTGGTGATTGAAAATTGAAAAGCAGAATCCGGTGGGATAATTGGTGGGGGGTCCGTACCCCCACATCTACGGGCTTGACTTGATGTATCCCTATTATCGCCTTATAATTGCTAAATGACTTCGCAAAAACCTTACAGGAAACGGCTTCGGCTAATCTTTTTAAAAGTTTGGTACGCTGTACATCTCAATACGTAGGACAATAGTGCTCAAGGGTATAGAGATTTTTCAAAACTAGTTTCCAAGTTACAGGACCTTCCAGTTGGGCAGTCGTACTCTATACCAGCGCACTGTGGGTTCCGTATGTAGTAGCAGTTTGACATTTATTTTAAGTTCTTCCCAAATTGCCGGTTCATCAACAATGTAACTCGTTCCAAGCCAGGTTATCCTGCACCGTTCTTGTGGAAATATACTAAGTGACATGTAAATCCGAACACCCAGTTTAAATGGTTTTGTTTTAATAAAAGTTGGTGAAGGTATTTATCTTACTGTAAATAACAAGTGAAAAAATTTTCAGCCATATCAGTTGGACATTCCGGTTTTTACACTGCGTTTTTTTAATTCACTAACGCTCTAAAAATGAATATTTCAGCCGCAGTAAAGAATCAACGTTGGCGGATTTTGGTTCTTGACATCCTTTACGATCGGTTACGATGCCTAGAGTACGGAGACCTGCACGATTTCGTCAACTTAGTGAGTTTGATAGAGGCCGTATAGTGGGACTTCGGGAAGCTGGACTTTCTTTTCGGGCAATTGCAGTTAGAGTGGAAAGAAGTGTAGACACTGTGGTTAGGTGTTGTCAGGCATGGCTTCGAGAAGGCCGTACGCAAAGAGCAAGGGGCACTGGACGCCGCCGTAGAACAACAGACCGTGAAGATCGCCGCCTAAGATTATTGGCCTTAAGGGACCGTTTCTCCACTACCAGGTCCATTGCAAATGAATGGTTTGCAGAACACGGAAGACCTATTGGCATGCGAAGTGTTTACCGACGAATGAGAAGTTTTGGCTTGTGTTCATACCGGCCACACTGGGTCCTCCCTTTAAGTCGAGAACACCGACGTAATCGCCTTGAGTGGTGCAGACAACGGTCACTCTGGGATCAGGAATGGAACAGTATTGTCTTTAGTGACGAGTCTCGATTTTGTTTAGGCATGCACGATGGTCGTGCCAGGGTTAGAAGGCGACGTGGTGAAAGGAGGAATCCACAGTTTTTTGTTGAAAGACATGTTCATCACACTGTTGGAGTTATGGTTTGGGGTGCTATAGCTTATGGTTCCAGGTCACCTTTAATCTTCATCAGAGGTAACATGAACGTGCAGCGTTATATCAACGAAGTTCTAGAACCCCATCTTTTACCCTATCTTGACACCCTGGCAGATCCAACTTTCCAACAAGATAATGCCCGACCACATGTTGCAAGAGTCACAATAGACTTCTTTCAACATAATGATGTCACATTGTTACCATGGCCACCGAGATCTCCCGACCTATCCCCAATTGAGCACGTGTGGGATATGATGGGTAGGAGATTGCTCAATTTGCAACGTCCTCCTCAGACTCTAGAAGCACTTCGAGAGGAGTTGGTGGTTGCCTGGAATGAGATACCAAAGGAGGACATTGACCACCTGATCGGAAGCATGCCTAGGCGCGTTGGAGAATGCGTAGCACATCAGGGTGCATCCACACATTATTAAAGGTCAAAGGGCTTTAAAGCAGTGCAATCATTTTGAATTTTTTATCATTTACTTATTATGCTTCATTAAGTACTTATACAAAATTTTATTAAAATAAAACCATTTAAACTGGGTGTTCGGATTTATATGTCACTTAGTATATGTTTCAAAAACTCTCAGGATTCTCGTAGATTTTTGGTACACTTAAACTACCGCAACGGTCTCAATCCTAAATGCCAGTGGAAAATACAAGGAAAAAGGGAGACGTCACGCGGACTCTAGCGGAGGAACACATGAACATTGTGACACCTTCTGGACCTGCCTTAGAGATCCGCCGGGTGGTACCTCCACGTTCGACAGTCTGAGATCGTCTACCACCTACGGACAAACATAGCGTCCATAGCCAAGGTAAAGATTCTTTTGGGAAGCGATTTGAACCCGAGCACCTAACGAGTGATTAGTAGACCCATAACGTCTACAACTACGTAAGCGCGATGCCTAACAAATCGCGTCAAGTAGTTTGACTCTGCCCTTCCTCCGTAACGGCACAAGTGAGGCCCTATCGAAATAAGTCCGCGCCATAGACCTTATATCCTAGATAGAGCATAGCTGCTATGATTTCATTAGTTGTCCCAGAGACGAACCCTAGACCATACTGATGAGTTGCCAAAGGAGCACGTAACAGCTTCCCATGGTAACTGTCTTTGGTCGGACGGACGAAAGCAGCATGTTTAAATTAGACGCTCTGAGAAAAAGTTAGTTAGGAGCATTTATAACAGAGAAATTAAACGGACCATGTCTGTCAAAAGTGTCCATACAATTAGCCCACAGACATTTTTGCCTGCCCTACCCGTAGTCCCATCCATCTGACAACGTCGCCTCTCCCCACTGGCTGATCGCAAGATGCATCAGATGCGGCACCGTTCTGTTGTAAAGGTAAATATACAGGAAAATCTATGATATACTAGCATGAAAAAACGTGATACATCCTTACAAACTCCCCACATAACCCGCCACTCCACAATTTTTCTACCATTGAAAAGGGAACTCTGAAACGTCAAAAAGTTTGAGCGAATTCTATTTTTTCCCTTTTCTGCCTTTAGCTCCGACGCTAATGAACCGATTTTCAAAAACTACGCTTTTCCATCCTTCGCATAGTAGTCAAACTCATGCGAAAATTTCACCAACATGAGATCGGTTCGTGATGCACATGTCATATAACATCGAAGAAACATATCTCATTTTTGTAATTTTTCACGATTACAACACGAAAAAGATTATACAGGGTGGCCCATAAGTCCTTTGAGCTGGAAAAAAAAGGAATAAAACCAAACTAGTTACATTATGAAGAATTATTATATTTTGTTATCATCTTTATTGAATGGGAATTATGTTTTAAAAATCACATCGTCTAAATGCAATTCATTACGATCACGGCACTCATATAAACGACGTCTAAAATTGTCGATGACTGCGCGGCAAGTCAACACTGTAATGCTTGCCATTTCTCTTCGGATATTTTCTTTCAGGACATCAACTGATCGCGGAGTGGTGTCGTACACTTTACTCTTGAGGTAGCCCCATAAAAAGAAGTCCATTGGGGTCAAATCTGGACTACGTGGTGGCCAGGAAATGTCTCCTCTTCGCGAAATTACTTTGCTGGGAAAAGTTGACCGACGACGGGCATAGAAGTGTTGGAGGTGTGGGCAGTTGCTCCGTCCTGTTGAAACCAGGTCTGCGTATTATAGCCTGGAAAATTCTGCAACGCTGGTGTCAAAAACTCTTCTATCATTGCTACATACCGCTCCGAAGTAACAGTTAATGCGCGACCTCTGTCGTCCTCAAAAAAATAAGGGCCTACGATGTCATGCGCTGACATAGCAGCCCAAACTGTAACTTTAGGGCTGTGTAAGGGCTTCTGATGCTTACGCCTTGGATTTTCGGGGCTCCAATAATGGCAATTTTGTTTATTTACATGCCCGTTTAAATGGAAGTGAGCCTCGTCCGAGAACAACACATTATTGAGCGAAGAAAATCGATTCAACATTTCATTCGCAAAGTTTAGTCTCTGAATAGCGTCATTATCTTTTAATTCCTGCACTAACTGAATTTTGTAATTTTGTAAGCGTGCAGACGTAAATCTTTCCTTAAAATCCGCTGTAAAGATGTTCTGGGTACGTTTAGTGCACTGGAACGCTTACGAGTAGACTGGGTAGGATTTTGACGAACAGACTGTGCCACAATGTTGATGTTTTCTTCAATACGAGTTGTCCTTGGTCGACCCCACCGCTGTTTATCTAACGTCGAACCAGTCTCTTCGAACTTAGCAACCCAGTTCTTAATCGTTTGAGCTGTTGGACACTTTGTAAAATTGTGTAAATTGTGGTATTCTCGATATTTACGCCGCGCAATGGTTGCCGAATCATTATTTTGATAAAACGCGCGCACACAAAAAGCACGATCCGCTGCAGTGAAACACTCCATGGCGACTGAATTCCCAGACACTGAAGATACTGCCCCCACCTCGCCCGCGCCGCTCACGCTCACCCGTTAAATTTTATTCAAATTTGAAATTTCAAAGGACTTATGGACCACCCGTTACAAAATGCCTCTATTGAGCTAGAGATCAAGTTCTGTTTTAAAGGTATCGATATTTTGATTACATGTTTGGATAGACCTAAATACTTCTGCGTTTTGTAGAATTTGTCAAAAAATGATGAAAGTATACAGGGTGTTTCACAACTTATCCGATTTTAACCACATACGCACAGTTACGGAAGAAGTTGAATCCTCAACAAAAAAATGTAATAAAAGTCTTACAGAAATTAAGTCCTAAACCTGAGTTTGAATAATAAATTGAAAAATAAATATCTGTATTTTTCGTTCATCGTCATGATATTAGAACACGCATTAATAATTTATTGTAGGAAATGTTGTACCAAACAACTGACGAAAACAGAATACCAGGAATTCTTTCTTTTTTCATAATGATAAGAATGAGTAAATAAGGTTTAATCTGTATCGTGGGTGATCTGAATGAAGAACGGTCGATTTTTGTGAAGTTAAATAAGAAAGTATTTTGCGAGTTTATGTTTTTAGTTATTTATTAATAAAAATGGCACATAAGTACACTAATGAGGAGTTAGTGGACATTGTTTTAGCGTACGGAGAAGCAGAACAAAATTCGCGACCTGCTCGTTTGTATGCACACCGACTTCCGAATAGGCACATCACATCATGAAACGTTTAGTTGAATTTTTTTACGTGCACGTGCTAGTGGAGATTTGCGCCCCAGACGTGGAGTGGTTCGCCCACAACGCGTTTTAAATGTTTAAGACGTCATTTTTGATATTGTGAAAGGGAATAAGCACAAGGCAGTTAGCCTAACAGGTCCCAGAAGTGTCACATGCAACAGTGTGGCGCATATTACATATTATTTTATTATCTCGATTTATGTAGGACTTTTATTGCATTTTTTTGAGAAATCAATTTCTTTCGTAACAGTGCATATGTGGTTAAAATTTGTCGGATAGGTTGTGAAACCCCCTGTATATGGCAACCCGTATCTCAACCACTTCAGTAGATAGAGTAAAAAAGTTGCTTTTTTGAAATGATTATCCTAATTTCGTCACATAAACAAACTTGATTAGGTATCTAACAATCTAAGAATCTGAAAGACTGTCACCACTAGATACCAACCAAGAAACAATTGTCGGAGGTATAATTTCCATTCGTATCGACCTCATTCTCAACGAACTATAAAGAAACAAAGAGCTGGGTAGGTAGGTGTAATTGCAGCTAGCGGCCTATGGCTATTAATGCAACTGGGTCTGCATCGGGCTGTATGACATCGTGCATCGTCTCGTTTCCATCCATTCAGCAGCATTTTTGCAAGCAAAGTGTGTTTATGCGTCCTGTATGTAACTGGAAACAGTGGCGTAGCAGAAGAAGACACTTGAAAAACGGCATTTAAGCTGGAAGTGCAATGGATCAGAATCCATAAGTGCGTTCTCCGTTATTGGTTTTCTATTCATTCGGCTGGATATTTACAAATAAAGTGTTGCCGCGGGTTACGTAAAACGAACAATATGTGTTAAATATCTCAAAATATCTTAGTAAAACTGTGTAGTATATTGCCAAACTCTGTTGTAACTAAATTTTCGTCATGCTAGAGGAAATATATGGCTGTTATTGGAGCTTGAGCTAATCAACGAGGTTAGCTTTGTTAGAAATAGATAATTACATTACTTAATATTTATTGGCCACTGCAGCTTTCAAGAGATGTCCGTAAAAACCAAGAGTCCAGTATACAGTGTGTCCAAGGCGAGACTTTGAATCTCAAAAAACGGTTAAAGCTCTGTACTCGTATAATGTAGGTTAAATTAAAAGAGAGTTGCGTAATAGTAATAAATAAATATCTTCCATATAGAGTTTGCAAAGTTTGGTTTCCCTCTTTCGGTTTTGGTTAGATTCATAAACGTTTAGTTTCGAAAAACTGGAAAATATTATTTTAAATTATTTCGATAATCCTCAAGTAGCTATTTTTTTTTTGTTCTTACCATTCCAGGTTATATGAAAGATCCCGTAACTTCACATGAAGGTCGATCCTTACCTGCAAGCAAAAAATAAAATTGAGAAGATGCCAAAATTTTTTGCACATACATTATAGTTAATAGGTGTATATTGCGGGAGGCAAGAAGACCAGAAAGTACTGTGGTATGCTGACAACTTTCTGAAGCAGTCGAAACAGAATCTTAAGACTCTTAACTATCATTACGCATGCTACGCGAATGATAAAATGTATTTTTAAGTTTCAATATAGGTTGTTCAAACTGACTGTAAAAGGAGAATCGTCTATATCACATCATGCGTGTCGCATGTTGCTTAAGTAAAGATAAAAAAATATGCTAGACCACCCTAGCAGATCATTATTTCAGCATTAACGTACTATAATCAAGAAGCTTGTTATCCATTATTTTACAATTTAAAATAGGATTAATCGAGATTTAATAAAGGTTGATTCAGTACGTCACATACGGCGTGTAGAAGTCATATTTTTATTTTAAAAAAATCGCGCTTCCCACGCAACGTTGTCATTTATTTATTTATTACAAGTTAGGGGTACAACAGAACAGACGTTCCACAAATCAACCGCGACTTACAACTGTTATAACCGGGTTTACATATAATCGAATGTTAAAAGTAAAGGATTAGTGGACAGTGGCATGGTTTTTCGTGATACACAGTCATATAACATCAAAACATATAGCATTTTCGAAATTTTTTGCGATTGTAATACTTCCTCGACAGTGGTTTAGGAAGTGAAGTAACGCATAATGCTTAAAAACAAAATATGATTTGAAGAATATTTTTGAACATAAAAGGCTTCCCAGAACGTTTCATCACCATATAGTAACTGTTCAGGCCTTGGGGCTGTATGTCACGATACAAAATTTTGTTCATAATTCGGTATCCAATTTTGTGAAAAAATGCGTAACTGAATTTGGTTCCCAATTTGTTTACCAATCACAATCCTATCTGTCACATTAAGAAATTTTTGTAATAAATTTCGTACGAAATCATGTGCAGTAGGTAGAAGAAAACTACGTATATAACTGTGAACTTCGAACTGCGATTTATCACGTCAAAGTTATTTTAACCACACTTTTCGCCGAAGCTTGCTACTTTATTACCTCGAACGAATAGAAAATTGTAGAAAAATGGAGTGATCCCGTAATTCGCATACATTATATGTGACTCCGGGACCAGCGATCTGCGTTGTAGCTGCCCAACAACATGAAAAAACGAAGTAAACGAAATCGTAAAAGAATTTGGTATCGAAAATGGATCAAGGAGAAGTACCAGATGCTGTATAAAGGACTTCAAGTGGAGGATCCACTAGCTTATAGGCCTCATTGGTTCTAAAGTCAGTCTGATGTTATCCAACGCAGCTTATTTAGCATTCCTGTTGTTATAGGCCTTGCTTTCTACAGGATATAAACAATCATGTTTCTCAGACTCGTTTAGTCGTTGTCACACTAGTCTTCTGATCATGACATCTTTTAAGTTTTTCAATCTACAAGTAGGAGAATTTCGCTAATCTTATGAACACAATTGGTCACAACAACTCATGAAAGCGCTTGAGGTTAGACTTGTTTTTGTCAACCAATTATCATCTCATCTAATCATCACAAAACATGAAGAGAATATCAAGGAGTTAACACAAAACATGTGTGTGTATGTGTGTGACATTATTTAGAACACGTTCTACAAAATTTAGCACTCAATTTGTACATACAAAATTATGTACTAAATGCTGTCTGACACTATCCTTAATTTTATATGAAATCAGCGTTCTAAATTTATCACCAAATTTCGTAAAGTGATAACTGGCCTTTACAGAGAAATTATTTGCCACTCATTTGCTGCGCCGTACAGTTTTCAATCAGCTGTTTACCTAAAGACGGATCTGTACATTCAAAAAATGTGAACTGACCGAGGACGATATAAAGTTATTTCGCTGTGGTAAAGACGCGTTTAAGTTGTCTGTATCAAGGTCATTTCGGAATGCAAAACCATCAATTTACATAAATTTATCATTAGGTTCTTGGTTATTAAGTGTTGATGGGAATGTCATAAGGATTTGTTCATTGTAAAATATAGATGCAGAGTTGTTTGAATTTCGTCTGGTTGTAGGAAAATATAATGTCTGAAATGATATAACAATTTTGTTTTTCGAATTTTATAGTCGAAATCAGGAATGAGTGATTAAACATTTATGATCCTTACTTGTGACAGAACTAGAACTAATGGATGCCTCGTGTCTGACGTGGTGCAGTTCTAAGTCTCAGAAGCTCCGAAATTTTCTTCATATGAACTGCAGCATGTGGAATCTTGAGTTTTGTAACAAAAATACGCGCAATTTTCAAATTTCGCCAACTACAAGAAATGAAATGCTTGTGTACCGTGTATTAAAGACGTGATCAGACCAGCAGTTATGCCAAGAGTACACCTTTTCTAGAGATTACTCAGAACTGGACCCTCAAGCAGTCCAAACCATGGAAGAAGGTAGTGTTACGAGCCAGCGGAATTTCTTTCATATTAATCATAGAAAAACATCGCTCCCTCATATGAGAAGTCATTTTCGTTACGTCAAAAACTGCCCCAAAGTATATTCTACCTGGCAACTTACTTTTAAAATGCATTCTGGCGCCATTAACAGTTTCGATGACGTGGCCATCAAAACCACCATTGATTTACGACAAATATAAATTGACAGTTCTTTGGCAGGTTTTGCATTCTTAATCGAGATTGTCGCTCGAAATGTTTCGTATACTGCCTCTGTTAGCTGCTACGTACCAGCCCGCTCTTCCGACGGAGATATGGTGTCTGATATTGAGGTAAGTCGTTTTTTCATTCGATTAACTGGAAATTGACGTTTGCTTATTTAATATTTTTTCTTGCTTTTAAGGTATCTAGATGACGACGGATTGCTGCGTGCAGTGAGGAATAACCGCTCTTGATTGGCGTACGCTAAAGAAGATCCTGTTCTGAGCAATCGTTTGAACTGTGGCTTGCTCAAGAAGAGAGAAGAACTTTTGAAAATGAAGAGCCAAGTAGCTGTACAATGACCCATTCCTATGCCAGGAACTTTCCTTCGGAATAACCAGAAGATTGTTATACGCAAGCCGGACGAGTATCTCAAGTACAAGGAGATACACGATGAGGTGCTTTCACAAAAGACTAAGTCCTATTACTTTCCGGACAAACCCTGTATAGGGTAAATAAATATAATTATTCTTAGTACGATTATATTCCCTTATTTATATAATGGTGGTATCGCAAATACGCTTGGGAAGTTTGTGTCACTATTACAGCCGCCACTAACGACAATAGTGGCTGCCTCTAGGAAGGGATAAACGTTAGCACAGTCAAGTCCTTATTACACGTGCCAACCTTACTTTTTTAACTTGATAGTTTTATTTGCGTTTTGGATGGTTTTGGTTATTTGATTTTGGTTCTCATCTCCTCATATGATTTTCATTTTCAAACTTCTAACGGCGGGCGGTTTGTGTTATTTGTGCCAGTTGGGTACAAGGTATGGTATAAATAAATCATTTATGAAAATTGATAAGCTGACATTGACACTGAAATAACATCACATTAGTGGCAAGCGCAGTCATCAAAATTCTACCTGTCCCTATTAGTGCGTGGCTTTAGGGAGTGGTTCAATAATTCCCCAATTTTGTAAAGAAAAGATTATAGGAACATATGTCTTCAATCGCTTAAATTTATTACTGCAGTGTCTTTCTTGAGTTCTTAAATCGTTTTTATTTTTTATCTTCGAAACGTGGAGGGTCTACCTGGCTGATCTCTTAGACAGGGCAGAATATGTGCAAGTCAAATGAACACCTGTTCCCTAGCTGGCTAGAGTCCGTGTGACGTCACCATTTCCCCTCTAGGCCACGGAACCCACCAGTATCTAGACATTAGGCTTTCGAGGTGGTTCATATATAAAAACATACATATTATATTTGTGTGTTTGAATTTGGCGCGTTAGATGGTCTATTTTTGAGCGCGCGCATGCGAGGATAATTTAAGAATGATGGAGTAACGGCTACAACGACCAAACGACAGTTTGGGCTTAATTATGAAAAAGTCGGTTGTTGACAAGCTATTTATGCAGTCCAGCGCAGTAATGGGGTGTTAGAATATTTTTTGGCAAATAATTTGCAGTGTCTTGGTTTAGTTCCCATATTTCTCTTCCTTTCCCTCCCTCTAAACCTTGCAGAAAACCAGCTTTTCGGCGGAGTAGCAATTATGGAAACGGATGATATACATGGTGTTTGTAAGATTAGGACTTTCCTTTTTTTAGCGTATAGCTCTTATAAAAATAAAAAGTCTTAATATACATATCTTAGGTTCATAAAAGGATCAGATGAAAAATACGACGGTCATCTGTATTCAACTCAAATGCCACTAGCTATGTATGTAAATTGAGTTTTTATAAATCGAATCAGAAACAAATGCAAACAGCAATGTATTCAGATCGTTTTCTTGGGCGATTTCATCCCCGAAGGTTTATCTCGTGCAGGGGCGATACAGGTAACGCGAGATGGGTACAGTAGAAGATCTAGACCTAAAGATTTGCAGAACTTGGCTGAGAAGCAGCCGCCGTATCAATGGTATGGACCGCAAAGGTTCAGGGTTCCCCAAGTGAAAATTGTGTTTCCGACAAATTGATTAAATATGACGAAAACGGCTGTGGGACAAAAAACGGTAATCAAGCTTGAAAGTACTGTCCATAGAGACAGAGTGTCGAATCACTAAAATCGTTTTCAGTTATCAATGATATATTACAATATATAAGTTTGTTGAAAAACATAAGAATATTTTGGGTATTTGACTATACCTTGGAGCATTAGTTTTAATAACCTATACTGAGTCAATGACTTATGTTGCTGACTACTCTATTGCAGCTAGATAATGCAGTAAAAATATTGCCCGTTTAGTTACTTTAAAACTAGTCGCTGTCCACATTGGCAAGTAACATTCCGCTTCTCCATCACTAGAGAATTTTTTTTAACGCTTTGTTAATCAAAGTAGTACACAAAGAAAATAAAAGAAAAAAAGCAAAAGCAATAACTAAGCAAATGTTTCGCTGATAGTATTACGTTATGACCTCAAATATTTAAGTGCCTTTATGTCCGCTCCGGATATATAATTTTTCATGTTGAGGTACATTTCGCAACGTCGATGACTATAATATATAGCACTTATCGATAAAAAGCTTTGCTGTTATTTAGTTCAAAGAGTTTTTTGCAATCCACAGAAGCCTTGACTATTTTGGCAACTATATGGAACGCTAGGATTGTACGGAACCCACGCACGATTATAAGGTTTACCAGAAAAGTACGAATTTAATGTGAAATGTCAACAATTGTCAAACTGAGGGCTAAGTCTGATCGACTACAGTATGACCGTACATCCTGACTACTTACTAGGTAATTTTGATTGCAAAGAAATCGTATACTTGCTAATATTGCCCATTTTGATGCTCCATAAGTTCTTGTCAATTTCGACATTGACTGAATAAATTTAGAGAATTTTCTATCCGACGTATTATCCAACATGTGTTTGAACACTTGAACACTCTGTTAATGAAAGTAATAAGTAAAAGAAAGTAAAATAAAGAAAATTTAATAACAATAACTGAGCAAATATGTCGCTGGACGTACTTCGTTATAACCCCAGAAGGACCTAACTGTAGATAATCGCCCGAAAGATAATGGCTTGGACCGGCAAGGCCCAGGCCGTGTTTAGCATTCAAGTGAGTCCATTCAGCGGGCCCGAATATCCTCACGTCCTGCGCAACAAAACAAAATGAACCGGTAACGGGTACCCGCCATTAACTGATGCGTGCAGGCCTTAATGGGCGCCTGCACTTTCCTGGCACATCACATTTCGCAACACGTGCTGTAACAATGGTACAGGGGGTTGCTTAACTTATTCAAGAATAACCTGTAATGAAGTTTTGTTTCCCGGTGCCGTGAGTCACGAACTTTCTGTCCTCTCGTATTCAAGTTTTATCGGCAAAAACCTTTATATATACAGGGTGACTTTGAAGTTGAGTCATTAATTTTCAGATAATGATTGTAGAAGGAAGATAAACCAAAATATGTGTGTAAAAATAAAAAAATAAATAAAAAAAAATGTTACCTTGTTTAATAAAGTATCGTCCCGACAAGTATTTCAGTGCGGACCTGTATTTGATCGTGCGGTATTGGAGCAGCATGCCCTGACCTGTGAGGTCTTAAGTCACCTGATTCACGAGCACTTTGTACTACATTAACAAAGGCACGAGGGGTTGGTTGCACTCGATTGGGAAACCGATTCGCATAAATCCGTGATGCATCCGGGAGCATTTTGTAAAGACTGCCCCCCCGTAAATAAGAATCATGTCCACAAGTTCAGCATTTTCGTAAACATGTGCCATTTTTGATTTCGTTTGAGCCACGCAACAAACACTTACTATTTATTCACTAACGCGTTATCGACTGACGAAAAACATCGTGATAAACGTTTCAAATTCTTTCGCTTTTTTGTTTCCGATGCGATGAACCGGTCAGGCGGATTATATCCGTTGTCGCCAAACACGAACATATTATTATTGAGACAGGGCAGTACTCAAACTTCCAAAGGGCTATAACTTTGTTACTTTAATTTTACCAGAAAAATGGTAAAGGAAAAAAACATTTCTTTTGATCAGATCTACTCACTGTTAAAATAAATGACTCAACTTCGAAGTCACCCTGTATATACCTGTATATATATATATATATATATATAGGTGAAAAATTAAAGCTTCCGCCTTTTGTTGGGTACTTCGACAAAAATTTCAAGCAAAGTGGACTCTTTATACTTTTTTTATTCTCTCTAGCTTTCAATGGACTTTGCCATCATCATCAGGAGCTGCAATTAGATTGTAGCAAAAATAGTGTAAAATGAATTTAAATTAACTTAACTTACAGTAGTATGTGAGGATGTTGCTAATTGTTGTTTACGTTCAGGATGAGGGAAACACCCAGTAACATGGTGAAAGCTGGATAAATGGTAAATGGTCAAAATTATATAAAATACACACAACTGTGTGACAAGAACAAGTTAAAAACAAATTAAAAATTTTTAGAACGTGAAAGCATTACATCGTAAAGCCACTTGATGATTGCACAAAATGGTGGGCATGGAATAATGAGTAAGATGAACCCTTTGACAGAAGGCCGAAGGTTGTCAGTGTCTGTGTAGTTAAAATGTTTGTCGAAGTACCCAACAAAAGGCGGAAGCTATAATTTTTCACCTAACTGGTCTAGACGACAACGACCACGTCTCAAGTTATATATATATATATATGATTTCGTCCTCAATATAGACTCTCGAACGTCCACAACAAACCTAAGGTTTTTTGACATTCCATAGAGTTTTTGTCGCGTGGTGTTACACAATGAGATACAAGAAAACTGACCATTCTAATTTTGAATGAAATGACTCAAATCAAATTTTGAGCCTTGTGATTGAAATAAGCGAGGTCCAGGACTTAAGGGATACATATTAAGGGAGCACATATACGTCCTGGGATTAACAGGGGGAAAACAACCTGCCTAAAACTATGTACCGATCTTTGCTCTAGCTGTAATATGCACACTGTGGCCTTATAACTTCTGGCTGGCTGCTTTTCACCGTCTTAACGCCTTGGGATAATTGTTCCACAACCCCACTGGCAATATGAGCCCTCTAAGGCCTATACAAGTCAGATAAAAGCGCATTAAGACACTAATATGGTTAATTTGTGATGTTACATGCCAGCCAGTACGCACCATGCACGGGAAATGTAATTTCGGCGGAGCTGTTGACCTACAGGTTACCGAGAATGCCGCTAGGCCCTGGCCAGAAGCCCTAGTAGTTTTTTTAAGGGCCGTCGCCGGGCCGCAACCTAGAGGGAGTAGGTCTATGAACCACCTGACGTGCTGGAACTGCCGCTGTTGGTATAACTTCGCGCGCGCAAGCTGTCTTTTTCATCATTTTCTTGATTTTTCCTTACGTCTCCCTTCCCGTATCGACCGGATTAGGAGTTCGGGGAGGTTGAATGTTTCGTCCTCTTGTCCTATTGTCCTGGTTTGCCACTCTTCTCCCTCCTTTCTACTCAGGATGTCCCTAGTCATTTTGGCGGTGGTCTGCCATTTATCCTTTGCGTGGATCATTTCTTGTACCATATCCTCCGGTGTTCATAGCTCTTCAAGCCTGGTCCGGGCTTCTACTCTATACACCTTCCACCTGCGACAATAGAAGAGCACATGCTGAGGAGTCTTCTCCACCATACAGGTTAAGCACTCGTCATCAGATACCCTAGTAGTGTCGGTACTCACTTTGAAGGACTCGATGCTAAGAATCGAATGAGGATACTCTCGATTTGATCAAAATCAGGACATCGGCACTGCGACGCGAAGAAGGTGGCCCACGACTGGCGAAACTGCGTGACACTTGAAAATGAAATTTATTGCCCAATTGAATACTTTTGATGAACATTTCGGACTTTTTGACGTTTATCTGACTTCCAGGTGAAAGGTCATTTGTTTAGTGCACCACGCAGATATCGCGCGGAGCCATCATTACAATTTTAGACAGCACCGGGTAAAACCAGCAATACCCAGGATCACCGCTCCACCGCTACGTATTCTCGAAGGACGATGAGCAGGGGTGGCACGTCTAGTATGGCCAAAACCACGAGGATAACATCATGCTCGTTTGTCACTTTTCGGGGCGGGCTAGATGTCGTTTGGCAGCGGGAATGCCTACCTCAAGGTCACCGTGGTGGCCGAAACGCCAACAAAAAAATATTCAATATGTACGTGGTTCCATTAAGCTAGAAGTCTTATCACATGATAAGATTCGGGTGTTACATCATGCATAGAAGCAATAAAGTTTTCAAAAACTCTCATTTGTCTGCATTTTTAGCATAAACTCATTTCTTTGGTAAATCGGATGCATAGATCATAAATATGTTATCAGTTTTTCGAAAGATCGACAGAAGGCTCTGATGAGTCCATTTTTCTACCGAAAACAAAGCGCCACGATGCTTAAATACTGTTCCATCGCCTGATTCGAAAACAGCGTTCCAAATTACCTCAATGTACAGAGTTTCAAACACTTCTAGTCACTGGGACATAACTGGAAATTTTGCATCGAGAAACCCCTATCAAGTAAGGATGAGATAATGAGAAGATAATATTTCGCCTCGTAGTACTTCACAGACGAATCCTTCCTCAAGGCAACATGATCCAATGAAGCAGGATTATACCTGGAATGCCAGGGCGTGCAAGAAGGCCTCAGATAAGTCCTAGCAGCTCACATGTTTGTAGTGCTGGCGCCCCGTTCACATTATCTATGCTTGATGCTGTCCGACTAATAAGGATCGGTGACACTTCTCTAACGGATGGTTTCGGGATCTTTCGCACCGACGAATCGTCAACGATCTGGTTCCCTTTTACCACAATGTCAAAGAGATTTGCTCCTAAGAGCACTCCCCCATGATACCACTGCGCAATGAAGCTGTCGGACCTGCGTGGGATTCTATCGGCCGCATGAGCTGGGAGGGGGACGAGACACCATTACACTTTTTAGCCATGGAGTTTGATAGTGAAGTTGCGTACTCAGCAGAGTGGTCGGGTTTCCCGAACTTCGTTAGGAGTCTTGATACTCAAGGTCGGCAAAAAGGGTCAAAGGTGGCCTAGTTGTCAGGCTTCGCTTCGCCATCACTACTATTACTACTGCTACCACTACTACTACTGCTGCAGTCTCGATTAAAATTACGAGTATCTTGGCTATTTTTCGCCGAGATATACAAGATACAAATTTTCAAAAATTCTTCTTGATTGGAATGTGACATTCACGATGCCTCCCCTTGATATGTTAAGTCATGGCTACTGCTCATCAAACTTACAACTTAGTGGGTAATCAAGATGCAATTTCATCATCCGACATCATGATGTTCGGAAGTAGTTATTATTTCTTTCCCAATACGGAATCATTTAGAAAAATACTGATCGGTAAACCTTGAGCTTAATATTAATGTTACTTTGTAACAGGCTGAAAATTGCGTTAGCAATTTAATGTAGAACAATAGTTAAGACAACCAATAGCACAGGAATATTAGATCATATTCATCAAAGCTAAGAATATCAAATCTATTGTTTTGTCTATATTTTTTGTTTTATTGTTAAAGGATAAATAATGGAGATGTATTAAGCTTCCGTAGTTAAGGTAGTCAAGAAATGCTCGTGGTTTTTGGAACATTTGGTGTTGAAGTAATTTGGCTGTAACGAGCATGCTAGCAAAAAAATGCTGTACTGCTCAAAAAAATGATCAATGATCTTCTCATGCCAAGCGCAAACAGTGTCAACATACTAGACAACCTAGGAATGTAATATACTATTATCCTCAACCATACGCAAGGAATTATCCATAATTGCAATAAATCATATTAAGGTATGTTAAAAATATATCTTCTAAGATTCCTGAGCTGCATACACTACAAAGATAAACATAAGGTTGTCAGCCGATTAAAAATTTACCGTGTCATTTCCAGAAACCATTTGTTTAAGTTAGGGGGAGAGCTGATTACACCATATAAGCTCGTGCGACATGTAGGGGCAATGATCTTCGACCAGATTATGGTCCTCTTTTGCAATAAATGATTTTGTTCTCTCTTAAGAGAATTTAATTCCTAATATTACGCAACCTAACCAAAAAAAATTAGTAGGTGTACTTTCGATTATAAGACTCCACAAAACCGTATCTTTGTCCTCCAGAAGGCCCCCACCGGCGCCGTCAACCACTTGTGTTTGCAACTATTCTTGTGTAGACCACCGCCTTGTCGTGACAGCGTTGCCAGTTCTTGGACTGCCAGGAAGCGGAATCATTGGAATAATACTAATATGTCTTTATTGCATCATTAACATTACAACGTGACATTAAAGATACGGTGCAAATGGCGAAGTCTAGCCATTGACCAATCTAGTCAACAAATATTTTGAAATATAAAAAAGTCACAATTAAGTATATATGCATCTATAAACTACAAGAATGTCTAGAATTGTATACGTGAAAGAATAAATAAAGTATTAAATGCTTAATTAATCACGAGGAAGGTTGAGTGGTGATTTTTCCTTGCAAGGTTAAAGTAATTTTTTTATACTCCAACTACCACGAAGGCCTAAGGCCTAAACATCCACTGGCGTACCGTGGGGCTATAGGGGGATACAGGGGAAACCTCCGCATTCGACAGTCAGAAACCGTCTACCAACTACGGACAAGCACAACATCCATAGCCAAGAGAAAAATTTCTCTTGGGACAGGATTCGAACCCGCACAGCGCACGGCGACTGATCAAAAGACCGAAGAGTCTACCACTGTGGCCACCGCTGCTGCCTGCCTTTCTGAAAGTAAACAATTTTCTTTAACAGAAATATGCTGTTTTTACTAGTTCCAAGTAAATTACTGCGAGTCTATTTGACAACATGGTTTTGATGATGGAAACAGTACGTGTACTTCCTAGAGTTTTGCTTTTAGGTATTTCAAGTGCTGTTGTACTTACGTTGGTAAAGGGCTGTAGTAACCGTATATATTACAATTCGGGGTACAGAGTGTGAATGTTCTGTCATTTATTGAACTATATGTAGACGTTACAAAAGAATAGCTATTCGTGCATAAAAGACCCACAAAGTGAAAGGGCTGACAAAAAACGAGATTTAATTATATGTTCCATATGCAAATTAACCTATTCGTTTTTTGGCGATAACGGAGCTTCCGAAATATAAAAAAGCTTGATATAATCTTTGCCCAACATTTGTGAAATTGGCCATTATGACCGCTCAAAGCATATAGATCAGATACTTTATGGTTTCGTAACTCTAAAGTGTTCTGTCAGCTTTCAAAAACGATTGTCTAATGTAAAATTATTGCTGTTGGAAGTTTGATTGGATGCGCTGAGGATCCAGGCTTTCGAAATACATATAAAAAAGTCATAGATCTTTGGTTTATAGTATACCAAACTGAAGAGATATAGATACCTTATGGCATCGCGTCTACAGGTCTCATACTTTCATTTCCAATTAAAAAATATCAACGGATTCAGTGTGTGTCAAAAGTAATATATTTCAGTATCCCAAACATTCAATATTTGTGATTATGCTAATAATTATCGAATTCTAAAAAAAAGATGCCCAATATGTTGTATGTGGACGTTCATTTACAATTTCCATTATTACAGCCATGTTGCAAAGTATAATTAATTCTCTTGGAAATAATGAGAACTGAGTCCGTTTTCCTTTTAAAAAAGATTGTTCATTCTCAAATATGACATCATCCTTCCAAGGAAAGATCGTCAGTTTGGCTTCTTCACATTATTCCTAGGATTTCGTATTATCTCTCAGACTTTCTTAATGAGAAAAAAAGGAATCCAATAACCTAGGGTAATCCGAGAGGTGGCAACGTTGGAGCCTAAAGACAACGGTCGACACGTATTATTCGCTATCTGTGACAAGTCAATCGCAACGCGCCATGGGGCAGAGATGCCGACTCGGGATTGACATGTGTCAAATTGCTTACATACAATGAATTCGCTCACCAGATTTGTTGAATGTTTTCGTCTAAGAGCGGTCAAATTCCCCAAATGGGTATCAATACATGCTGCGTTAAAAACAATGAAAAATGACACGTGCAATTTTTATACGTTCCCTGCAGTAACTTGGAAATTAGAGCGAGTAAATAAATATATAGCTGCTGTAAATAGCAAAGAGTAACCCATATAAAACACCGTGTTTTACTGACCAAAATATAATTTACAACTTTTACACTAATTTATAATACTTGTACTGATTTATGACAATGTATAACCATGATGACTGAACTATGGCATTCCGCGTTGTTTGACTCTCTCCACTGAGACTAACTGATTCCGCCATCTGGTCGGATATTTGTCCCCCTATCGACGCGTCGAGAAATGTTCCAGCGTTTTGCAGGTCAAGTTGTGAACTTCCATAGAACTAGTCTTCCAGGTGGATATCGATTATTCTTGAATCTCCATCTAACCGTTTTCAGACAGCGCCGCAAGCGCTCACACATGGTCGCGCAACTGGTTGCCCATGCGTCGACACTGCAAGGCGAGTCCTCGCCGCTCAACGTTCCAGCTAAACGAGGGCGTTACAAATTAACATAGGCTGAAGTAAAACTAACTCAAAAATGCGATTTATATTTAATGATGCTTTTTTGTAGGGAGTTTGTGTCATAGACGTTTGTCTTATGGTCAGAGCTCTTCTTAAGTAGCTTTTTCCCTTCATCTTAAGCTCTTCAAGGTCTTTCATATGCTGTACTAACACTGATTTCTTCCCTTTTTGAATAGTTTGAGGTTGAGAATTTAAATCATGTTTTGAAAGAATGTTTTGAAATCCCGCATCATCACATGCGATTTTTTGTAGAAGCGCGCAAATTATTTAGTTTAGTTGCGTCCCAACCTTTTCAAGTATTTTCGTTTGGTTTAATTTAATTTCAATAAGAAACTAGCCAAAAACTGTTATCGAAACATCTACTTGCCGAGCATTGATAGGTTTCAAGTCCCGAATAATTATGGTCACTAGGTGGCGATGTCATCGCGCACTCCGCGAATTGTCTTAAGTATACGTACTTGGCAGCGGGGTACCACAGTACATATGGAGCAATTTTAAGCGATGAAACGTGATAAACCGCGAATATTCCTTGGTTATGCCCCTGATTATTTTGTAATTTGCCCTTCTAACACAGAACGCAGAGCTGAGAACAGGATTGTTACTCACAACTGTTTTGTGGTCCAACGTCAACGATCATAAATATACTCAGTGACATTAGAAGTGTTACTCCCAGAAAAAATAATTTCTTCAACTTAATTTTTTGGCAATGAGGTAGTGTTACAAAAAGGATGAAGCGATAACATTCTCACGAAATTTTATTGACAACTAATAAGAAAAAACAGCATGCTTTGAATATAGTCATTATGGTGCCAAAAAAACAAGTTGAAGAAATTTTTTCTGGATGTAGCACTTCGACTGTGATATTAACAACGCACTTGATTACTTTTTAAATTCGGCTAAAAAAACAATTGATGGCCATAGAAACACGGTAGTTCTACGCCTATTGTAATCTGATATCGTTTCTCTATGAGAAGTCATAGACGACACAAAACAAACAAAAGAAATACAAAAGAATAGGAAAGGGTTATGATTTATTCATAGGCTGACATTGGACTTTCAGAACCGCATAGAAACCACCACCTGTGCAAGGTTGTTATTGGTCTTAACTGTGACGTCTCGAAGAGCTATTCGTGACGTCGTCACTTGACAGCTGTTACAAACCGCGTCGCTTGAAGTTAAAATCTAACTCGACCGGTTAAGATAGCTTAAAATTACTTACAGTTCCATTCCTTGTTTTTAGCGAAATTACCTTACTTTAACTAGTTCCATAATATTGACAATAGGAATCATTGATGACAAACTTTTTGCGCAAATGACCAAAAATATGACGCATCCTTCTGCATATACGCGGATATAATCGAAGCAGTTCATAAAATGAAGTGACAAATAAAATTTATCGGTTTTAAATAGGGAATCGTATAAACAAAGTCATTATTGCTTCTAATACATATTTGAGCGTTGCTGTGACAATTATTACTGTGTTGTGTGTTATATGTTTGAATACATTTTTCTAATTTATTGAGTTGATGTTTGAGTTTTAAGGAAGCGCTGACTTGTAAAAGTATTTGAGAAACGTTTTTCTAGTGTAAAGTATAGGTTCATGATAGGAGCGACCTGGAAGGCTAGAAATAGCGTTGTTTAGGTAGTAGGTCAGACTAAGGTCTAAGGTTAAGAACTGACAAGACAAGATGTCAACTGCTAATTAGCTGTTCACGTCTATTACTATCAAAAACGTGAAAAATAGGTAACCTTTTTGACAAATTTGTATTTTACCCATCTACAACCGCAGTTCGGTTATCTACTCGCGGATCCGACGAGATTCTGATCACGTTGTCAAAGATGTGTAGGATTAATCCGGAATATAAAAACGATTCAGATTAAATAGATCTAATTTTGACAACAATGGCAGCTGGTTTATGTTTGTTTATTAACCCGATGAATGTTAACGAGTTTTATTTTTTCTACGTTTCTTGTGCCTTTTGTTTTAAATTAACACATGCATAATGGATCTGAACGACATCATTCTAACTGCTATATTAACCATAGTGGACAAGCAGAACATGAAAAATCTCCCTTTTCTTGATGTTTTTCCAAAATTTCCACTGTTAAATGTTAGAAAGAGAATGCAGGTCTTCACATATAGTCAACGCCAAACAAAGTGGCGTGCACGTCATCAAGGTGGGTGTGTTGAAAATTTTACATTGTTGCCAAACTTTTTGTAAAATAATAAAATTTATTATTTACATATCTAGGTTTATAAGCAATATTAACCTCAAATGAGAACAAAAATAATAGTATAATAAAATTATAGATCTGTACTTGCATAATCATTAAGTATGACAATTATTGATCAGATGACACTATGAAACTACCATATTTAATTGATAGCTTAAAGGTACTGAATAAAAATCCAAATGGGGTCCTCCAAATTTTATGCATGGTATTTATTTTACAGAATTCATACAGAAAAATGCATTCTAAAATTAGGTAAGCTACTGGTGTAAGCTTTTTCTGTACAATAAAGTTAGTCGGAGTTTCTTTCTTCAGCGCTATCTGAATCTGAATCTTCATCACTCTCAAAGTTGATTATAAAGGTTCGATGTCTGGTCGATCAAAAATTCGTTCTCTTTCATACCATTTAAAAATTTCTTGCTCAGTATGTCGAACACTATTTTTCCACATGTCTGGGGTAACCGTTTGTAGAGCCTCGTTCCACATATCCAAACAGTCTTTTTCACTGTTACCATCTCTACCAATATGTCTGTTATAGTAACCTTTTGCTATGCCCCAAATTAACTCAATAGGGTTAAATATACAATGGTAAGGAGGCAGACGAAGAACTTTGTGCCCATGTTGTTCCGCCAATTCATCAATCACGTATATTTTAGGTGGTTTGTTTCTAAAAAAGCAGTTATTTTAAGAATAGGAATAAACAAAAGAAATATAAGCTGTCGACCAAAATATATATAATTAAGAAGCATTATGTACCGAGCAACAATACTCAATAGCTCTGTTTTAAACATTGTGTTTAAAAATGGTATGTTTTGATTTGTCAACCAGTCTTGGATATTTTTTTTTGTCCATGCATTGTTGGGCACTTTGTTCAATATCATGCTGTGATAAGGGGCGTTATCCAGTATAATCATAGATGGACTCTCCAATTTTTCTAATAACTGATGTTGAAACCATTTCAAAAAATTGTCCTGGTTCATCTCTCCATGGTAATCGCTCAATTTTGTTTTCGAAGAAAATATCGCTTCACTACCCTCAATAAACCCATTTTCATTTACAGCATGTAATATAATGTATCTAAAATATATTAGTTTTAAATTTTATAGTGCAAATTGTGTAAAAGTACATACCTTTTACCATCTGTTTTAATAGCTTTCACGCTTTTTTGGTTTCCATTTTGCCAAGAGCGACCTATGGTCCCATTTTGAAATATCCAAGTTTCATCGAGGAAGACAAACTGGTATAAGGCCTCAACCTTGGCTTGATTGTATTGCCTTAGAAATTCCACCCTTTTCAAAGCTATACTTGGTAGTTCCATGAGCCCTCGTCGCGGATTGTCCTTAAGCCACTTAAATCCAAGATCTCTAAGCAACCGCCTTAAAGACGTGGCACTACCATCAAATAATGCCCTATCTCTTAATCGAGACCATAAAGTTTGTATCGTAACTTGTTCTTCTGAAACCATGTGTAATATGACATTATAATTTAGATAACAAATCAATGCAAATTTCTGATAAGTTATTATAATAAGATCTTACTTTTGTGATACATATTATAGATCACTTCTCGAATGGCACTTGTATCCAATGTCGCTGTGTTGGTTACACGTTTAATATAACTCCGCTTTTTCTTGGGCGATTCTAAATTTGCATCACTTTTCACACCCTCGGAAATACGACTAACTGTCCTTAAACTAATTTTTAAAGCAGCAGCAACACGCTACAAAAAATGAAATAAAATTTCACTATTATTAATATACATTACATATAATTATTAGTAACCTACCTCTTGAACAGCATTTAAAGGCAACAAAGGCCCGTTGTTGTCCCTTTCTTGCTCAAAGTAGTGCATTAACGAGGCCACGAGTTCCTTACACCGACTATTTAACTGTTTGGGCATCTTTATATACCAAAATTGCCTTTATCTACTCGTAAAATGAATAATTTTGTTTTGAAACAAACAGTTGTTGATTTACAGTATGCGGGGCCAAAGGATTTATAAAGATTTGAAATGCCACAAATTGATTCAGTGTCAAAATTAATACAAATGTCAGTTCCCAGTTTAAATAAGTTTCAAGGTGACAATGTGTCAACGCTGCGAAATCGGTTTAGTGCGTTTACATGTCGATAAGTGATTGGAGCGTTTGCAAAACATTTTATTTCGCATAATGCGTCTAAATTTATCAGAAAGCAACTTATGTGATATTTTAATAACAATGTTTATATGACTATTAACCATAATAAGAGAGTAATGACCATTTTACAATTTATATATCACATTAATATGAAACTGCAATAGAGCAATTGTTTGTGATAGAAACCTAGGCATTAGGTTGGGGAATTTTTATCGTGATGACGTGCACGCCACTTTGTTTGGCGTTGACTATATTTACAAACACGCAATTTCTATTCTACTCACATAGTCCCAATATAATTTACTCATATTGATCTTAAATTAAAAAATAAAATCTCAGAAATCAAGCAAACTATTACTTTCCTGCTGATTCATATTCAAAGATTCACCTCGCCTACATCTGGATGTAATTAACGAACTATTCAGATTCAGATTGATCTTGAAGTACGCTAGTGTCGCCTAGCGGGAGCAAAATTCGACATCGATACCATACTGCATTTCTTGGCGGAGCATTTTTAGAGCTTATATCAGACAGAAAGAGCTATCGCTCTTCTGACTTAATATCATAACACAGCAATGAATCACGGTAGTCGTACCTGCATTTCGGCATAATGGGTAGTGTCTTCTCCTGATACCGAAGGCTGCCTATCAGTTAACTTCATGACTCTCAATAAGAGTTAATGGCATTGAATAAAATTTCCAGCGATTTTCCATCCAATGTAACCATCACGACTCTCATAGTTCGACATGACAGTTCAATATAAATTTAATGCGATTCACATGCGTCACTTGATTTCGATGGAGATATTCCGTGATAATGGAAAACGCTAAATGGAAATTGTCTTGGCATGGTTCGCATTCTGATGGAGGCCGAATATTGATTTTACGGCCAGACTACTGAAATTAAGTATTTAGCTCTGGTGTTTGGGTGCCCGAGCTCGACCGACGTTGATGTATTCATAGTAGGCTGGGCATGGGGAAAGGGCGCCGCCTAGCCAGGAAATTGGACGCGCCACAATTGCCTGGACGACCATCAATTTTTCACAAGTAATTTTTAACGAATGTGTCGCATTTATATGTTTAGGAAATGAATTTAAGGAGCCTCAGTACCTTCTTGTGCCCCAAAAACAGTAAAATGTATATCCGTAGCAGATTATCTCTCAGTTGGTATTTGAGATGCAAACAACAAATTTGAGCATATGAAACAGGAAACATACATATGTTTACAAAAGTTTTTATTGCTTCTCGCGTCACTGGAAAGGAAAATCGTGTCATTGATATGCATTGATCTGTCTACTCATAGACCCATCTATAACTTGAAAATGATGAAATTTTCACAAAAGTTCACTACTATGCCAAGGACGAAAAAGCTTTTTAGTTTTTGAAAATCAATCCAAAAACAAATATCATTTAAACTTGAAGTTTTACTGGCCCCTGATTATTTTTAGAGAATTTTTGTAGGAGTTAAACATCAGAGGTTGGGTGTTGTAGGGGGTGGGACAGAGTATATATCAATTTTTGGCATTAGTGCATGCATGTATATGCAGCCAACCCCGGTAATTTCATTAGATATATATCACGCATCATAGATTTCCCTGTATATTTGCCCTTAAAATACTATTTTCATCACACGCATCTGTGGATATTCCTGCGTCAGGGTGTGACTGATGGGTGGCTGTCGTGCCTTGGTTAGTCATACCAACGTTTCTTTATATACCAGTAGTTCAACCAGCACGAATGCCTAAATAACCGTAGGTACCATAAGGCTATAGGGGGATACATAGTGTAGGAGGGGCGTCACACGGAGCACGTGTGCATATGACATGCACACAATTCGGCTCCGCCACAGAGATTCGACATTCGAATTTTCTTGGGACGCAGAGCTCACGGCCTGGTTAGTAGGCCCATAGTGTCTATCAGGGGGGAGAAACGACTTACGGGCCAACTGGCAACACCAAGGTCATTCTCGCCAGGCATAATTAATAAAGTATTCCATCGTTTACCAAAAGATGAAAAAACTGTTGCTGCATGGAAGGCAGTTTGTAAGATATCTCCACTCGTAAAGTTTCCAATTATTATGTTTATGAGGATCATTTTTCAATCCGCAAGATACTTCCTTCACGTCACAGATATTTTGCCATACCAGTGTCCCCCAATGGAGTTTTAAATTCAAATAATAGTCATCCTACTAAACCAGGTCCCAGTTCAGCATCTAGAGTTTTATTCCTTCTGGAGTGGCTACCACAAATCCAACCCCTTCTGAGCAAAATGAAAATTCCAGTGTTATTCTGGAAGATCAAAACAATGAAATCAGTGGAAGTGGTTCTAGAACAGAATCTAGTTATTTAGATAAATATTTGTTAGAGACGAGCTCTAGCATATTAACAAAATCTGGTACATCAAAGAAGGAATTGAGCCCTAAGGAATCACTTATGTATAAAGTCCACCGGAATGTTTGCTCAAGGCTCTCCAAATTAAAATCAATTTTCATTGTCGCTAAGGGTTGGCAAATCAAACTATTTCAAATTTGTTGAAGGCTGGCAAATAACAATTAGATCTGTTATGTCACTATGGAGGGATCTTAAGGAGAAGGGCTTGAAATATCTTTGTTTGAGAAATTTAAATCAAAATTCCCTGGAAAATTTAATTGGTCAAGTAAGTTTCTTCAATACAAATCCCTCCCGTCATCAGTTGTTGCTGTCTTAAAAACAGTAGTTATTACTAATTTCAGCACACCTTTTTCTAAATGTAATTGTTAAATCGATTTTTGTGATACTTTGGTCGATTTCAGTGACTTTTTGGAAAAATATGACCACAGTAACGATACAGTGCTTGATTTAGACCCTGAGATTCTAATTGATTCTGACATGGAAATAATGGACAGTTATGTTGAATGGAATCCTTGAAATGGTTATGTGGGGCTGGGTATATTTTCGACAGTCTCAAAATTGATAGTAATTGTGAATCCTGTGCATGGTTATTTCCTTCGGTTGTTACTGAAAAACATCTATTTGTGACATTTAAAGAGTATGATAAGGAAAAGCGATTGCAGTAGGCAAGTGAAGAATTAATTAACCTGATTGTTCTTCTGGATGAAAAGCTGTAGCATTTTTAGAGCAACATCGTACAGAAGACCAACTGGAAGTTAAATTTAGACGGAAGTATTCCTGCATCCTTTAAAATTACAGCTTTTGACAGCAGCATGATGTGGCAAAAAGTATAATTGAAAAAACTGCTCGGTTGGGAATTTACAAGTATGTAAAGAGAAGTTCTTTGGAAAGGAGTGGTGAGACTATTAATAGTCATATATCAGCAAATAAGAAATCCAAGACAGCTGAAATCAGGTAATGCTTTTTTTTATGTAGTCCAGTACTCGTCATTCATTGAATTTTCTATTTACTTTCAGTAACCAAATACTACTGTGATATTATACATAAAATATTTTTTTTTTGTTTCATAGTTGCATCATCCTTGGGAGGGAGCAGTTGGACGAAGAATAATTATTTATTTTGTTACTCTCTGTAATGTTAAAGCCATCAGGAGCTTTTGGTTTTAAGTATGAGGAATGTCTTGTTTATTTTTAACTTTGATTTCTTCGTTGAAGAACATTTTCCTCATTTTTACACTATAATATATATAATACACTATGTTTTCTCAGTTTATATTTTTATTTCAGTTATTTATTTAACTAGAGATTTATTTTTTGTTGTTTTAGTATGAATGTTTACGTTTCAGTGATAAATATACCTCATGATGGATTAACAATAGGTAGTGCTTGCTAAACACTTCCTTTGATTACTGAGGGTCCCTTTTATCGTTTTTTATGCTACTAATGTATGATTTGTATTTTTGTTTTTGAAAAATCACTTATTCAGTTAATAATATAGCACATTCCTAGCATTCCTAATCTCGGTACATTCTTTGAATTCCTTCGATAGTTCCTCCAGATCTCCAGGCAAGTAGGCGGCGCAACCATCTGACAAAACGTCAACGGTGTTGCCGTTGTTTAACGTGTAGCTCCCACTTCTTCAGTCTTATGTGTTTTGTGGTGTCTATCACTACGACACCGCGCTGTCAGATGGTCGATTCTGTCGCTAGTGCAGGAGAGAAATACCTAGATCGCAACGTTGTCAGCCTTGTATGAGCTTGTTTGACTGACTTGATGCATTTAATTTTTTTGTTATACATGTTCATATCTTTCTCCTCAGAGAGGTTAACTTGCACAGAACATAATGTGAACTGATGACAGCATTGCGTGGGAAGTACAGAGTCAATCTACTTGACAACATTATTTTCAATACCGAAAAGGTTACAGTTTTAGTAACAGAAGCGAGCTTTTAAAGCACAGACTCTCTTTTAACGCAGAAGAACGTCTTATTCGTATAGAGCCCATAAGAATGATTAAAGTTTTTGGAGAAGAATCATGTTCTACAGACTTCTCCTTCAGAGATATCACTCCTAAAAGAAGCTAGTGGAGATGCTCATTTGAAAATTCTTCAATGTGATGCGTAATCATTAAGATCTTCAAAAGGAATTGTGTTCATTTAGTAACACAGTGATAGACTAGTCAAAGATGATACGCAAATACCTGGAGATATCATGAGGCCTTCCAAGTAAGTTTTCGGAAGATGTTTGGGAACACTGAAGAAATAACAGCACAGAAAATATCGGTGGAAAAGCATGAAGATGCGACATGGGCCACGGTGGATCTTCTACGATGTACGGTATCAAGAATCCAGCAAAGCTCAAGTTCAACTGCGGAACAGGCAGGCTGGACTGAAGGGTTATGAGAAACCAGCTGAAGATGACTTTTCAGAGTGACTAGCCAGTGGCACTTCATTAGAATAAAAAATCGCCTCCACTCAGATTTCACTGAAACTCCTAGGAAATAATTGGTTCTTTTTTGAGACCCTTAGAAATGTATCTACGCAGATATAAAGATTTGCTTCGAGTCTCCTTAAGTTGTCTCTAAGCTTCCGATCTTTTCTTATTGCCTCGGACTCCTAGGATCGAAAGCATTCTTAGTCATTTGACATTTAGCTTGGAGAATAATACTCAATCATTTTACAAAAAAAAGGTGTTTTATTCAAGAGTGATTCAAAGACTACTGTACATACTATATCCTTTATACAGCGTTAAATTCATATAATAAACAATTTTTTCTAGTAACTCAGTAGTACCAAAGATAACCGAGATATCAAATGCGGACAAAATCTGAATGCATCAGCATCAAATATGAAAAGTGAAAAGGTACAATCATGTGCATGAGTATGCATATCAGGCGCTGTCGCGCTGGTTTGCAGGTTTATGAATCGAATTTGACAAAATCGATATCGGGTCATCCATACAGCAATAACGTAATTATCTATTTGATAAGAGTTTACCGTGAACGTTTTCAAGTCGCTATTGATCCTTCCAGATCTTTGTTCTGAATGCTTCCATCCCGCGGTGTGTAAGTTTGTTTATATCATACAAAAGCCATCAAGCTGGACACAGTAGCAGACCTAGACAAATGCTGCAGATTTAGGAAGAACTTAAGAAACTCATGTGTTTGAATCGAATGGCAATAACTTCAAGCAACATTCACAAAGAAAACAGCCGGCAGGACGGGACTTGAAATTTCTTATCAAAGGTATAGCAAATTCAGTTTTCTTCAATATCTTTTTTACGTTTTCGCAGATGTTTTACAGTACAATAGCTTTGGTTGTTCAAACATAGTTGTTCCTAAAAAATAAAGTCTCAACTTTCAGAACACCCTATACAGCTATAAATTGTCCATTGCGCGTCTCCTGTCCTGACACACGGACTAAAGAAAATTGGCAACAATGTAGGCCGCCAAACGGCCTCGTCATTCGACCGTTGGTGTTTATCCAACTTCTTACTGGTCCTTTTTCTTGTACTCGTTTCACGCCGTGTACCAGTTACAGAGGTGGTCGTTATCAGACCGTCATGTACTTATGTGTGACGTCACGATGGCAAAATGGCTCTGAAGATGCAACATAACAACAAAGTCGTGAAGCTGTATGATAGTCTGCTCTTTCATCTGTATATTGTATTTCAAATGCAGATTGTCTGCTAATGTAACTAGATAGATTTAGTATAGTTGTGACTACGTCAAAATCAGGGATGGTCAACATTTTTAGAAAAAAATTCCACTGTTCGAGAGAAAAAAGTTGAGAACGCCCCACATTATGGGGGTTAGGGTTGGTTGGTTGGAACGATGCCATATTGGGGATTGAAGGAATCGGTTCCCATCGTTACGGTTCCGATTCCAATTATTCCCATCCGATTCCAATTTCAAAAACCAGGTTCGACCATTGAGATGCTAGTACTTAAAACATGGTTGTATTTGAATGGATTGTTAGTAAGAAACGATATAGCTGGGATTCGAATATCGCCAATACCGCAATGCGGGTCCTCGCACTAACGTTTTTAATTCTAGAGAATGTAGTACTTATGACTTGCCGTGTAGAGTTCGAAATATGTATGATTTACAAATTTCATATTCCACACCACAAGTCACAATTATGACTTTGGAGTCATGTTAAATTGCCATCCTAATGCGTTTATCCCAGAAAAAAGAACCGGGAAAGTAAAAGCGGTCGACCAACTTCCAGGATCGACTGTTAAAGGCAAATTTAATCCTACCCACGCCAATGCTCCTTTGTTCTTTCAAGCTGCTTGTTGCCCCATCTGGCGACGTTCAAGTGAAAACCGGATTGGTAAGGCGTCTTCAATCACTTTCTAGTTGCGCCACGCCACCTCATGGGCACATACCACGGTACCACCTGTATACGAATTTTTAGATGAACCCATCCACAACAGCGAGTCTGTTTAGTAAACAACAACTCGAGAGATAGGAGAATTCGGTGCCGGTGGGATTCAAACCTGCAATTGGGCGTGTATATGCCGAAGCGAATACTAATTTGATGGTAGGATATACGGCTGATCCCAAACGACTTATTTTCAACCTAAAACTAAGCCCCACGACACTCACGATTTTTTCAGTCAATCAATTTGAAATATTTACTTTATACTCGTCTTCTAGATCTAGATAAATCGGGTGAGTAGATTTCGAGCCCTTAGTCATTTTAACGTATGAAACCACGGCTAATACCAAACGACAAAATTTCTACCTCAATCACGATCCCACGGCACGCCACGGTCGCTACTTTATGTTTCTGTTGGTGGTCATATCATTCAGTGCGAAAAAATAAATAGATCTTTAGGGTGTCCAATGTATAGCTGACTGATTTAAATTGCGTCCCATTTTTGATACACGCATTTCAGTAGGTGGCGCCGTAGAGAACCCACGTGTCATCCATCAACGACCGCTACATCCTCGTCAAGTCAAAATTTGGGCGGTGTTTGGTATGGAGGTGTCATTGGACCTTACTTCTTTGAATACGCCGCAGGTAATTCTCTTACTGATATTATTTTTCATACAGAATTTCTAAGATTCAATAAAAGATTAAGATGAAAAGAATAGACGTATTTTATTTCATTTCACAAATGTTCAAGATACAAACCAGACGGTTTCATATCGGCCACTCGCTCGTAACAACAGTAACTTACAAATTCGGGTACATTTTAAGAGCGCATGTGGAAAAACGGAGTGCAGATTTGGAGTTGCGTCTCGTTTTCCACCTCAGCTCGGCTCCAAGAACTATACGATTCTTTGACGGTTATGTTTCGCATTCACAAGTCACAAGTGAGTGTACAAAGACTATCTCGATTGCAAGCTAGTGAAAATTTTGCACCACAAATTCCTATGAGAAATTTTTCGTAAGCGTCCAGGTAACTGTAATCTAAACAAAAACTCATTTCTTATGCGAATGTCACACGGATTGTGGTTCGTACCATCAGTAGGTATTTACTGTTGGAACCGTCAATGTCCGTGGATTTCTTACGTAACCTTATACATCAATGATTACTGACGATCAATAAATACCACATTCCATGATAAATATTGACGGATATTTATAATTTAAGCGAATACATGTCCGTAAAGTGGTGATTTATCTAAATTTATCTGAAGTTTTGACTTACTATATACATATGATGTGTCTTGTGTGGTTAATGAATATTCATTTATTTATTTATTTATTTATCACAGTAAATAGGATGCGTAGACATTAATTTACGCGATCCAATGACGCTTCACGATTTATTGTTTGTCATATTCGTATTCAACACATACCAACTTACATAACTGAGAGAAATTATATAAGAAAATAGAATTTTTCCCATAAAAGTTTCAATATAGCAAAAATGCCTGGGGACCTCGGATCGGGACAAAAACAGTTTCCCATGTAAACCAAATACATGAATTCCCCTTTATGCTACTTTGCCGCTCTAGAGACGAAGATTTAATTTATAATAGATGCCTTACAGTCAGAGCTATCTTATTGCCACGTCGCAGCCCCTAGGAGTACAGAAGGGAAGCACTAAGAGATTCATTTGAGTGCCCTCATCAACCAGACTTCTAGCCTCTGGGCATGTACCCTTAGTGAACAAACATAGAGGCGGAATGGGCTAATATTATTTCCTCTTAAACCAAGAAGGGTGGCAAACGGCAACGCTGCCCATTGTACCATCTGACAGATGTTGGTACAGGTGCACCTTAAACGGCACGCTTGCCACCGCCGCTCAGTGTGAGAGAGACAACTCAAGCGGCATTTTCCACAAGTAGTCCGGTCTGGCCACTTTGATAACGGAACGAAGAGGTTTTTCTCTTCTTCTTCTTCTACTCTCTTGGTACCATCCACGCAGACCGTAATCACTTATAATATGAATGGAAAATAGCTGCGGCACTGACGGCTAGCCACCAAACAGCTGTTTGATGTTTGCGTCCAACCTGTCAACGTGACCACTTGCAAGAAAGTTGTAGAAACCCGTATCCGTTGACTGTTGTATTACTTCCTTGATTTTTTACCCACTGAAATTACCGAGCTAACCAGAAGAGTTACCTTCTGCGATGTGAACACCGACACCCGTTCGGATGGGTCGCAAGATCGTAAGCCTAAGTAAGCTAGGGCCATGACTCGGGGCTGCAGGCTGCAGGCTGGCGGTCCAGCTCAAACCACCTCGATGAAATTGTTTTTATTCTTTCCGTTGGTTTATAGGGCGACAAACCTCAAGAGGCCTAGGGCGCTGAGTCTGATAGCACGCCGCTGCCTATCCATACATTTGAACCTATGATAGTTGGCCGAAATGTTCCAAGAGTGTGGATGCTTCTTTAGATAAGTACTTGCACTTGGAGTTACTATGATGCTAATCCTACCAGAGAATCAAAACGAAAGTGCGTTTCAACTTTGACCAAGAAAATTCAAATAGCCGAGATCAACTACCTAATAACTTTCCACCAAATCGCCAACAAAACAAGTAACGTTTTTTATATGATAAGGTGGTTACACAACTAAAGTGGTAAAATGAATTTCAACTTTTGAATGTTTTTTCAGTACCCACAGGTAAGCTGAAAGTATACAAAAAATTACCAGACATCAAAGTAAACAACAGTGTGATTAATAATGTAAATAGTGGTTGAGTGGAAGTTCAGAATAACTAATTTGTGAATTTACATAACTATAAAATTAGCAACGGGTCAAACAACTTTTCTGAATTCAGTTTCTATTCCATTGCATGCAACATTTTAAAATTTATATAATTTTCAATTAAGGGGAATCAAGTGTTGGTACAAAGAGGCTTGTTTTCTATGGTAAGTACATTTTTTGCACCACAAAAACAGAAACTCCAAGAAATTCAAAGCAGCCTATATGAAAGGATGTCTTCTTTCCGTGGTATATCCCCATTCAAGTTTCCCTTTTGTCCACACTGTTACCACTAATCTAGGAGCGCAATACTCCAGAATTGCTTTTTTCTTCTAAAAGTCTTCATCATCTTTTCAGGCTCGGTATGTCTACCTTCACGAACCATCCTCGTTCCATATTAGATGACGTATGAGACTTTTTAACCCCATTATAGCAAACTTTGTGTGCCTTCCTGGTGTCCTTTATAGAGGTGATCTCCTTTCCTTTGCACAGCGTATATCATGTCCATCGACGCGCCGTTCTCCATGAGCCAGTCTTCTAAACGGCGACACAAGAGTCTTTCGAGTAGCCGGTTTTCCCAATACAATAATGACAAACTTTGCGGTCCTTCCGAGTCCTCCATCAGAATGGACGAATCTTCTAGCTTCCACAGATAGCCCGTGCTTTTTCCTACTTACGGACTTCCCACATCTTGCTCGTTCCCTATTAGAAGGGAGGACTAGTCTCGTTTCAACATCGAATTCCGTGACCATACCCAGGCGACTTTTTATTCGCCAATCCAGGAGTTTGGGACTCTTTAGGACTATTTTATCGAACTTTGTAGATCTTCCTCTGCATCAGTTGGAAATATGGTGTCCTTTACTTCGCACAGCATACCTCATGACCCAGTTCTCGTCGCGTCGTTTCTGAATGGACCAGGCTTTTAATAAATGGTGGTATTTTCAGGGCCTTTCCAGGATTATTATGTCTATCCTTCGGGTAGCTATGTTATTGTAATAAACTACGCGGACACGCGAACCCTATTAGAAATGAGGAATCCCGGCCAATCAACTGCGTATCTCACGACCTAGCTCACACTATTGTCCCTACTCCAAGAGCTCGAGATTTCAGCATAGTTTCAGGCTTATTATGCCAAACTTTGCAGACCTTCCTTGTCCCCTATTAGAAAGGAGGTCTCCTCTCTTTTCCATGCCGTATCTCACGACTCACGACCTAGCCCACGTCGTTTTTCCTACTCTGCCGTCGCGCGGCAGTTATCCCGATAGCCTCGCCGCTGTCGCCCTGCTACCGTGCCACAGCAAACCGTGCCTCCTCGCAGCTCGCTACAGAGCCGTTATATTTGCGTCCGCGGCACGATAGCACTGAGCGAGGACACTGTTGCCAAGTCTCAAGCACCAGATACACATTGAATAAAAACCATGGATGATACAAAGATGGAGGCTCAACCTATTTCCAACCCAATGAACGCAAGAGGCGTGCCCAGGGCCCGACTCTTTCATCTGCAACTTTTCCGAACGGCAAGCTGAAGCCCCCGATCTCGTTCTTCCCTTTCGCCTCAAGCTCCTGCATGCCCAGAGGTCCTCCATGGCTTAGGCGGCCCAATCGAAAGGGGATCTTGAATATTATTTTGGTCAAGTCGCTTTGCAAGTATAACATCGGTGACATACCCAAAGCAATGCGAATAACGTCAAATTGATAGTGCGGTTTTAAAACTTGCATACCGGCTCAGGTCTTGCATATTGGCCCCTTTAATTATTCCTCGCTACATGCGCACTAGGCTTGGTGCAATCAGTTAATTTGGGACGGCGAATTCGATTACAAATGCGAAAACATCTGAGGATATCGTGGGACCCAATGTGGAGCCTAAAGTCAGCCGCCTGGAGGACCCGTGAATTCCAATACTAAATTGACAGTGGTTTTTGAATCTACGCGTGCTATTTACTCAGGATTCATATCACACATGCTCAAGGAATTTTTGTTGATACTGTTTTTAATAATTAAGAGTTCTTGATATATATTGAAAACAAAATATTGCCGGATCTGATTCCAACGATCTTTGCATTACAGTTTTAATCCTTTTTGAAACGTCCCTATAAATTAAATTGCTTTAAATGCGGTTCAAATGAGCTCAACCGCATGTATTTTGGGTCTCTAAAACAAAATCTGAAGTCATTCAGATTGTATCTGGTCCAGCTTAGTGTAAAATACCAACAGTTTGGGACTTCTGCAGAGGGAGGGGGCGTATCCCTCCCATGATGATCCGGATGGACTATAGAATTTGCATATCTAGCTATGCTTTGCGTACAATTGTGGGGAAGCTTCTGGGACAGATATGTACACCTTCTCTACAAGTTATCTGTCGCCGATGATCGATTCCCTTCAGAAATATTCCAGCGGCCAACCATGTCTGAGATGCTCAAAGTCCACTTTCGTTATTGATGCATAAATACCAACGAAGACTAATGCAATTAAGTATTTTGAGATGCTGAATCCTAATATAAAGTTTCAGGGAACCGAATTTGGGGCAAAAGATTAACCGCCCGGAGGCTGCATAAGCCCCAGCCCCACTTTCCATCTCGTTCGTAAGATTTACCCAGAAAAGGATCTCAATCTGGTGAACTACTTGTTTTTCCCAAGACCCGAAGAAAATTCACGGCGGCTTGCAACACTGCTGGATGCGTCCGTTGCCCGGTGCAGTTGATGTGTGCCAGCGGTGGGAGGAGCGGAGCAAAGGGGGCAGCTGGGGGACTGAAGGGGGCAGACGCGAAGGGGGGAACGCGCGGAGTCAATGGCCTCCGCGTTCAGTCGCCGCCGCCGCTATCGCGTTAACGCTTAAAGTGCCGCCGCTACGCCGCGCTACGAAAGTGAAAAGCCAGGAGGAGTTTTGCACCACACTAACAGGCAAGGAAATTTCAAAAGTGGACAATCTTGCCTTGATAAACAGGTGGGGAACCGTATGTCGATGTAAGACGGCAATTGTACTCAAACGCTCCATACGTTCAATACAATGATGTACTCTATCAAAAAACTGGAAGGAAAATGAGAGCGACGTCGCCAAATTGTCAATTGACGATCTATGCTAACGAACTTCTATGTTATTCCAGTTATTTCTTGTTTTGGTATGAAAATACCATTCCGGTATATACTGCGATAAATTGTCGCGCTGTAAAAAAACGCGTGTGATGCATCATGCTTCCAGATATAAGGAAGAGGCGGCGCGACATTGCCTGATGAACGGTACTACGGGTAGGATTGGGAAAGAACGTTATGGAATTTTTTCTTAGAGCCCAAACAAAGACAGTCACCTTTTTTTGGTAACTCATCAGCATGGTCTAGGCTGATCTCCTGGGACAACGAACGAAAGTACAGCAACTATTCCCTATCCAGAGTATAAGGTGTATGGTGCTAACTTGTCCTGAATATAATCATTTATGACCTGATGACAGCCTTGACTGAGAAGTGTAGAGTCAACCTACTCGACGTCATTTTTTTATAATTTACCATGAATTACTGACGAGCGATACATGACCCCGCTGCATTTCAATATCCTGTTATGCAGATTCATCTAACAGTTATAGAGTTATACCATCAATTCATGAACGGATTTGTCACCTTAACGCCAAAAAAGCCAGAATAAGGATCCACTAATCTAATTGCCGTTCGATTATTCTTTGCACCTGCTTGTTGTGTGCAAGAGAAGCTCTCCTTATATTACTTACTCATGACTAACCGTCCAGTTTTAATATTACCCTACTTGGATACACGTACACACACAAGGATATACGAGTATGGTCGAGTTGCGATACATATACAGAGAGAGTGAGAGTTAATATGCAGGCGATATGCGGGTCTCTCTGTTATCTTCAAAGGCAAAATTGTTTGTTATTGCGTGTTTATTTTCTGAAAATGGTACGAAAATAATGTCAGGAAGAATTGGGACGAATCAAAACCTTTTCAGTAGGTTTGAAGGTGCACATGCTGCAAAGTAGGCCGTTCGACAACTCTATTCGTGACCTTGAAATCCATTCGTAAAATTTCAGGGTCCAGGAACTCTGTGCATATGAATGAATAAACAAGGGCAATCTATTGATATACAAGCCAGTCGACAGGCCCTTTGGGCCAATACTAGTTTCCAAAATCTGGCATCTGCTCCATAGATAAGATATTCCTTAGTCAATCTCCAGAGCTCCATTAGCCATTAGGAAAATTATATCAAGATGAAGAAATAAACGTCCTTCTTTGGTTCTGGACGCCACTTCACGAAAACCTCTATAGACACAACCCGAATGCAGAGATTGCTATCCAATAATCAAATCATTAGTCATATTTAAGGCTGGCTCAATATCAAAAAGCCAACTATCTGATCCACCTCTCCCGAAAGTGCCTTCCATGGTAGCGACATGAGATACAGTAGTAGTAGAAGTAGTGATGGGGAGGCAATGCGTGGCAACTATGTGAGCTTTGACATTTTTTGCCGATCCCGTAGTACCAACCCTGTACCCGCTAACCACTCAGCTGCCGAGACTCTCGACATAAGATTCATTTCAAAAACATTCCCTTCCATGTCTCATACACTGAATCTGAGTACAGATGATCGTAAAACTCGCAGAAGTTGGAAATGGTTAGTGTTATTGTTTTGGCGAAATTTACTCAAGAAATAATTCCTTCAAGACAAACCCCTAAAGATTATCTCTAAAACCATATATGGTCCTGAGGAGAAGTAAGCATAGAGCTCTTTTTGAGTAAGGCACGAATAACTGCGTTATGCGACAGCAAACCGAGATCTACCATCGGTTTGCATCTCCTACTTTTCAACCGTAAAATCGTCTGAACGAAGACATTACTTTCCAGACAACTCTACAGGCTTATAGTACTAGACAGTATTAGAGACTGTCTCGTTTTAAAAGTTTTGCATTAACCAGCACTTAGGTATAGACCAAAGCCTGTTCAAAGAAAAATATCATTTTTTTCTTATAGCCAACCAATCTATTTTCGCCAAAGCCAAGTGTGAAGTGTTTAAAAGCACACCTGCGTTGGGAATAAACAGCCCCTAGCTCCAAAAACGATGTGGAAATGTACAAAGTTAAAGCAGCAGGTGTACACTGAGCATAAAATCGAGCTTGCAGACTCATAAACGTCGATGGAGGCCGACCGAAAAAACAATAAAAACGACAAAAAAATTGGAGTACGGGTATACCAATACACACACACACACATACGAACGAACGATGGCTTTTAGTACAGGCAGTGTAGGCCATAATCTTCAAAACGTCCAGAAGATCAAGGTTTCATGGTCTATTGAATACCATCTAATTTCTAAATATGATACAGACGAGCACCTCAACCACCATTATTGACAGCAGATTTGTGTCCAGCTCAAGATTTTACATCAGCATCCATTTGTATAAGTGAGGTCAAGCGGTCATAAATGGTTCAATCAGCATGACCTACTGTAACGGCTGAAAAGTAGATGAACCCCAAAAACTTGGTAACCATGCATTTATCATGGTATCAAAAAGCTAACTTGAAACTTTTCTATGAACTTGTTTTCCAAATAGTGCATGGTTATCCAGTTTCCGGGGTGTCCATGTACATTTCAGAAATTACTGTAGGTCATACTCATTGAACCACTTATGACCGCTTGACCTCATGTATAGAAATGGATTATTATGTAAAATCTCGATGTCGACACTAATTTGTGGTTAAAATGGTGGCTACTATTTGAATTTACAAAGTTGACCTCCAAATGACTTCAGAGATCATTGTCTAGACATATCTGAAGTCATCGAGGCATTGCTTTTTTGATACCCTGAACTTTTCTTACAACCTTCTTTTCAGAAATTGCGTTGTTGTCAAGTTTTCGGGGTGTTCAGGTATTTAGTAGACACGAAGATTAATGCTACTGAACCTTCGTCATTACTCTAGCCTCACTATCAGGCAAGAAACATGCAAACAAACATACAGCTTTTAATCGAGAGTAGAGCTCAAGAATGATGCTTGAGATATTTTTGAAGCTCTCTATCAATTCAATCTGCCATCACTGGACTGATTACAGAAATTAGTGCTATAGGTCTGCAGTCGTTAGGGCTAGCCTTCGATCATTGGGATTGATTGAAAATCAGGAAATCTCCAGTTTCGTTGGGAAGCGCCGAAGTCAGACTACATCCTAAGCACAGTAGAATAAACTGCTCCCAGGGGAATGATCTCAAATTCTGATAAATGTTTACGTTTATCAAATGAGTTTGTGAATTCATCTATTTTCATAGGAGTCTATGCTTGTATGGCCAAATGGAACCACATATGGGTGAATTACTTTTTAATACTGATGCCTCGGTCACCATAACTGTTGTCAGATTTACTTTGAAAAAGGCCACCGTGGTGCCCAAAACGCACAGCACCATACAATTATGGTTTCAGCATGAAAACCACAGCATAAGTTCCTAGTATTATAGCATCCATTTCCGACAAAATAGTACGTTAAACTTCGTACGTACAGATAAGACTCAGATGTCACATGTCACCAGTGGAAGGTTACTTTATCTGTAGTTTTTTTTAATTTAGTGGGTCAGGGCCCTGAAAGTCTGACTGTCATTGGGCCGTGACCTCCCAATCGTGCTGGATCCTTCATTGTGAGAAACTTCATTATATCTGTTCCTGGACTCAATATCAGACCAGTGTGCCTTGACTGGCGGGCAACGTTACACGATTTTTTAAACTAGCCGTTGGAGCCTTGTTTGGCATTCTCACTGCATTGGCTGCACGGCGTTTGGTTATTTAAACTGTCAGGTATGGAACACCAGGACAAAAAAATTATCTGTGGAAAGGGAATGGGTAAAGGATATGTAGAGGAACAAAAAGGCAAATAGGGGTAAAGAATCACGTGGACAGTGAAGAAACTCATTTGTCATTTCCTTTCCTTTCCGCCTTTGCTACTCTAGTCACTGTAAAATATGTATCTGTTGTCAGAGACTAGACAAATTGCAGAGGAATGGGGTTAGAGAAAGAGAGGGAGTAAGGAAGTGAGAGGGAGAGAAGGGAAGAAAAGGTAACAGTGTTTTGGAAATATGTGAGCTGAGTTAGTTCTACGAATTATTAGACTATGTGATTCTGACTTGTCCTAAACTGAGCGTTGGGCGTTCGGTTTTCAAAATTATATTCACGAATGTTCAAACAATTTACTTCTGTTTACACTACGGGCCGCCGCCTGGAATGTTTGCGTAATTGACCGAGCGGGTAATCCTTTGCTTAGTATAAAGGCTTGCCGTACCGTCAGTCGTTCCTGCGATTGTAGGACACCTTTATGACCTCCTCGATTTTCATAGTTTTCTAATGTTCCGTGTCAGCGGTCTGTTTTGAGGTTATGTTATAAATATCTATTTGCATCAAATTGTTCATGCTTTTGATTTATATCATGTTATATCAGGCTGAATTTTGTTACAATTCAACAAGAATAAACATTGCCTCACAATAGCAAAGCGCTGGCGCTGATACGGAACAGGACAAATCTATAAATGCCCCAGCGTTTTCGAATGAGAGAAAATACTATAAAAATCAAGGAGGTCATAAAGACGTCCTACAATTGTAGGAACGACTACTATACGGCCGAAAGATTCCCCTTGTTGGTAGCGTCGTTACGACGTATCTATGATGCAATCCTCAACTGTTCTTCTGAGAGTTCTTCTCTGCAAAAACTTTCATTTACGCATGTGTGTCCGAGTCAAAAGAGACCAAGCCGCACATGCGTAAGAGTGATGGCTTTGTATATCCAATTTTAATTAACCAAATTTAAATCATGGTCTTTTTCACGAGTCACCATTTCGTGTTGACGTCTACTGAGGCCAACGAATTCATACTAAGTAGATATAAGTTAAGAATAAATTAATATTTTGACAGTTCCGTTATTAAACTCGTATTTTTGGTGTTATTCTTAAACAGTGCGAGTAGTTGCAGATAGCTGTGGTGTTATACGAGTTCAGGACATCTTGCATAATTTGCAAAAACAGGCACAAGTCTATTGAAATTAGGTGTTTCCACCAGTAAGAATAGCTATTATGTTGATACAACGTTGGCACTTTGGTAGGTAATGGTAGTCAAATGAGTCAAAAGTATATTCTAAAAGTACGCAATTTTGGCGAAAAAATTTAAACATATAGGCTAAGTTCCTAATCTATCCGAATTTGATGACTTAGGTGAACAGCTGATCAGCGAGTAATATAGTTTACTTGTCAAGTGAAGTGTCATAGTCGGGTTGAAAGTACAGCAAAAAAGAAAGAAGAAAAAACAGAAGTAACTTCAGATACATTTTTCGCCTAACATAGAGACAGAAGCGGTTTTTTGACAGAGAGAAAAATACAGATAAATATCACCAGTTTCCAAATTTCGCATAACACCAATAATCAATGACATGACTCACTGGCAATCATTTTAAAAGCTGTTACCTAGAAACGTGGCAGGGGTATTACGTAAAAAATCAACATAATGTTATTGAAAATCTGTATAATGTCAACTTGTGTACTAAGGTTTCCGCGCATACTGGCTGTGAGCTTCACCTATGGAGGAATCGCTCAACGAATATGTTGCCTAATGTGCCACAACTCACATTTCACTACCATGCTTTCTTGGTTGCAAACTGCCGAGATAGGAGTATACTTGTGAACAAGATTTGACGAAAAAACTAAAGTTGAGTACTAAGATCTGGACGCTTGTAGGGCTCTAAGAGTGGTCCGATGACCCTACACTACGGGACGAATTTGTCATTTACGGAATTTTACGACAGTAAACCTTGATATAACTTGAAAAAGGACAGTTCTGGCCTCATACGACTGTACTACAGGAAAGTTGGGCAGCTTCTGAGAGCACGGTGGTTGTACCCGCTCTAAACCGGGACCCTCGAGGTATTTGACCTCGGCGTGGCACACACAGCAGATCCTCGCTGGATCGACATTGTCCTTCCTGCGAAAGAGGGCCTTTTGTGCTGAATACGCTGAAAAGAATTTTCAAGGACATCCGAGGTGCGTGTGCAGGGTTCGTTATTGTTAGGCGACCCGTTTGGTTTACACACGAAATACTATCCATATGATCTGGAGGAAGGTGCATGACCCCACTTTTGTCTTTCATGAAAGAGCCTTTTGTATTGAGTACGCTCAGGGAGTTTTCAAGGACAACGTGTAGGAATATTACTGTTGTTGGGCAAATTGTGTTGGAAGCCAGTTATGGCTTTTCGTTTTCTTTGGGTGATTATGGAAAGCATTTAAGGAATGTATTTAACAACAGTACAAAATTGAAATAACTTACAAGTTTGGATATACGTATCCGCTTTGTCTAAGAAAGTTTTAAAAAAAATTCATCAATAATGCCTTTGAATTTTTTGTGATTGCTCAACCCAAGTCTATCGTTTTCCGTTGTTAAGCTGTATCCTGTTTGGAGTAATAAAATGAAACGACTTAGAAGAGGAAAGACGTACTGAGTTCACCCGGATTTTGTGGATTAAACTAGTTATTTCTTACACTCCGTCCTAGTCTTCAAAAATATGATTCTTTTCAACTACTTCAAAATGTTAATAAAATCGCCGAATGCCAGGATATCACGATTTGAATTATTGTCTTTAACATAATATCGCTAATTTGAAACAAACCTACCCGATATTTTCTTCTTTTTCTTCGGTATCATCAAATTAAAACGTTGTTTGCCTTCTTATCTGAATATATGTCGAAAATCGCAGTCCGCTCTTCAATTTCATTACTAAAAAGATCTGTATTAAATTCTGTCGGTTTCCATTTCAATACCACACAAACATAAAGAAGTTTCTAATTGAAGTGCGACCGCTGAACTTAATTTCCATGGCGCCTTGCCGTCATATACTTGATCCACTATAACTTTAGACACTGCCATGATAATATGACTATAAATTGTCGCTAAAATTATTATAGCGGTTCATATGTATGATGGGATCGCAACATCGAAAATAATTTCAACAATCGAAGTTCGTTCAGAATCAGGCCCCTTGTTTCCTGCGAGTACCAACTGAACAGTCAATGGGAGCGTCTATGTCCCATTCGTAGTCCATTTACGCCCAGAAAGACACAACATGCCCAAAAATTAGAGACTCTACAGGTCCGTATTTTACTCAATGGTCTTGGAATAATCTAACAAAATAATTGGTTATTTTCATACAAAGATGTGCACATACTTTTCACAATCCTTTATTCGCTGGAAGGGAGTAGCCTTAATTTTGGTGTTTAGCCATTTCGTCAATAACATTAAGATTATATTTATATTTGTGCTGCCTGACTAGTTGGATATGTTCTGCTTTGACCATATTTTCATTGACACTAATGTCTTTTGATGGTTTGATGGTTGAATTTCTGCCTTTCTTGTGAACATTGTGGGAATTTTTTCTAGTTTTCTAGTGTGGTATGCAGCATCATCAAGTACAATGACGGCATTGTCGTGAAGCTTTAGGAGCGTTTCTTCAAATCATCGTTCAAATGAACTCCCGTCCATTTCTTCATGGTAGTCGGTCGTTTTCTTTGACTCAATTGCCCATAGGGCAGTGGGCACAAAGCCATCTTCACTGCCAATGTGACAGACAACAAATCGTTTTCCTTTTCCTGGAAATAATTATTTTATATAGAATTCAAGAAAACTAGTAACAATACAAGTAGAGTATCTAAGAGGTGTTGGTTCCAAATCTGTCAGATATAGCTAAGTTTAGTGCAGTGTTTAGCGTGGGCTCATAGATTCAGTCTACTTGACACCATTTTTACAACACAAATGACGAATTGGTTAGATACACGTACCTGACGGATTCTTTAGTGGTTAGTCCATCTAAGAAGGCTTGTCTTGCTGATTTAGTTGTAGAGTCAGCCCATACTTTAGATTTTGTATGAGCTGCATTTACCCAGGTTTCACCAAGAAATAAATCTTCCTGCCCTGGTCGCGGTATTTCTTAATTGATTTTAAATAATTTCTTCTCCATAAAATAATCTTTTGGCTGTCCATCAAAATACTGTTTCTCACCCGTTTTCTATACTCAAAATGAAGTTCTTTGAGTGTACTATAGAATGTGGTCCTTTTGACGGTAGGTAAGTCTTCACCACTATTAACATCCTGTAATACTTTGTCTGTGGTGGGAAGTTCCTGCCTTTCAAAAAATTGAAGGACTTTGCGTCTGATGGCATTGCGATCAAAGTTATCAACTGTTTCCAACAGCAGCCTCTTGTGTGGTGGAGACAACTTTTTGTTTTATTTATATTCTTTAACAATGTTGACGATTGTCTTAGGACATAAGCCTGATTTGTTCGCCACACGTCTTTCAATATCAGGTAATTTTCATTTCAGGATGCTCTAAAATTTCGCTCTTATAAACGTTAAGGACGATTTCTTTTGCCTGAATGTTTAAATGTCCCTTCTTGTCACTTTTCGGGGAGGAGACATCATTGAAGAGGAGACATGCTAACGTATAAATACACGCTATGTATGCACCGAATATGAACAGCAACTGCCGGCGTCGGCGTACCGGCGATACCCCGAGCCTGAGTTCTGTCCTGTCGAATCCTGCGCTTGTTCGTAGTTTTATGGCCGAATTACCAATAGCTATTGCAACGCTTAGGCGGCTGCTGCTTTGCCGCGCTGCATCTTTGCTGGGCCGGGGCGTAAATGGACTACGAATATGGTATAGTATCTCAATATGCGTATTGACGCTAACCGTCGTGCGTATTGCGTCAAGCGCCCTGACGTCATCTAACTTAGCCTAAGACTTGAATTCATAGAGTGTCCCGATTACTCGAAAATTCCTGCTGACCGAGAGCGATTATTATCAAGCCCCTTGAAGTAGCGATTCTCCCCTAATTCGGGAGCAAAAAAGAGCTGAGGTGGTGTCTGGTATCGAAAATCGAACGCAGAGGGTAACGGTAGATAGTCTGACGCAGATTGGCAAGTTGATTGTCTGAACTACTTTAGTAACGATTGATGCTCCTATTCAGCTTCAAGGGCAACTTGATCGATGTTTCAGCAGTTTGAGGGGTGTGGTGACTAAGAGGTATGTACCTTCACATTGCTTGGTGAATATTAAATGCTTTTTGAGGAATACAATGTGGAATTACATAATCTAGTATATTTTTGAAAATCTGGGACGCAGATAGGTGTAATCAAAAACAAAAGAATACTCGATGATCCCCATAATCCATTTTTGATCTTTCCTGATTACTGTTAAGTGTAATCCAAGAATATTCCGAAATATTTGAAATTCTAAATTCTCCTTCCCCTGTGATTCTTTATGGAGTCGCTACATAAACGTTTTCACTCTTTTTGCTTAATAGGTATATCAATACATAAATCCAACGTTTTGTCAAGTTAGACAGCATGATTTTCTTGCCAAACGAAGCCACATATGTATGAATTACTTTTTACTGACGTTTCTGCCACCACCGTGCCCTTTCTCAAACTGTAGTGATCATCTATTTTATATTCATCGGTCTTTCAGGTGACAGTTCATTCATTATTTTCTTTATTTCGCTACTCTACACTTCGTTACGACATCAGCTGATTATATTGCTAGCAACGGGTTGTCCAGAAAACGCGAAACGTCTCCAGGAACGCTAAAACACACCAAGAACTTTCATCGCAACATACTAATTGACTGTTATGCAGTCCTCGACTACTAATGCTACGTTTGCACTGTTCGTGAATCAGAATTGCGAAACATAGGTATGAGGCAACAACAATCTTGGGTGAGGCTTCACGTTCTGGGAGAACGCTTAGCGTTTCCAGGGCGATAAGCGAGGGTGAAGTGTCTAGACACATCCAAAACAATAGATAACTTCATGCTCGCTTGTCGTTGGGAGAGGGGGGGGCTGTAGCTAGTTGAAGAGCGGGAATGCCTACCCCAGACGATCCCGGGCTTTGCCAGTTTTACGCGGTGCCGTCATAAAACTGTAACGATCACAAATGAATTTTCACCTGGAAGATAAATATAAAATATATTGACACTGTACTTTGGAGGCCTTGTGACATCAGGTGTACTCTACCTGAACACAATTTCATTTTTAACACGCTTTTATCAGCTTGGCCTGTATGTATCTATGTAAAGGAATCTTTTAGCATAATTTTCACCAATTTACAGAAGTTTGATTAATTTTTAATTTGAAACTCCGCACACGTATCAATGCAATAATTTGATAACAGTCTTCCATTATTCTTATCAGGACCGTCAGGATTGATAAATTCTTTTATAGATCCTCTGTAGGGAAATAAGAGAGATAGGGCTAGCGCGCGATCTACGCATGCGTGCAGTTTCGGACTTACTCTTTGTTGGTTTAGGCTCTCGGCACAGCACAGCGAGGCAGATACTTTTTCAGGGTAGTGTATTCTCATCTTGTTCATTGCGAATGTAGCCATTAATACTGTGTTGGGCTTCGATCGTCCATAAGATGCAAGGTTGTACAGTCGATCATACAGTCTTTTATCTAGGCTCGTGACTGTTTGCTGCTGACCAGGTTATGTAGCACTTAGTCGTGTAAGATCTTTAGACGGTATTCGGATTGAAGGACTAGATTGCTCTCAGTTAACAGGGAAAACCCCATGCAACAGTGAAGCTTTAAATGAAATGATTATATTACGAAATGATCCGTAAAACATTTCAGTACCACATATCCACAAAAAACTAATTGATAAATCGAACTAAAAAATTAAAAATAAATAATAGTTTAAAAAAGCACGAAAAATCCATTTTTCAATATTCGTATGTATCTATATAATGTTCCATTTCAATTTTTTTATTGTTATTTTCAAACTGTTGCAGTTTATAAAACCATCTGATAACTTCTTAACACGTACACACGTTTATTGTCTTTGTTTTTGCTTGTTCTTATTCTGTGGTTTTCACGTCTGTGTAATTTCTTGGTTAATATTTTTAACTGAACATTTTCATTCAATGCATAATTTATGATTTTGAAATTTTACCAATACCAAGAGTCCGAAGATATTAAAAGTACCTACAAATTAAAGTCAACCTACTCCATGTCACCATTTCAGTATTCAAGCAAGCATTAAAATATTATTTTTCTCCTCTGGTTCATTCTCGTTTATTGTCATTATTGACATGTTTTTATCAACTAATCGTTGGCACATGTAACCCGATGCGCCGCTGCATTGTTTCTGGCACGATACCGAAATGCTGTTTATTTGTCGGGTAGGTATTGAAATTGCCATTATTTATAAACAGTGATCCATTATCGCGTGCAAAATAAAACAGTACGTCGGTAGCAGTACTGATTGGAGATTGGTATGTTTTGACGCGAGTGAGACTCATCATCTGTAGCTCGATTAGATTACTTCATAATTGATAACCGATTAAAAAATGGCGGTTAAATTATTTGTAATGTTGTATTTTATGTAGTTTATCTGAATTGGCACGAAAAACTTTGCGCAATGTCACAGTGAATTACTCTAAAGCCTCGCCCAGAGTATCATCTCTGCGAGCTGGCGTATTAGATATCTGCATGTCCGCGTCGAAGGATTTTCTTTAACCGATAAGGAAAAGAACGATGTAGCTATCGTGCAAGACCATGCGTATGCAGTTCTTTCATCTAACACTCCACACCACCATTCATACACATTTTTACACTAATACGTAGTATCTATGTACCAAATTCGTCATTCCAAATTTCATTCCCACGCAACGCCGTCATCAGTTCATAAGGGATTAGGTTCGGCAGAAGTTAAACTTTCTCAGAAAAAAATTAGTTACCGATTAAGTCAGTCGAACATGCCCATATTATTAATCCATTATTTCCCTGCACCAGCGGTAGTTACTAGCCATCTGGCAACGCTGTCCCTTCACATGTCGTCAAATGCGTCAGCCCGCAACAAAGCGCTGCTGCAGTATGAGCAAACAACCAAGCAGATCGGTACGCCGGGCGCTGAGCCGATAGCACAAGGAGATGCATATCGAAAACGTGTCTCTGTCAAACCAAGTTTGAATGACAAATATATGGGGAAACTAATGGTGTGTGAAATATGGCAAATGGGAGCGAATATATACCGGGGCTAAGAGCGTATAAATATACTCGTATAAATAAGTTGAGATATCCCTTCCTTACCACTCCTATTTTTCTACCCCTAAAACTTTTTTCAGAAATGATCACGATCTCTGAAATCTCAGAAAAGGAAGTTTGAACGATTTTTTTGCTTTTGACCTCTTTCCCTGTCGACTCTAAATCGATTTCCAAAAACTACAAAGCTTTTTCGTTCTTGGTCTCGTAGTAACCTTGTTTAAGAATTATATCCAAATCCGAGCAGTATTTTAAGTCATAGGCTGCAGAAAGATAGACAGGCTGACCGACGGAAATGAGTGACATGGATTTTCGTGATGTATGTCATATAACATCGAGAAATCATAATATCCCATTTTCGAAATTTCTCGCGATTACTTCCTGGCCCAGTGGCGTGGAAAGTAAAAATGCTAGACCACAGACATCATGCATACAGATGCAACCGCGACTGGCGGTCCCTTTGATCTTAGTGTCACCAACTATTTGACAGCTGTTCTGCCAATTACCATGCATGCCCACAGGAATGTTTTCCAGTAGCGCCAGTACAAACATACAAATGTGTTCCAGAAATTTTTAGTAAAACAAAAAACATCTCCATTGGTAGATATCATGTATGAGCACTCCAAAAAAATTTACCCTAGGGCGGCCAAATCCTTAAAGATCCGACCAGGAGTTCTATGATGAGTGAGTGGCATTGCAACTGAACAGCTTGATAGGTGAGGAAACTTGACACTGAGTAAAACACTCGCTTTTTGGGACATGGCGGACGATGTATACGTCTGTGCGCGCTGCTCGGATAATTTCATAGTTAACACGAAGTTCGTCTAGAAATTGCGAAAAACGCTTCCACAATCACTGTGTGGCAGTGAAAGACGATGTCTTAAGGATTTTATCAAAATGTGATAATTCACAATGGTTTTGTGACTCTTGTAAGGTTAAAGTGGAAAATCCGGTCTCCAATCAGATCTGTGGCAAATTGACTACATTTGAATCATCCGAGTTAGCTATCTGCAGGAAAGAAATCGAGTGTTTGCAAAGAGATAAAGTTCTGATGCAAAAACTAGTAAATAATAATAATAATAGACGTCTTTGGAATTGGAATATTCAAACCCACTGTTAAAATCAAAATTATCTTATAATGATAATGTTCCTGCTGGTAGAAATACGCTTACCTGTGAAGGTGGACGACTTTCTGTACCCAAAAATGTAAATACACCCAGCTACAGCGATATACCAAAAAAACGTGAAAACAATATTGACTTTGAACAACAAGCAAAACACCGATGTAGTCAAATGCATTAGGGATGCAGTCAATCCAGTCGAACTAAACGTTCATATAAGTGGTACAAAAAAAGCTAAAGATGGTGCAGCGGTATATTGCAACAGCTCGCAGGACCTGCAGAAGCTGCAGGAAGCTCTTAAAAATAAGCTTGCTAATGGGTATCACATTGGGAAATCCAAGAAGTTTAATTTTCGTATTATAGTTAAAAATGTTTCTTCTAATGCTGATTTGGGCGATAATGATAGTATTGTTCAAAACATATTGTCTTTAAATAACTTGAACGATGAAGATTTTTCCACCTCGATGAAAATAGTCACAAAGTTAAAGCTGAGCGATTCAAAAAATATGCACGTAGTTCTTGAAGTGTGTCCATATATTAGAAAACTTCTACTAGCAAAATGTTTCGTCTACGTAGGATGGAAGAGGTGCAGCGTGGTTGATCACCAATATTATGCAGTGCCGAAAATGCTGTTCATTAATTTGGTCACCTTGAGAAGAACTGTGCATCTAATGTATCCCCGTGTCTCAAGTGTTCTAGTGGCCATTCTTATAAAAATTGTGATAATGATTCTGTGAACTATTCATCATTTATTTGTCTGGGCGGTCCGTAGGACCTTTGCCCATTAGTCACTGTCTGATGTACGTTAGTCGAATCTGTCAGTCCTGGTTGCCCAGAAACCAGACAAAGTCAGATGATTCTGTGAAATGTGCAAACTGTGTACATATAATCGTAAATATCGTACAAAAATAAATGTTGAGCATGCTGCATCGGATAAAGCGTCTCCGCTTTTTGAGAACCATGTTCTAACTCTTAAAGCTAGAATAGATTATGGATAAGTTAGGATCAATGAAGCTTGGTCATCTGAACGTGCGATCTCTCATGTCCGACTTTGCTGCAATTATTGATCTGATTCAGACTGAGCGGTTCGATATTTTCGCTGTAAGTGGAACATGGTTAAGCCAAAACATTACCAGTGATGCGGTTAGTATCAATAATTACAATCTGTTCCGTAGTGACAGGGGATCCGCGGTGGCGGAGCAGGAGTCTATAATCCACTGATCTTTGGGTTGAAGTTATTAACTTTGACAACAACTTTGGAAATTGTTTGGTACAACTGTGGGTCAGCATAAAATAAACAGATACGTTTTGCTTTTGGGCGTGTTGGACCACCCTCACAGAACCTCAATGATTGCATCAGCGCTCGTTAATGTCAAACAATTTTGATAACATTCTTATTGTAGGAGATCTGAATGTTAATATTTTGAGCGGCAACAACGTCCTTTCTCCATGCTTTCAAATGATGGGTTTTTCTCAAATTGTCAGTGACCCTACTAGAGTGACAAGTAACACAGCATCCTTATTAGATCCAGTTTTTACTAATAAACCAGATATTATTTCCGACTGTTTGGTTCTCGATTCTAACGGCATATCTGACCACAAAATGGTATCGTGCACTCCATTCCTGATTTGAAAATTAAATAAAGGTTTGTAACTGTAAGGAACTTCAAATGCTTCAACGAGGAATATTTTCTAAGTGAGCTTTTGCAAATTTAGACGACGAATTTTTTCATAAACCATATAGATGCTAAAGTTGAGTTCCTAACAAATACACTGATGAGAGTTTATAATAAACATGCTTCTGTAACTAGTTTTAGAGTAAACAAACCACCTGCTCCATGGCTCTCCCCGCCTGCGTGACGTTCTTAAAGACATGTAGTGTCTTAAAATAAAACAAATAAAACTGTAGAAAACCTAAATATTTACAAGCAAAAAAATAAATCACGCGCTTACTCAGATGAGGAAAGAAAAAAGAGCATATCTACAATTTTTATCTGAACAGAATGACAAAAAAAGGTATGGAATGGCTTAAAGCAGCTTAATATACATTCTCGGACAAAACCTCCTCTTCCCGATAATCTTCTGATCCAAATGAAACCAATGACTATTTTATGTCAGTTTACAGTACAAATAATGCCTCGGAAGAATTATGCCACCTATACAAAAATCGTCACTTCTTTCAACCTGATTCTTTTTCATTCAGAATCATTGATCCTTCAGAAATTCTACAAACAATTAAATCTCTTAAATCAGATGCCAAAGAAATAGATGGTCTTACGCCAACTATGGTGAAGGTAAGCCTACCCGTTATATTTTTCCACTTAGTTCCCATTATCAATCTATGTCTTGAAACCGGTTACTTAAAATTTGGAAGCAAGCACTGATAATACCTATAACAAAAATTTTGAAACCCGATACTGATAGTCTATGCAAATACTCAGCAGATCACAACCTCAGCATAAACCCGGAAAAATCTAAGATTTTATTGTTTTATTCAGAGAGCAGAAGAAACGACGTTGTTTCGCTCTTCAATGTGAACATAGACAATAAGCAGCTCGAGCTCACCAATAGCGCAAAAATATTGGGTGTAGAAGTTGATAAAAAACTAAGATTTACCGAGCATGTAAAAAATCTGACACAAAAAACCTATGCACGTTGACGCAGTCTGTATTCGAACAGATATCTGCTAAACTTCAAAATGAGGCAAAAACTTTGCGAGACCTTCGTTGTGTCTGTCTTGAACTACTGCATTATTCTATATTTTCCCTGTTTGGATCAGATCACTAAACACAGAATCCAATTAATTCAAAACATCTGTGTTCGCTTTATATTCGGCATGAGAAAGTTCGACCATGTCTCTTACAAATATGCAGAGTTGAGATGGCTAAAGTTTGACCAGTTGGTCAAGTTACATTTTTCGACATTTATCCATGAAATTTTAATTAATTTTAAGCAAGAATACCTATGTGAAAAAACAATCTTTAATAACACCATTCACGATAGAACTATTAGAGACAGGCACGTTATCAGAATTCCGAAGCATACAACATCTCTGTTCCAACGAAGTTTCTCAAATAACGTTGCAGCAATATATAATTTTTTAGACAGTAAATTTAAGACCATGAGTTTGCCATGTTTCCGCTACAATGTTAAGTTGAGTTATTTGAACGACTAACTTTTTCCTCGATATTTCATAGATCTTTTTAAAGTAGCAGTATGTGCACACAAAATATCTCATTTTTTCACTTCTCATATGGGTTATAAGTGATTTGTTACATATAGTTTGCGTTTTGTTTGTATTAACTGTTAACAACGTAATATTTAACTTTGGTGGTTGAGTGTTAGAGTAGCATATTGCTAAACTTCACCACTATACTTAAAATTTATATATGTATATGTATATAAAGTGACATATAAATCCGAACACCCAGTTTAAATGGTTTTATTTTAATAAAAGTTGGTGAATGTATTTATCTTACTGTAAATAACAAGTGAAAAAATGTTCAGCCTTACCAGTTGGACATTCCGGTTTTTATACTGCTTTTTTTTAATTCACTAACGCTCTAAAAATGAATATTTCAGCCGCAGTAAAGAATCAACGTTGGCGGATTTTGGTTCTTGACATCCTTCACGATCGGTTACGATGCCTAGAGTACGGAGACCTGTACGATTTCGTCAACTTAGTGGCCGACTTTCTTTTCGGGCAATTGCAGTTAGAGTGCAAAGAAGTGTAGACACTGTGGTTAGGTGTTGTCAGGCATGGCCGTACGCAAAGAGCAAGAAGCACTGGACGCCGCCGTAGAACAACAGACCGTGAAGATCACCGTCTAAGATTATTGGCCTTAAGGGACCGTTTCTCCACTACCAGGTCCATTGCAAATGAAGGGTTTGCAGAACACGGAAGACCTATTGGCACGCGAAGTGTTTACCGACGAATGAGAAGTTTTGGCTTGTTTTCATACCGGCCACACTGGGTCCTCCCTTTAACTCGAGAACACCGACGTAATCGCCTTGAGTGGTGCAGACAACGGTCACTCTGGGATCAGGAATGAACAGTATTGTCTTTAGTGACGAGTCTCGATTTTTTTTAGGCATGCACGATGGTCATGCCAGGGTTAGAAGGCGACGTGGTGAAAGGAGTAATCCACAGTTTTTTGTTGAAAGACATGTTCATCACACTGTTGGAGTTATGGTTTGGGGTGCTATAGCTTATGGTTCCAGGTCACCTTTAATCTTCATCAGAGGTAACATGAACGCGCAGCGTTATATCCACGAAGTTCTAGAACCCCATCTTTTACCCTATCTTGACACCCTGGCAGATCCAACTTTCCAACAAGATAATGCCCGACCACATGTTGCAAGAGTCACAATAGACTTCTTTCAACATAATGATGTCACATTGTTACCATGGCCACCAAGATCTTCCGACTTATCCCCAATTGAGCACGTGTGGGATATGATGGGTAGGAGATTGCGCAATTTGCAACGTCCTCCTCAGACTCTAGAAGCACTTCGAGAGTAGTTGGTGGTTGCCTGGAATTAGATACCACAGGAGGACATTGACCACCTGATCAGAAGCATGCCTAGGCGCGTTGGAGAGTGCGTAGCACATCAGGGTGCATCCACACATTATTAACGGTCAAAGGGCTTTAAAGCAGTGCAATCATTTTGAATTTTTTATCATTTACTTATTATGCTTCATTAAGTACTTATACAAAATTTTATTAAAATAAAACCATTTAAACTGGGTGTTCGGATTTATATGTCACTTAGTATATATATACACATGTATTGTGTATAGTATTTATTAAAGACGTTTATTATTATTATTATTATTATTATTATATTTACAAGAAAAAATGTTCTTTCTCATGTTATATATTATGTTAAAAACTAATAACACATTTTACTTCACAGGCCTACTGGCGGAGAAGTATTGTAATCGCGACAAACTTCGAAAACCCTAGGTACTGGTACAACGAGCGGTCGTGGATGTACGAAGTATCATACGGTTAGGAAGAGAGGGCGAAGTCTGGATGGTCTATCTGGCAAAATCATTGTGCGGCAGCATCATGAACGAGGAGCAGACCTCGTTGACATAATGGTAAAAGAGAGCCAGATCGTCGATGCGAAAAGGTCCGAGAAGTGCTACCTACATTCTTCGTTTTCAACGACTTTTCCTCTGGTTTTGTCGACTAGCTAGCACATTTAGGCAAGAATAAAAATGGCGCATTGCTGTGCACTAAAAGCAACTTGATTCACCTATAAAAGGGAATAAGCGATAAAGCCATTCATCTATGCGTATGCACAGCCATTGAACCGCTTAGTGCACAATATTTTTCCATATAAATAACATTACACCCATTATATGCGGTACGCTTATGTGCGTTTTATTCAAAAATGCATTGTCCAAGGCTGCAGTGGACTACTTTTTAAAAGAATATAAATATTCATACATGTACAACGTACACAAAATGACTTCTGGTACACCAGCATATCTAGATTGTGGTAGTAACGTCGCATTCCATTCAGGTAACTATGCAGATGAAGGAAATTAAGAAAAAGTTCTCTTGACTAAAAACAATAACTTATTCTCCAAGAATACATGTATATCCAATCCTACCTTGTATTTGGACCTTTACATACAAATTCCGTCATCACAGCCACGTTGCCAAGTAGGATTCTAGTACATCCCTTAGAAGCAATGATAATAACAGACTAATTCTCGTTCTAAAGAACATTGTTTACCCTTAACACGTTCGCGACGTCATGCACCCTAGGTGGTACATGTCGCCTGATTCCAGCAACCGACATGTACCGCATGTGGTACACTATGACCTCTATATCTAATTCTATTTAAAAACGCGACGGCTATATAGAAAGCTCGGAAAACAAGTTACGGGCTGTACGTAAGGATGGTACATGACCTGTGGTACATGTGGTTCTAAATCGGACATCTTATAAATTTTTTTTATTATTTTTGTTCACCTACTAATAAAACAGAATTTTAGAAATATATTCATAATTTTTTTGTTTAGACATCACCTAGTATATATACTAAGTGACATATAAATCCGAACACCCAGTTTAAATGGTTTTATTTTAATAAAATTTTGTATAAGTACTTAATGAAGCATAATAAGTAAATGATAAAAAATTCAAAATGAATTGCACTGCTTTAAAGCCCTTTGACCTTTAATAATGTGTGGATGCACCCTGATGTGCTACACATTCTCCAACGCGCCTAGGCATGCTTCTGATCAGGTGGTCAATGTCCTCCTGTGGTATCTCATTCCAAGCAACCACCAACTCCTCTCGAAGTGCTTCTAGAGTCTGAGGAGGACGTTGCAAATTGAGCAATCTCCTACCCATCATATCCCACACGTGCTCAATTGGGGATAAGTTGGGAGATCTTGGTGGCCATGGTAACAATGTGACATCATTATGTTGAAAGAAATCTATTGTGACTCTTGCAACATGTGGTCGGGCATTATCTTGTTGGAAAGTTGGATCTGCCAGGGTGTCAAGATAGGGTAAAAGATGGGGTTCTAGAACTTCGTGGATATAACGCTGCGCGTTCATATTACCTCTGATGAAGATTAAAGGTGACCTGGAACCATAAGCTATAGCACCCCAAACCATAACTCTAACAGTGTGATGAACATGTCTGTCAACAGAAAACTGTGGATTCCTCCTTTCACCACGTCGCCTTCCAACCCTTACACCGACGTAATCGCCTTGAGTGGTGCAGACAACGGTCACTCTGGGATCAGGAATGGAACAGTATTGTCTTTAGTGACGAGTCTCGATTTTGTTTAGGCATGCACGATGGTCGTGCCAGGGTTAGAAGGCGACGTGTTGAAAGGAGGAATCCACAGTTTTTTGTTGAAAGACATGTTCATCACACTGTTGGAGTTATGGTTTGGGGTGCTATAGCTTATGGTTCCAGATCACCTTTAATCTTCATCAGAGGTAACATGAACGCGCAGCGTTATATCTACGAAGTTCTAGAACCCCATCTTTTACCCTATCTTGACACCCTGGCAGATCCAACTTTCCAACAAGATAATGCCCGACCACATGTTGCAAGAGTCACAATAGACTTCTTTCAACATAATGATGTCACATTGTTACCATGGCCACCAAGATCTCCCGACTTATCCCCAATTGAGCACGTGTGGGATATGATGGGTAGGAGATTGCTCAATTTGCAACGTCCTCCTCAGACTCTAGAAGCACTTCGAGAGGAGTTGGTGGTTGCCTGGAATGAGATACCACAGGAGGACATTGACCACCTGATCAGAAGCATGCCTAGGCGCGTTGGAGAATACGTAGCACATCAGGGTGCATTATTAACACACATTATTAAAGGTCAAAGGGCTTTAAAGCAGTACAATCATTTTGAAATTTTTATCATTTACTTATTATGCTTCATTAAGTACTTATACAAAATTTTATTAAAATAAAACCATTTAAACTGGCTGTTCGGATTTATATGTCACTTAGTATAGTTTAACATTACTGAACTAAATCTTAACTTCTGATAATACAAAAAAAATCTAAACTGAAACTTCTCTACAAGGGTCATAGAATAAAACTAAAAAGAAAAACGAAGAAAAACTCTCAAAACTAGTTTGAACGATGTTTTTCGTTGAAACATTCTAAACACATTGCAGGTTTATTGTCACATATGTACATCGCAGTAAGTCATTATTCTCTTAGTTTTGGCTCGTGCTTCCTTTGTCCCTTTTTCTTTTTTTAACTTGTCGTAGCAGGAAATACAGCGTTTTCTATTCTATTTTTGCGTTTTTCCTCGGTATCGGTACGTCTTGTTCATCCTCTATTTCTTCATCTTCGCCTTTATCATCGAGTAATGATTGTGCTGGAAGTTCTCTGAATTTTAGCATATCGATTTTCTTTTTAGTGTTTTTCTGATATATAACCCAAGATTGGACAACAGACGTCCCCAAAATTATTTTAAATACTGCCTTTTTATAGGACTTTATTGTTTTCCTCAGGCAAGTGTAGTATGAAGACATTTGGTCGGATACACCTTTTTTGGCGTTGTTATAATCTATTATACATTGTGGCTTTTTATATCTTCTTCCTTCCTGTTCTTCTTTCCCGTAGTGACTAACTCATCCACATGTTGAGGTAAAGTACTGAGCATTATAACCGGTCTTTTATCTAACCATTTGTAAACACGCACACCATTAGCGTTCTCCATCGCATGCATTTCACCTTTCTTCAGCTTTTTCTTACAAAAATCTTTCGCATTTCCTTTTCTGTTCGATTCGCAAAATCCCACAAAGGTAAGTGTCATTTTATAAAAGGTATTCCGCTAACTTTACGCTGGTATAAAAATTATCCGTGTATAATGATCTACCTTCATTCAACTTTACTGTGACATCGAAAGTATGTCCATGTTCACTTATGTCTTCATTTTTACCACAGTAGATTTTGAAATTGAAAGTATACGCGTCGGTTGTGCAAAGTTTGTATGTACATCTTCATGCCATATTTGTGCGTTTTGGCCGGCTGGTATTGGAGAAAAACCAGTCTACCTCTCCATGGTACCATGGTTTCGTCAATAACCCCTATTTGTTCTGGTGTGAAAGTGGCCTGAAGTTTTTCTGTATCCGATCGAACACCTCTTTTATCTTTGCCAATCTATCTGGGTTTCCTATATTTTGCTCATTGTCGGAGAAATTAATGAATTTGAGCAATAAGTCAAACCTGTTACGTCTTATGGTTTTGCAAATAAGTTCGTTTCTGTACATTGGATTTTTTTACCAATATAAACGCATTTTAGGAAGTTGATTTACTCCCATAATTAGGAGAACACAAAAAAAGTGCAAATTTCTTTTTTGTTGGTGTCAGTCCATTTACGTACTGCTGATCTGCGAGGAAGATTGTGAATTCTAATGTACTGATCCGCATATCTGTTTGTTTCTCTCACTATGAGCTCAAGCACTTCGTCGTCGATAAATTGGCGATAGATTTTATAAGGGTCGCAAAAGTCATTTGGATTGAGTTGAAATCCACTTTGCGCAGTGAAAGGAAAATTATGGGTGACTTGTCCGCAAGGTCCCCAGGTATCATTTGTTGTTGCAGGATTAGTTACTGTTGCTGCTGCAGGATTTACTATGGTTGCAGCAAGTTGATTCTCGTCATCACTAGATTGCTCATCGTTTTCTTCAGCAGGATCATCGTCATCACTTTCTTGATTATCTGGGGGTTGGTAAGATGATCCAGAATCAGCAAATAGTTCGCTTTCATCACCTGATGAAATTAAATCTCGAGGTAAATCTGCTAAATATTGCGTTGGACGAATTCGCTGTGGTTGCTTTGCACTATTCTGAGGTTCATTCGTTTGATTTTGAGATGACGATGAATCAGGAATATCGGTTGGGTTTTCAGGGGTAGAATAAGAAGGTGAAGTTATAATATTGTCTGGAGGTGAAGTTATAGTATTGTCTGGATCAGATGAGCTTGAAGATGCAACATTACTGGTGGAGCATGATGGCCCTGGTGGATCATGTACATCTCCTGGCAGCCCTGCTGCAGCTTGTAAAATCCTTGCTGTTCGGTTTTTCATTGCTCTCAGCTAATTATCTGAGACAAAAGAGAAATAGTTAGTAATAAACTTACCTTTTACATTTCGGGAGACTGTGAAGGCCATTTGAGAACTGGTATTTTTTCATCCAGAAAGAATTTCTTTGCGAGATTTGAAGTGTGCTTCGGGTCATTATCTTGCTGGAAGATTGATCTTGAGGGCATCCGTCAAAACGTTATACAGGGTGTTTCAAATTCGACCCTCACCACTGGGATCTCGGAAACCGTAAGAGCTACGAAGTCGCCTATATGGGGGCAAAGTTGCGTATTTAGGTAATCAACAAAATGCCGCTTAGAAAGTTTCGAAGTTCAAAGAACTTCCGGAGAGAGACGGATCCAAATCGATTCAATTTTTTCCTGGCTTTGTTTGTAGTCTGATTTCAAAATAAATTACACATTGTCGTTTTTTCTCCTATACAAGATGGCATAATTATAATTTCAATATGACGTTTCATCTCTTGTCCTCCAGCGTCACTTTATTTTTTCTTATAGGCGTTATATTGGATTTTCATACAGATGAATAGATTTTTCAATTCTGATTCCAAAAACGTATATGTCGTGCATTGATGTTGGTAAACCTTAGTTATTTCAAAAAACAGAATTTTCTAGGTAGGCCTTCAAATTATCAGACAGTCATTTGTTTCGTCTAACCCCTATACCAAAATCGCTTTTATTGTTTCTCGACTTCATTTGAGATGGGATTCCAAAATAAATTGCATATTAACATTGCCACAGTAACTTTATTTTTTCTTATGATCGCCATATTGTTTTTTTGCGCAGATGAATAAAATATTTAATACTGCTTTCAACATATATATATATATATATATATATATATATATATATTGAGACGTGGTCATTGTCGTCTAGACCAGTTAGTTGAAAAATTAAAGCTTCCGCCTTTTGTTGGGTACTTCGACAAAATTTAAGCAAAGAGGACTCTTTATACTTTTTTTATTCTCTCTAGCTTTCAATGGACTTTGCCATCATCATCAGGAGCTGCAATTACATTGATAACAGTAGCAACAATAGTGTAAAATGATTTTAAATTGACTTAACTTACAGTGGTATGTGAGGATGTTGCTAATTGTTGTTAACGTTCAGGATGAGGGAAACACCCAGTAACATGGTAAAAGCTGGATAGGTGGTAGGACAATGGTCAAAATTATATAAAATACACACAAATGTGTGACAAGAAGAAGTTACATATAGATATATATATATATATATATATCAATTATTCCAGAAAAACAGAAAATCCTAGGTAGGGCTTGAAATAGTCATTTCATTTGTTTCGTATACCAGACCATACCTCAAACTGAACATAGCAACAGAGTTTGGAAGGGTAAGAAGAAAAAAAATAAATCGAGCAGTGAAGAATGTACAGAGAAGATTTAAGCTTTGCCTACAAAGTAACGGACAACATTTTGAACGTCTGCTATGATTTACCACTGCTTATTCATTATTATTATTATTGTTATCACCATCAATGAAATTTTCATTTTTTGTTCAGGTTTCACCATACCTTTTCATTTGCTTCCTAATTTTCATCGAACAACAAACTCATGGACAACTAAGGAAACACATCACTGAATATAGCGTCCATATGAAAAACAAAGTAGGTGGTGGAAGTCGATAGAAGAAATCTCGAACTGAAAACTGTACTACGCCATCTTGTAGAGGACAATAAGTGACATTGACAACATACAATTTATTTTGAAATCCCGTCTGAATTAAGGTCAGGAAAACCTAAAAGTGATTTTAAGATAAATCTGGTATATGAAAAAAATGACTATCTGATAACTTCAAGGCCTACCTAGGAAATTCTGCTTTTTTGAAATAACTAAGATTTGACAAAGTCAATGTTAGACGCATTATACATTTTTGGAATGAGAATTAAAAACCCTATTCATCTGTGCAAAAATCCAAAGGAGAAAAGACGAAACGTCATATTTCCTTCTTTTAGAGTGGCAATGTTAATGTGCAATTTATTTTGAAATCCCACTACAAATAAAGACAGGAAAAAATTAAAACGATTTTGGGAAGATTCTGTTTTTCCGTCTCTCTCCGGCAATGCTTTGAATTTTGAAACTTTCTAATCGGCATTTTGTCGATTACCTAAATACACAACTTTGCCCTCATAATAAGCGACCACGTATGTCGTACAATTTCCGAGATCGCAATGGTGAAGGTCGAATTTGAAACACCCTGTAGATATATCATTGAATAACATATTCTACCGGATGCTATATACCCCCGTTCAAAAAGAGAAGTAGCTATGCCAAGTTCTCAGAAATGACGCTAAGGTATCTCATTTTACCTGGAATAATCTTGGACGCGGGAATATAGCATTTAGGTTGGATATCTTCTCGTAGAGTAGTAGTTTCTTTTGGAGTTTGCAATATATAAAACACTTCTGTAATTAAACGTTATCTTACCGTAACAATTACAATGCGCACCATCACCTATGACTTGAGGTATATTCCATTTCCTTTATTCTAAATATACCGGACTAAATCCGGAATTACGTTATCGACATCGGCCATGCTTTTTATAATTTGAAAATACCATTTCAATTGATCGACAGCGATAACAATCGAAGGTCGTTGACATTTATGAATGATAACAGGCTAATTAGGCATGGATTAATTATGCTGTGCTTCTCGATTCCAGTCATTATAATTCCACTCTGGTTTTCATATACGCTATGTGTACAGCTTCTTCTAAATCCAATATATTGGTAATTTATTGGATAGTCTCAAAATAATATAGTGAGCAATTATAATAAAATGGTAGATAACGCTTATTTAAAATGTTTTACTTTCCAGCTACTGACGCTGTAATCTCAAAAGTATGCATCTATTACTTTTATTCCTTCGCTCAAAACATCAAGTAGACTGACGATGTACTGTCTCATCAGAAATGCACTAGGACTCCGAGAATCTTCATAGTCCAGTAAGCCCAGAAACACTGAAGTATACCTTCTTACTATTGAATTGATTAACACGTTAACGACCAGCGCTAAATTGTTTAAATTTGTTCAAACCCATATGACTTAAAACATTACCGCTGACTGTGCCAACATAGGGAAATATGCAAAAAATAGAGAGTGTACCAATTTGATGCACATGGTCGTTAACGTGTTGAATTAAAAATCATGTATGACCCCATACCTTGTACTAAGAGCCGTATCGTCAGTCGTTTCTACAATTTGTAGACCACCTGTATGATTTTCATAGCTTTTCCTGCCCTTCAGCAAGGTGCTCTATTTTGAGGTTATGTTACAAATATCTATTTGCATCAAATTGATTTTTATCATCAGCCTGAAATTTCCTACAGTTCAAAAAGAAAGCAATTAGGAGAGCGCTGACGCTGACATGGAACAGTAGAAATCTAGAAATAGCCCAGCTCTTCTGAAGGAGAAAATACTATGAAAATCAAGGAGGCCATGAGGGCGTCCTACAATTCATTCAAGGAGCGACTTACGATACGGCCCTAAGAAATAGATGTTCTCAAAAAATCGACATGTATCATGCTAATACGAAAACAGTAAATGTTTCTGAGAGAAATGAAAAAACCTGGAATGTCTAGAGGTTTTGTTCCGTGTATCAGTCGAACAAGTTGCCGTTGCCAAGCAGACAAGAATGCGGCCGCACTATTCACAAAATCAAATCGTCCAATTTTAGAGCCATTTAATTTTCTTTAACAACAAATCTTGGTATTTTGACTTCTTACGACACTGTTTGAGAAAGTATTGCAATCGCGAAGAATTTCAACAATGAAATTGTGGATTGTGTTTTATATGACATGTACATAACGAAAAACCAGGATTTTAATGAACACAAAGTTTCTACTGTGCCAGAGACAAAAAATCTTTGTAGTTGTTCAATATCGGTCCTGTGGAGGTGGAGAAAAGCATTAAAATAAATCAAACTTCGTTTTTTTTTTAGCGTCTTGTTCATTTTCAGAAAAATGCTTGTACTGGTTGAAATTCGAGAGTTGGGGGTTGTAAGGGGAGGAGGATAATGTATGACAACGTTGCCAGATGGATAGTATCCACCAATAGGGCCGGAAAATAATAGCTATGGACATGGGCCTGTTTTTTAATTTTTTTGTCGTACATGTTTTTAGCTAGCTTTCTGCTCAGAGGAGATAACCTATGCCAAACATAATCCTTTATGAGCTGGTGACTCTTATTTGACAATGGCAAACAATGTTCCAGCCGACGGGCTTCTTCTTCTTAGCTAGCACCGCCCCGTACTTTTCATTCTCGTTGCCTCCTTTCTTCTTGACTTCGCCTGTTTTCTGAGCAACCAGACCGGATAGATCTGTTGATTTGGAAAGCTTCAACCCAGAGTAAAATATCCTATGGACCACTCAATATAAGAACTTTGTTAGAAAGTTGTAAGAACGCAAAGTTTAGCGTCTATAACATAAAGTTAAATTTTTAAAAAACACATACGCACAATTTCGCAATTGACTTATTGTGCATTGGAAAAATTTTCCAGATAAAAGTTTCCAACACCGCCAAAGAACATGTTTCCAAATCTAAGTATATCGTCCGTCAACATGTAACTACAAAAATTGGCTACAGTACAAATTTAATGCTTGCAACCAAATCATCGCCGGCCGATCTGTCGTCTATGTGACATGTTAATTTTGGTAAATGCATCAAGGAATATTTCCAGTTGTTTTCTTTGTTCTATTTTTGCTCCATTTTGTTACAAGCAGCAAACTGAAACAATGCAGTTTTTATATTTCGCTCTTCTTAAGGATGCCTAAAGGTTCACGCCCCTTGCAATGTCAAACAACAACGTTCGACATTTGCCACAGTTCTTTCTATCCTTTCCGCAATAATTAGAAATCTACTCATCTCATAGATGGGCCTTACAGTTTTACTATAGAATAGAATAGATATATTAGCCATATGATGTAATGATACATATCAGCTTCGTAGAGTGCACTTTGGCAGATTGAAAGGTGTTCCATCAACACATACAGATAACACAATAATAACGTTTGAACAAAAATAGGAGCAGAAGAAATGAAACATGGTCAAAGGCGATAAAACGTTACAACATGTGCGCGTCAGTGATAGCCATTCTCACCTTCATCATGTAGCAAGTGGAGTTCCTCAAGGCTCTGTCTTGGGGCCAGTGCTGTTCCTGCTGTATACAAGTGTCCTGCCCGCATTGATTTCCTCCACATGTTCAGCTTATGCCGACGACACCAAGATTTACAATACTGTCGTAAATTCTGCTATGCTTCAACGAGATCTTGATATTGTTTGTCAATGGTCAGTCAGTTGGCTTTTACCCTTAAATATAACTAAGTGTTGTGTCCTTCACCTCGGGAATACAAATCCGCGATTTACATACAAGATCTCTGACCACAACATCGAAGCAGTTTCCAGCCACACTGATCTGGGCGTTGTAGTCAACGATCGTCTTTCCTTGTCAGAGCATATTCACCACGTTACATCAAAAGCCAAGAAACTTCTATACATGCTGGAGAGGTATTTCAAAGGATCCGATGTCAACACTTGCGCCTACATTTACAAGGCATTCGTGAGGCCAATACTTGAATTCGCTGGCCCGGTATGGGACACTATGCTTCTGCGCGATAGAAATCTCGTCGAATCAGTACAGCGTCGGGCTACTCGTATCCCTTTTGGAGCACGAAGACCAAGCTATGAAGATCGCCTTGAATTATTCAACCTGACCTCATTCTCTGAGCGAAGACTTCGTGGCGATCTTATAGTTACGTTCAGGATACTTCATGGTTTGATGGGCACCAACCTCATGCATCTATACCGTCTGTCGCGCAGCAATCTACGCGGACACAGCTTCAAACTGCATAAGGAGCCATTTAAAACAACAGTCCGACAGTGGTTTCTTCCCAACCGATATTCAACACCAGAAATAGTTTACCTGAAAGTGTGGTTGGTGCTACTTCTGTTAATAGCTTCAAAGTGCAGTATGATAGCTGGAGGAGTGTACAAACTTTATAGCTATGAACTGTCTTTTTTTATTTTTTTCTATTTGATGTATTTGTGTTACGTGTCCGTACACTATATTTACTGCATGAGCTTATAGTACTGTGTACTCTGCTCATCTCAATTATCATAATAATAATAATAATAATAATAACATGTGAGTGATAAAGATATATACGAAAACATTCATAAGGCAAGATTAGTTACATATGAGGATTTAGAAAAGTATTTCTGGATTAGAATATTTTTATTAAATATGAATTCGTGTGTTTTAGTGTATCTGGTTAGGTTAAAATAGTGAATTCCGGCATACCTGGGACTTCTTGAAAAAATGTAACAAAAATTGTCAACATAAAGGTTTCTTCTACTTCTAGTCTGAAGGTCATGAGAATCACAATGTCTTTTGAAAGTAGCTAAATTCTGCGTAATAAGACTTCGAAGTTGAGTCATTTATTTTAACAGTGAGTAGATCTGATCAAAAGAAATGTTTTTTCCTGTAACATTTTTCTGGTCAAATTAAAGTAACAAAGTTATAACCCTTTAGAAGTTTGAGTACCGCCCTGTCTCAATAATAATATTATGTGCTAGTGTTTGGCAACAACGGATATAATCCGCCTTATCGGTTCATTGCATCGGAAACAAAAAAGCGAAAGAATTTGAAACGCTGATCACGATGTTTTTATTCAGTCAATGTGTCAGTCGGTAACGCGTGAGTGAATAGTGGTGTTTGCTGCGTGGCTCAAACGAAATAAAAAATGGCACATGTTTATGCGGATAGGTTTCCCAATCGAGTGCAACCAACCTCCTCGTGCCTTTGTTAATGTAGTACAAAGGGCTCGTGAATCAGGTGACTTAAGACCTCACAGGGGAGGGCATGCCGGTGCTCCAAGGCCGCACGATCAAATACAGGTCCGCACTGAAATACTTGTCGGGAGGATACTTTATAAAACGAGGTAGACATTTTTTTTTATTTTTTTTTTTTATTTTTACACACATATTTTGGTTTATCTTCCTTCTACAATCATTATCTGAAAATTAATGACTCAACTTCAAAGTCACCCTGTATATACAAGGAGTTTCAAAAGATGTATTATCACAACTGTGAACAAATGATTCTTAATGAATGTATTTCGACATGACTCACTACTTCCTAAGTCAAAAAACAAACGCACAATTTTTTTTGAAGCAGGAGCTTGTACCCATGAAATGAAGTTGTATGAAATAGAGTAACATGGGATAATAATAGATCAACAATTCGCTTCAATCAGACCAAGGCAAAGTGTGCCTTATTTAATTTATTGCAACTTACGTCAATGTAAGAACCCGAGCAAAGTTTACTATCAACCAGGCATCCTAAGAAATTAACAGTATCAGCCGAATCGATATTATATATCTGTCAATGCTGTACGTCTACTTCCTATAAAAGAGCATACCGCTACAGCGCCATCTACTAGACAGTAACTTTTTTAAAGTAGGTTTCTAATTATGGCTGAGAGGAGAAACATAGCTGTAGCAAATTCTAATAGATGGTGGTACGGTATCTCATTTCATGTCGGATACTTTTTTGGACGCGCGGATGCAGATTCTTACGTGCCTAACCTTTACGAACCGGCAAGTTTCTTTTCTATATAGAAGATTGAACCAAATCAAGCTCAGACAATCGAGGAAACAATCGTGGAAAAAGCTTTTTATAAGAAGGAGTCAAGCAATCAGCAGATGATATCTGACGTACGGGACAGCAGTGTCTTTTAGACATCATTACGTAAAAAAAAGTAGCTAACGGGCGAAGCGTATGTATAAAACACTGGAGTCAAGTATAGTATAGATGTTTGCGAAAAATCAAAACGAATGAAAAATTCAATGCTTTATGATCCAACCGGAAAAACTTTTTGACTACGCTCTAAAATGATTTGTAATTTAATCGCAACCACAACGCTTCCTTCGCTTACGCGTCGGAAGTAAAAGTTGAAGGTGATTCATATCCTAATTAAGTTGAAACCAATAAATTAAATTCGCTGATACGCACAATGTTCGTAACCTCCACGCTAAAACCAAACGCTGTCGTTTTCCTTAAAAAAACTCACAAAGTTATATAAACAAACGTGTTACTGCTTGTACCATAAATATGATTGACAGCTACTGTAAAAATGTAAAAATGAATCAAACATAAAACGTTGAAACAAGGCAACATCTGCCGAAAACTCCAGGAGGGATTTTAAAAAATATAAACAACATAATTGAGATTACAAGGTCAAGTAAACATAAGCTTATATTCAGTAAAATGAGACGTGTACGCATAAACCAAGCTGTAAAGGAAATTTGATATGACCACAGAAAGTTCAAGCAGATAACACCTGTGCTTATGAAGCAGTACTTTACGAGGATTTCCAGCAACAAAAATATAAAAACTGTTTAACCTGTTCAATGGCTAGTTGACCCCTCTACATTCAGCCAGAATCATCAACCATCTAGCGGCACGGCTATCAAACGGGAATTGAGATCCATGACAGTTCCGACTAATAGCAGCGGTGCGCGATCCACGATGGTTCAATTCTGGTGCGATAGGTGGCGCTTCGCGCTATCTCATGCTAATATAAAAACTGTTACTTGTTTGAAAGGTCGCTCATAACCTAAAAGAAATATAGTGTGGCGTGGTTGATTATCCAGACCTGTACTTGATTGCCAGTTGGCACTTATGAAAACCTTCACCAGCAACAATATCAAAACTGTTGCCTGTGTGAAAGGTTGCTCATAAACTAATGGAAATATAGTTTGGTATGGTTGATGATCCAGCCTTGGTTAACCCCTAAAGGCTAAGACCCAGTTGGGTCTAAGTGAAAGCTTCCAGAAAGAAAAGAAGACGATCAAACAAGTGGCTGGGTCAACGGTTACGATGCAGACATTGTGGTAAAAAATAGTTAAGTATACTTTTAAGAAAACACAAACATGGGATTCCCCAACCCCCCAACTTGAAAGGGAGTAACCGAAAAAAGTAGCAAAACCTTTCACTCCCAGGTACACAAAAGGTCGTGAAAAAGTCCTTAAGAATTTGGGATTTAGGAGTGTTTATCAGTCTGATCATAAGCTTAAATACTTGTTGGGAAACCCCAAAGACAAAGTAGATACACTACATACATCGAACAAATTAGGAGACAAATTAGGACTAGGTTTAAAGAGCATAAATGTGGATGATTTAAGGTACGGGAGATTAGAAAACTCTAATGTTGCATGGTCAAAAGGAACCATGCGATATATATCAATAATTTAAGGTTAGTCTGTAATGTTAGAACCCAAGAAAATAGACACATATGAAAGCTCAGAAATAAAAATATAAGAGGTTATGGAATATAATGAATAAGGACAAGGGTGCTATACCTAACAGCCTGCTCTATGCTCTAGTGACCTAAAGGTGTGAAAATGACGTGTCCTTGTGACGTCTCTTACTGACAGGTAGCAGCATTACGCACTTGATTAGTTCATGGTTGGATGCACATGACAGATATATATTAAGTAATATTTCGCATTTCCCCCAAATTTAGTGAAATAAATTCAAAAATCGATGAATTTTTATTATGATGTTTTTAGGGAGTATTAAATAACTCCTCCTCTCTCACAATTTTCCCGTCTAACTTAAGTAAAACCAAGACCCTGGGATATCTCTAGCTCACAAGGTATCTGATGTCTACGAACTACATTTTTATAATCAAAATCAATGTTTTAAAAATGTTTCCAAATATATATATAAATTATTTCTATGATAATCGTACAGATCTTAGCCGCGTTCTTTACAGCTGTCAGATTTATTACTTTATGATACTTGTATGTGAATGTTACTTAAAACATCGAGAGGGAATGCCGAAAAGTGATAAAAGCATTAATTATACTCGAAAGTAAACAAAAAAGTGGTAAACAGGATATGAGTTGAAATGTAATACGAATATTTAAGCAACAAAATATGTGAAGTAAAATTGTATAAATTGATTTAACTTTTTCTATTCCAAGTTTCGGTATTTTAGTTTGAATTTAGGAGATTTTAAAATTGAGCTTGGGGGAAAAGTTGGATTAGATCTCCTGAAGATGCTAACATAGCAAAACACATGCTGGGCGATCAGGTTTGACGAGTGATAAAACGGTGTTGAAATGATACCTAAATGACGTGATTTTGACTGGCTACTAACATGATGTGAAAACATAAAAATAAATCAACCATAAAAAGTTGACAAGACATACATCTGCGTGAAAATGCTGACGGAGAGATTTTAAGAACATATACAAACGACCGAACATGATTGAGACCACAAGGTCAAGTACACATTGGTTACAACGACTTACAGAGACCAAGACGTGTAATGACCTCCAGTGATGTAGTGGGTAATAAATTCCAAATAAAAATATCATTTGCATAATTAGTATTATACAATTGGTTGCTTTTACAGGCGTTGTGCTAGTTGACTCTGATCAATGACGAATTTGATTCGCTATTAGTACATTGCCTGGTAGAACACCAGAATAACAGCTTAACATATATCAAACGCGTTGGATATAGTATAAGTTATCATGTCACCGTGTATACTCGTATTTTCTGCCATCATCTTTCAGGTCAGCAACTGCTCCAGTCTTGGCGGATACTTTCTGGCAGTGCCTGATGCCTTATAAGAAACCTATGGTTCAAATGTAACATATCAAACTTGATTCATTAACCACCGATGGCGAAACCAAGGGAATTATAAGTTTAACATTTGTGTTTTTCGGTTCAGCTATTGGGGGGAGACTTAGTGTGAGCACCCTAAATTAAGCAGATATTGTCTGAATGGTGTATCAAATGAACGGGTTTGATTTCGAGCTTACTAAATCGATCATTCAATAAAGGTTGGACAAGTTGCTCAAGAGTTAGTCTCATTTTCCTGTTTGCTTTATATGTTTTACTTCAAATGTTTTATCTGTAGGGTGTAGGTATTAAGTGTTGCTTTACTGATAAGTACACAAAATTCACCTTAAGGTCAGAGATCTTTTGATTTATCTAGCGCTGAACTAAAGTTGCTGGATAGTCATCCATATTTGTCTAAATGAAACCATATATGCTTGGAATACTGTTTACTAACGCTTTTTGCAAACACGGTCGCCTTTTGAAGTACAAATAATCATTCCAATGAAAATATATTTTATCTATCTGTCTTTCAGGCATCTTTTTGATTTTTCTCTCTTTCTCACAATCCTATGATGTGTGTTACCACAACAGTCTGATTGGTCCTGTAACATGTAGAAATTACACGAAGCTATCATATAAATTTCAAAACGACACCGCGCAAAACCAGCAAAGCCAGCCACTGCATGGGAATGGGAAAAAAACAAACAAGTGTTATCTGGAAGACAGATACATAAAATATATTGTCATCAGAATTGTCATTTGCACGTGTCATGGCTAGAACGTCACCAGTCAACAGTATCTTACTTAGAGACAAAGATAAAGAATTATCAATATGAAATCCATAGGATAAGTTTCAGGTGATACATAACTTAGTTGTCTACAAATATATTTAAATTATATAAAAAATTGACAGAAAAAATAAGTACCAGTGGCAAGACAAGACCATCACTACTCTACTTCACCAAAATACCTTCAGCTTCCAAAAAAACCCATCCCATATACAAAACTGCCTTAATCTACATGTGTGCATTTAACAACTCATACCTTTCCTGATGATCACACGCACTACGTAGTTTGTTTGGGAAGTTTACCTGGAACAAAACAAAACACGTTTAAGACTAAACATTCGTTTACATTAATGACGTTTGCAAAACTTTTAGCCACCGGAGAAACTTCTTACAGTCGTCGACCAATGCAAAGTTTTGCAGCCTTGCAGTTAGACATCAAGCAAAATAAAAACTTCACGTTGAATGCATTGTTCAGGTGGTTGAACTCCAAACACATGATAAAACTTACTGCATTTGTTTTGCAAGTAGTAAGAGGAACAATGGAGAAAAATAGAAGAGGAACAGGTACACAACATTTCGAAAATGGGATAGTATGGTTTTTGGATGTTGTATGACATATAATACCGTACATTTCGAGATACTTTTGGCATAAATCATTCTGTACTTTCATGTGTAGGCTGATAGACAATATTATATAGATGTCAACGTAACATTTGAACCTTTGGCTATCAGCTAGACTCTTTATTAAAATCCTATATTTTCTTCACATATCTTTTTTTGTTATTTTTAAATTTGTGCCGATGTTGCCCTTAGGTAGGGGTAACTTTAAATGATATGTCGATTTTATTGTTCGCGAGGGTTACATCGACACCTAGAAATTATATTTTTTTTAACAACAATACTATAATATATTAAAAAAACTTTCTCAAAAATTTACAAAAAGAAATGAAACAAACGCAATAAACAACAACAGAAAACGTGTAACTCTAAAATTAAAATAAAACAAAACGCCTGTACAACAAAAACAAAATAAAAGTATACAAAATAATACTAACACAAAAATAATTCAAATATCTAATTATCATTTTCACATATAGGACACATATATTGATTTTCTTTTGACGCTTTGTTGCAAATGCCGTAAATCCATCTGAAACAAATGACACAGCAAATCCAATATGGGCCTCTGTATTTAGAATACCCACCTTTTTAACGTAATTTCTGACCATTTTTAGCCTAAATATTATCAACCTCTCGACAGTCTTAACCTGTTCTAATCCGTTAAATTTCTCAGCGAGTACGACGCTTATACACATTCCGAGAAAACGAACACCTGCACGTGGCATGTCGAAGATACCCGATTGGTGTCGAAGTTACCCTGACAGTTGAAGAAGCCCCCCGGTTTACGGTACATCACGAAAAACCTTGTTACTCATTTCTGTTGGTCTGTCTGTATGTCCGCTTATCCGTGGACCGCCTGTAACTTGGAAAGTACATTTCGGATTTGGATATTGTCATACAAGGTCACTACTATACCAAGGACGAAAAAGCTTTGTAGTTTTTCAAAATCGGGCCAGTGGCAGAGGAGATAGTAGTAGAAACTAAAAATCGCTCAGTCTTCGTTGTTTACGATTCATTTAAAAAAAAATAGAGGCTGTAATTTAGAGGTGGGGGGTTACTATACTATAACTATCTAAAACTGTAATGACTCATCGATGTTCACGTGAACATCACTTAACTACCAGTAGTCGGCTGTTCATAGGCGGGGTATGAATGTTTAACATGGGTGAACTAGATTTGTCACATGCTTAATAAAGAGTGGTTTGAAACATAATTTGTAAGTCAAAAATTTGGGAATTACCTTTATTCATCGTCGCTTCCACTTACATCTGACAGTAATAAACTGTCGCTATCGCTTTCCTCGTTGAAATTGACTATAACTGGCTCTACGATGGTGTCGATGTGGTGGTCAAGCTGCCACATTTTTGTTTCTTCCTTCACAACATGACGGATAGCATTCTGCCAAGCTTCAGGCGTTACTAGCTGTATGGAGGTCTCAAGTAAAACCTTAACGTCTGGTAATTTGAAGGTTTTGTTATGGCGCGCAATATAACCCTTCACTTGAGCCCAGATGAGCTCTATTGAGTTCAGTTCACAGTGGTAGGGCGGTAACCGCAGCACAATTCCGCTTTCACACATGAATCGTCAAACGGGATTCCTTTTTCGCGCAACCATTGCTGCATGTCACTTTTTCGAGATCCCATAGTCGGTACACGTTCGGCTCGACGACTATGGTAGGAAGCATTATCCATGACGATCACAGAGGTGGGCTCAACTCGCTGAAGCACCCCTTGAAACTAGCTCTCGAAGCAGCTGGCATTCATTTCGTCATGGTAATCACCTCCTTTCTTAGAGACGAAAATCAAGTCACACTCTTCTAAAAAGCCACTATCGCTACCAATATGAGTTACGATCAATCTTTGACCTTTCCCTGACGGTCCACGAAGACCTGTTGACAAACCTTCAATGCTTGCTTGTCGGTTACTCACTACGTTTTTGTCTATCCAGGTTTCTTTAACTGTGTGACCTGCATTTACCCATGTCTCGTCCAAATTATAGATTTTTCTGCTTTGTCGCCTATATTCAATCATTTCGCGTAGGTATTTTCGACGCCAGGCGACTATTTCAGGTCTCTCTATCAATACTGACTTCCGATTACTCGTTTCGTAACGAAAATTAATTTCGTGCAGGGATTTCCTCATTACCTCGACGCTCATTTGGGGTATAATTTCATTTTCCTTGATCGCTGCATGTATAGCCTTGAGGATTGGTATCTCATTCCTAAAGAAGAATGAATGTACGGTTCGCCTTAACGCCACTTTGCTATCGTCATCCAATTTAACGGCCTTTCGTCGCTTCAAATTAAACTTTGGATCAGTAGTAGCGTTTTTTACTTTTCATGCACCACCCTGCGAATGGTCCACTCTGGAACGCCGCCTGTCATACTTTCACAACGCGCGAGTGCATCTCCCTGCGACATAGTTCTGTTCAGATAATTGAACACGTTGAGCACGATTTCTTTTGCGTCCCTCTTCAGTGCTTTACGAAGCCGTCTACTTGTTCCCTGGCTTTCAGTACTTCCACTCGTGCCATTTGTACTCTCCATTGTTAAGTATAACCAAAACAGTAACCACAGAAACCACAACAATAACAATCACACAACAATAACAATCACACAACAATTCTTATAAAAACCCACAATATGCGATCGCTCAACGAAACACGTTCCAATGCGTTGCCGACGCCTATGAGTCTGCCGGTCGAGGCGTATCTTTGATTTCATTGGTTCTACCGGCGGAGAAGAATGAGCCATTATTTCCATCTCTGCCACAGAAACGACATATGTCGTACGCTATACGGGTGTACTGGAAGGAAGCCGGGATCGAGCTCTGATCACGTGTTGATCACGCGTATGAGTCATTACAGTTTTAAATAGTTGTAGTATAGGGGTGTGGGCGGTTATATGAAATTTTTTTGATGTTAGTATATTTATTCACTCCAAGCCCCGGCAATTCTACGCACCTGCTAGCTGTGGTAATGAAATTTTTTCTTGGTGCCGTGAATCAACCACTTTCTGTCCTCCCGTCGTAAACACGTTTTCTCGAATTAATAAAAAACTAATTTTTTGATTAAACTGTTAATTCATGATAAGTGATAGTGAATATGAATTCGTTCTCAATATGGTCTTGAATGACCAAAACAAACAATTTTTTTTTCTGACATTCCATAGAGTTTTTGTCGCGTGCTACACAACGAGATACACGAAACTCAACGATTTTGGTTCTCTGAATAAAATATATTATTCTGGGTGGAATGATTTAAATCAAATTTTAAGCATTGTGGTTGCAATAGGCCCTATCAAGGAAATACGTCCCAGGATTTACAGGGGGAAAATAATCCGCTAAATCTACGGTTCGTTGCACTGGCTGTAATATGCACATTGTGGCCTTATAACTTGTAGAAGGCTACTTGACGCCTAGGGAGAATTGTCTCGCAACCTCACTGGCAATATAAGCTCTCTAGCGTCTCTACAACTGAGATAAAAGGGCATTAGTATGTTAATATGGTTAAAGGCGAGGTAGCTGCAGCTGATTTCATTCTCAATATAGTCTCGAACGCGCAAAACAAACCTAATGTTTTTTTTCGACATTCCATAGAGTTTTTGTCACATAATGTTACACAACGAGATACACGAATGTCGAAGATTTTGCTTCTTCGAATAAAATATATGTATTTACGATATTTTGAATGAAATGATTTAAATCAAATTTTATGCATTGTAGTTGCAATAGGCCCTAGCCAGGACTTGCACTTCCTGTAATATGCACATTGTGACCTTATAATTTGCGGAAGGCTACTTGACGCCTTGGAAGGATTGTCCCACAACCTCACTGGAAATATAAGCTCTCCAACGTCTCTACAACTAAGATAAAAGAGCATTAGTATGTTAATATGGTTAGTTTGTGACATATACATATATACAGGGTGACTTTGAAGTTGAGTCATTAATTTTCAGATAATGATTGTAGAAGGAAGATAAACCAAAATATGTGTGTAAAAATAAAAAAAAAATAAAAAAAAATGTTACCTTGTTTTATAAAGTATCCTCCCGACAAGTATTTCAGTGCGGACCTGTATTTGATCGTGCGGTCTTGGAGCAGCATGCCCTCACCTGTGAGGTCTTAAGTCACCTGATTCACGAGCCCTTTGTACTACATTAACAAAGGCACGAGGGGTTGGTTGCACTCGATTGGGAAACCGATTCGCATAAATCCGTGATACATCCGGGAGCATTTTGTAAAGACTGCCCCCCCGTAAATAAGAATCATGTCCACAAGTTCAGCATTTTCGTAAACATGTGCCATTTTTGATTTCGTTTGAACCACGCAACACACTACTATTCACTTACGCGTTATCGACTGACGAAAAACATCGTGATAAACGTTTCAAATTCTTTCGCTTTTTTGTTTCCGATGCGATGAACCGGTCAGGCGGATTATATCCGTTGTCGCCAAACACGAGCATATAATAGGCAGGGCGGTACTCAAACTTCCAAAGGGCTATAACTTTGTTACTTTAATTTTACCAGAAAAATGGTAAAGGAAAAAAACATTTCTTTTGATCAGATCTACTCACTGTTAAAATAAATGACTCAACTTCGAAGTCACCCTGTATATATATATATATATATATAATGGGTAAAATCCGCAAAAAGGAGGAAAGTGGATTCGAGCAGAAAATAGGATAGGCAACCCGAGCGATACGTATTTCTGCTGGTTGTCTTCATCAGGCCCGAAATGAATGCACATATGAAACTACAAAAGTAGATACACATGCCCACACATCCGGATATGGGTGTAACCTGAGGAAACGAAGTTGGAGGGGAAAAAAACGACACACGAAGTCCAAAACAAGAGCCAACCTACACATTGTAGTATAAAATGGCTATACGACCTCGAATTTTCAATGGGACGTCTAACCACCACCACGCGGCCGGTCACTTGCTGTGGTACTTCAAGCCCAAAGGATCTACAAAGAGAATATGATCATGCGGAGAAAAGTATATAACAACAGGTAGGAAAATAATGGGTAAAATCCGCAAAAAGGAGGAAAGTGGATTCGAGCAGAAAATAGGATAGGTAACCCGAGCGATACGTATTTCTGCTGGTTGGCTTCATCAGACCCGAAATGAATGCACATATGAAACTACAACTTCGTGTGTCGTTTTTTTTCCTCCAACTTCGTTTCCTCAGGTTACACCCGTATCCGGATGTGTGGACATGTGTATCTACTTTTGTAGTTTCATATGTGCATTCATTTCGGGTCTGATGAAGCCAACCAGCAGAAATACGTATCGCTCGGGTTACCTATCCTATTTTCTGCTCGAATCCACTTTCCTCCTTTTTGCGGATTTTACCCATTATTTTCCTACCTGTTCTTATATACTATTCTCTATATATATATATATATATATATATATATATATATATCAGCCAGCCCGCAGGTCACCGAAGGGCCGCTGTGCCTGGCTAGAGACCCATTTACGGCTGGAAACCCTGCAGGGTCAAATCGAAACCCCGGGAATGTGATACCCTAGTAGTGTGGGTACTCATTTTCATTGATATGAGGCAGCGAATAGGGGCACTCTCGATTCGATCAAAATCACGACGTTAGCACCGCGACGCAAAGAGGTGACCCACGGCTGGCGAGGGCTAGTCACTTTCGTGAGAAGTTCTCGCCGCTCGCTGCTGCATAAAGGCGAGGTAGGTCTAGATGCTGGGATCTTTTTTTGCTTTTTGGCTTTTGAGTGAATCGTGGATAAACCGGAGTACCAAGGATCGGCCAGCCCGCTTGTACAAAGTGGCAGGGATGATGATTTTTAAATGTGTACCTACCGATTGACCCGTACGTAACGTTTTAGTGAAGTAGTAAGGTTTTTTTGGTGGGGACTGGATTTTTCCGAAATCCCGATTGAGTCATTCTTTATGTTAGTAGATATGGTATACCAGCGCAGATTTGGGAAGAGACAACGTTGCCAAATGGAAAGTAACTACCTGTAGGTGAGACTGACTAGGGACTAATTATATGGGCCTGTTTGGCTGACTTGATCCTTTTAATTCCTTTGCTGCACAAGTTCGTAACTGAATTTTTCTCAAAGGATTTAAATTGCACTGAACTTAGTCATCTATGAACTGATGACGGCGTTGCCTGAGAAGTACAGAGTTAACCTACATGACACCATATTTTCCTTTCAGTTTAAATGACTTGTCTAAGCATTTTTACGTATTTTAGCACCAATGAATGTCTACTCTATTCTATACATATACAGTATGTTACAACGAGTATTACACAGGTGGGGCATCATTGGGAGTGTAAAACAGTTCCGTTCTAGTTACATGATCAGGATACGTTAATCATGGTGTTACTGGTCCGAATAATAATAATAATAGTTATAAACTCGGCTTTATTAAGTACACACATGCACATCGGATCTAACACCAGTGGCAAAGTTTAACCGTGGGCTATTCTTAACACTAGTGCGGAAAGGTATGCAAAAGCCAAAGATAAACCTTTCGCAACTGTTCTGAACAACCTGCTGTCTGTTCTTTGCTATGGCATCGAGGCAAGGATAAAATACAGTGTTACAGTGAGTAAGAATTGGTATCACAAGTGACTCGAATGTTTTCTGATTTGTAAGCAAATCGAAGATCAAAAGGGTCAAGTTACAGGTCAAACGAGGGTTGCCATTTACACTACCTATGATGAGCGGCTGGGTAATAGTAGTGGTTACTAATACTAATTCAGTACATCTGCAATACAAAATTAGAGGTTACATAATAAAAAAGGGTTGATTCATGTCAACAAACATCCAAAAAGCTTAAGTATGGAAAATTCCTCCTGCAAATGCGAGATTTCTTCCTCGTCTAATTCCACTTTTCGCGACCAGCTGATAGTTTCGCAAGTTACTCGTCGGCAAACAAAATAAAATACCTACTCTATCCAAACAAGCGAACAAGCGACGGCGCTGATTTTGTTTATCCTCCTACCAGAAATATATCACTTTGTATATGATAAAGTGCAACGACCTAATGCCACATGTGTGTCAGTTTATCGCGATTATATGCCGCGTACAGGGCCGCACTCTCTCGATGACTAATCTGAACGGAAACCAAATCGGTTGCGAAACTCGCTTACGGCCGACGAAATGCATCTTGATGAGTGCCATATTGCAGAGTTATATTGCTGTCGGTCAGTCGCTTCCTATAACAGATGAATGTTGCGCAAGCTGCATGCTTGTGTTTCAAGGATTGGGAAATGAGATGTTTATGATAAACAATCGTCTTAGTATAATCAAAACAATGCAGAAAGTGAAAACAAAATTAGCGGTGTAGAATTTTGATTCGCGTTTAGAAGAAATCTACAGACTTATTGAGTAACAGAGTATCATCATCCATGCTCTTTTGGCCAAATTGAACCACATGATATGTAGAAATTGATCTTTACTGACGTTTCGACCACCACGCTGGCCTTTTTCAAAGTATAGATCAAAATGCAATGACATTATGTTTATGTTTGTCTTCCAGGTGATAGTTCATTTAATTTACAATGCGCTGCAACAACAGCCTGAATGGTTCTGTACCACGCCAAGATTGCACGAAGCCGTCATTAAAATTTTAAGATGGTACCACGCAAAACCAACATGGAGCAGGATCGCCTGGGGTAAGCACTTTCGGTCTGAAAAGAAGTCCAGCACCTATTACCCCCGCCCCCTTAATGGAGCAGGTTATATGTTGTTTGGGAAGTTCCAGATACGTCACACTCACCCTCAAAACACCATATGAGCGTTTTCTAGTCACTCGGTGAATATCACGTCATTTTCACTTTTTACTTCCTACGCTACTAGAATGAGGAAGTATTGTAATCGCGAAAAATTTCTAAAATGAGATATTATGGTTTTTGGATGTCATATGATGATGAACATCACGAAAAACCATGACACCCATTTCCGCCGGTCGGAAAAAGGACGCTTTGTGAGTTTTTGTAAATAGGTCCAGTGGCGGCGGAGGCACAAACAGAATAAAAATCGCCCAAGCTGCATTTTCTGACGTTCCAGAGGCTCCTAATCATTTTCATAAAAAAAAAGCGGTAGGAGGGTATGTCTCACTTTTTGGCGGCAGTATGTTTATACGATTCTAACTCCACAATTTTACGCACCGTTTACACATTAAAGGTTTCCCCGTACATTTGCCCTTAAATATTTAGACGCGACAATCGTTCAGTCGCAACCACCCGACGGCGACCCCGCGTCTATCTGCTTCGTCGACAGGGCTGATCGCAGGGGCCGCGATCTTGAGAAGTATTGTGGCTGGTGCTTATGACATGTTTGACTATACCTCATTCGTAGTCCATTTACGCCCTGACAAAATACAACAAGCCAAAAAGCGAGATTGTACAGGTCCGTATTTTCCTCAATGGTCTTGGAATAATAATAATAATAATTATTATTCCATAATAATAATAATTATTATTATTATTATTATTATTATGATAATTGAGATGAGTAGAGTACACAGTACTATAAGCTCATGCAGTAAATATAGTGTACGGACACGTAACACAAATACATCAAATAGAAAAAAATAAAAAAAGACAGTTCATAGCTATAAAGTTTGTACACTCCTCCAGCTATCATACTGCACTTTGAAGCTATTAACTGAAGTAGCACCAACCACACTTTCAGGTAAACTATTCCAGGTGTTGAATATGCGGTTGGGAAGAAACCACTGTCGGACTGTTGTTTTAAATAGCTCCTTATGCAGTTTGAAGCTGTGTCCGCGTAGATTGCTGCGCGACAGACGGTATAGATGCATGAGGTTGGTGCCCATCAAACCATGAAGTATCCTGAACGTAACTATAAGATCGCCACGAAGTCTTCGCTCAGAGAATGAGGTCAGGTTGAATAATTCAAGGCGATCTTCATAGCTTGGTCTTCGTGCTCCAAAAGGGATACGAGTAGCCCGACGCTGTACTGATTCAACGAGATTTCTATCGCGCAGAAGCACAGTGTCCCATACCGGGCCAGCGAATTCACGAATTGGCCTCACGAATGCCTTGTAAATGTAGGCGCAAGTGTTGAAATCGGATCCTTTGAAAGACCTCTCCAGCATGTATAGAAGTTTCTTGGCTTTTGATCTAACGTGGTGAATATGCTCTGACCAGGAAAGACGATCGTTGACTACAACGCCCAGATCAGTGTGGCTGGAAACTGCTTCGATGTTGTGGTCAGAGATCTTGTATGTAAATCGCGGATTTGTCTTCCCGAGGTGAAGGACACAACACTTAGTTAGATTTAAGTGTAAAAGCCAACTGACTGACCATTGACAAACAATATCAAGATCTCGTTGAAGCATAGCAGAATTTACGACAGTATTGTAAATCTTGGTGTCGTCGGATAAGCTGAACATGTGGAGGAAATCAATGCGGCCAGGTCACTTGTATACAGAAGGAACAGCACTGGCCCCAAGACAGAGCCTTGAGGAACTCCACTTGCTACATGATGAAGGTGAGACTGGCTATCACTGACGCGCACAGAGAAAGTCCTCCCGGTGAGAAAAGCCTTAATCCACAGTAACAACTCGCCTCTTATTCCCATACATTCCAACTTAAACAGAAGCCTTCTATGTGGTACGCGATCGAAAGCCCTAGAAAAATCTAAGTAGATTATATCAACAGGAGTCTTTGTGTCCAGATACTGAGTCCAATCGTTGAGAGAGTGGAGAAGGTTGGTCATTATTGATCGACCAGGGAGAAATCCATGCTGATTCTTAGGGATAAGGTCATTTTCGAAAGCAAATGACAGGAGCTTGTCTAATATGATTCTTTCAGCTATTTTGGCGGCGATAGGAACGAGACTTATTGGTCGATAATTTTTAGCGGAGGATTTGTCGCCCTTTTTGAATACAGGGGTAACAGAAGCACTAAGCCAGCATGAGGGTAGGGTATGACGATGTGAATATCAAACTTAATAAATGATTATTTCTATAGAAAGCAGTGCACATACTTTTTCAAAATTCTTTATTCGCTGGAAGTATTTGAATCATCGTCTGAACGGTTAATATTAATTGTTACAGGTTCAATTTGAATATCGATCATATTGTCCAGATCCCTTTGTTTCGATTGCCTCTTGAACGTGACGGATGCAATCTTTCTAATGGTTTGCCGTCACTCTGTTGACAGCGTCATGAAACAGTTTCGTCACATCAGAAAATTGTAATGTTCTATTGTTTATATCTGCTCAAATCGTTTCAATGGGATTTAATTCGCAATTATAAGGTGGTGGCCTGAAAACGGTCTTATTTGTTTTTAACCCTTTCGCCAATAGCCTTAAGGTTATATTTATATTTGTGGTGCCTGACTAGATGGATAAGTTCTGCTTTGACCATATTTTCATTGAAACTAATGTCTTTTGATAGGAGCCGTTGTTAAATTTCTGCCTTTCTTGTGAACATTGTGTGAGTTTTTTCTAGTTTTCTAGTGTGGTATGCATCATTATCAAGTACAATGACGGCATTGTCATCAAGCTTTGGGAGCGTTTCTTCAAAACATCGTTCAAATAAACTCCCGTTCATTTCTTTATGGTAGTTGGTCGTTCTCTTTGACTCAAATGCCCATAGGGCAGTGGACACAAAGCCATCGTCACTGCCAATGTGAAAGCTAACAAATCGTTTTCCTTTTCCTGGAAATAATGATTTTATATAGGTGTTGGTTCCATCAAAATACTATTTCTGCCCCATTTGCGATATTCAAAATGAAATTCTCTGAGGAAACTATAGAATGTGGTCCTTTTGAAAGTAGGTAAGTCTTCATCACTATTAACCTCCTGTAATACTTTGTCTGAGGTGGTAAGCTGCGTCTGATGGCATTCCGATCAAAGTTATCAACTGTATCCAACAGCTTCGTGTAATGCAGACTCTTAACATATCTTTGTTGTGCCGAGGCGTAAATGGACTACCAATAGGGTATAGTATGGTCGATACTTAAGGGAGGGAATAAACTAGCGTCAGCGGTATTAAATAAGGGGGACTCCATGTCCTTGCAATATGGTTTCCGTTGGCCTCACCAGCGTTTTTGAGAATTGCTTGTCAACTTCAAAACGAGAACCTACTAAGTGGTTGGTGATTTGTTTATCGCTGCCTGGATTTTTATTTTATATTTAGGGTATTGGGTGTCATTGATACGATATGGTAGTTTTGAATAGTTAAATCATGAATATCTAATGGCATACAAGTTTATTGACATTAATTTAATCATAAATATTGATAGATCGGGGGAGGTAAATATTCGAGGTTGGTGATCCCTTTGAATTTTAGGTTTAGTAGTGGTAGTTTATTTTTACAGAACTATCTAGAAAACAGGATACACGGAATTAGAACTAATGTTGCAACCATTTTTGCCAGTGTATTCTAGATCGCACACGATAAGTAGTCGAGCAAAGGTAAGCGACAATAATGAACTGCTTGTCTGACAAAAAATAGATATACTAATAATATGAATAGCAGCATAACATGCTTTAACTATAAAATAATTGATTTTCTAACTACCTATCATAGTGGCAAAGAAGAACTCTAACCATCATCCAATTGATGTAGTAAGTATATAGAAACTTATATGAATGTGACATTATTTTACTAGATACTGTCTGCGTTGCGTGTCTCTGCTAATGGAGGATACTATCTTGACGTAAGAAGAATTCTGATATGTTGGTAACATTTTATTGGATCAATCACCGTTGCCAAGATGTGCCAGGCAGATTCAGCTTGAAGTGTTCGCACAGCAATACGAATACCTAAACCAAACTCTCAACGCCGGAAATAATTGGCATGGACTTCCGTGATGTAAACTTTATGGACTATTAAAAAAACTTGTTACCTGAAACTGAGAAATCTTAGCAGTAGGTACTCTCTTTGCTTATGCGTGCTAAGCTCCTGACGTCTTTTGCGGTCAAGTTACCTGGGCTATGGCTTCTAAATTCTAGTCCACTCAAAATTGCATTAGGCAAGAGCAAAGCGGTAATAATTGGTTTAAAATGGCAGTCAAAAATTACATAGTGTGCATGTTTGTTATTATGTATACCACGTTATCCAACAGTATGCGATGTTTATTTAAAGATGCCGCCGGTGTAGAACGTTTGTTTATTTTACTGATTGAGAACAACTCGATATCTAAAGAAAGGTTTTTATTGACTACGGAGCGAGATATGACGACATTCTCTCTGACGAGGGATCTGGAGGCTATCGCTGCCTGGAAACGCGTCAATCTGGTCCAGTTTTATATGTCTAAAACACAGCTGTTCAGTGACTAACAAGAAGTGCCCTAGCGTACAAAGCTTTTAATGGATGGCCGAGTTCTACCAAAAAACAGTTCATTTCGGCTAGTCAGAGTCCAGATCATCGAGGATTTGATCTAGCACGAGCACATCTCGTCAATCACGGCAAGTGCCGGGGAAAAGCTGGGCTATTTGTTTAAAGCTAACAAGTTATTTTCTCCGCATAACCTCATCTTTACAAGGCCCAGATAAGAACTAGCTTCGAATACTGCTGACTTGCTCGACGTGTTGCCGCCCCGACTAAATTATCCATGCTCAATGCTGTTCAAAGGAAGGATGTCCATCTGATCGATGACTCTTCTCTAAGGGACAGTCTCGTGACCCTGTCGCACCGACGGGCCGTCGGCGATCTGGATCTCTTCTACCGCTATGTCAACGGAATTTTCTCCTCAGATATTGCCTCCATAACAGCCGCCGCGCGATGAGTCTACTAAAAAAAACCCGTCAGTCATTGGCCTTTTGTCCTAATCGAGTTAAATGGGCATGTACGACCCCTCCTTTGACCCTAGGGTGTCGAGGTTGTGCATCAATCTCCTGAGGAAACTTCTCCCAGTTCTACCAACCTTGGGCTGTTCAAAAATCGGATTGTATTCAAGTTCCTTATAGCGGCTACTTTGGTATAAAAAATGAAAAAGTAACATATGAATGAATAGAACAACGTAAAATGAGTAATCACCAAAAACTGCTAAAAATTATTTGCGAATGATGTAAAAGCATGAGTATACGTCTTGAAAGAAAAATATTGATATTCTGTTGAGATAAGTTTTTTCCTTAAACTTTTAAAACCTTTATCTTTCTGAGGGACTGCAGAGAAACACATAAACACCCCTAACGAAATAATACAGAGAAATTTCTACGAAATTATTGGTAAATATCTTGACCACAAGCTAATATTTACCGACGCATCGAAACAAGGATCAAACTGCGGAGCAGCAATAGTTACACCAACAACCATCAAGACCTTGAAGATTCCGGACTCAGCCACTACTCTGACAGGAGAGCTTTACGCGATTCTGGAAGCATTAAAATATATAGAAAGCACCGTTGACCAAAAATGGATAATCATTACAGACTCACTTAGCTCAATATACTCCATCAATAAGTTATATACAAAAAATCCGATAGCCAAGATAATACAAGAAACAATTACTCAACTCACCAACAATAACCAGATTATAGTACTTATGTGGGCTCCATCTCACAAAGGAATAGCAGGGAATGAAACAGCAGATACAAACGCTAAAAGAGCGGCAACGAACAACAGCATCTGCAACCTCCCAGTTCCAGCATCAGATATGAAGGTATATGTAAAAGGCAAAACAATAGACCAGTGGAATAGTGTGTGGAAGAACAAGCCTTCCAAGCTACAAGAAGTTAAACCCAAGCTCAATGAATTGCAAACAGTAACAGAAAAAAGGAGACTGCAAGTGATAATAACCCGCCTCCGACTGGGCCACACAAGAATCACCCACAGCTACCTCATCACCCGTGACCCTGAACCAATGTGTTTTATGTGCGAAAGCGTTTTATCGGTAAAACACATTCTAGTGGAGTGCCCAATGTTCGAACAACAAAGACATCAGTTTAATCTCTGTGGTAAAACTCTAAAAGACATAATTGGAGCCACCTGCAATGTCCGAAATCTAATGTTGTTCTTGAGCCATTGTAATTTAATACATAAAATTTGATTCATGTTCATGTTCAAAAAAAAAAAAAGAAACACATAAAATAGCCAGACTAGAAATTTCCGAAAGAACCAGCTAACAATATGCTATTTTATTGTGTCATAATTGTCAACATTATTTATGACAAACGCACGTGTCAGATTATACATCGATTAAAATTTGGCATACCTACTGATGAAATAAAATATGTAAATAATCCAACCGATTAATAACTGTGTCTCATTGTAGAAATTCACATACATATTCATTAATCTAGGTTCAATGGAATTTTTTTTGTAAATTTAACAGTTAACATTTAATAACGATGTTAATTTAACTTTTAAAATCATCCTATGGTTCGTCTCAATTATATTGGTAACAAACGGATGACAAATCGAACTTTATGCAGGTTTATTGATGCGTCAGTCTGACAAAAGTTATCTCTTACAGAATCGACAAAGTATTAAATGAAACACCTGGAACTTATCCTGTGGTTTCATACTAATAGAACTCTATGATTAATTTCTGGCCAAATGACACCACACACGTGTATAGACCGCTTTTTGCTGACGTTTCGGTCACTACGGGCACAGTAGAGGTTAGTAATCTAACGAATATCCGCATTCGCATTAGTGAATATTCGCATGATTCTTTATATTTGCATTCGCATGCGCATTTGCGAAACTTATGCAAATATTGTGAATATCATCCCTAGAAGCGATACAGTGGTTCCAATTAGCCAGAAAAACGTGTGCTATTAAAAATGAAGTTTGATAGGCTAATGGATTTTTGAGACTCCTTAATGTTTTAACAGTTCTCTAGAAACCTAGGGTGACACCATAAACGTGAAAAGCAAAATTTAACATTTTTATGTGTATAATTCTCGTTTCTTGTAAGAATGGTCTACTTGCCAGACTTTGCCCTCCCATCACTACTGCTACTCCCCTGGACTACAATTTTTAGCGATTGTGAAGGCAGGATAATATTCCGTTGAATAACCATGATCTGAAAACGATCGCTTCTTGACAAGAGTGGGTGCACTAACACGATTATCAAGACGAATAACGTAATGAAGATAATTAAGAAAGCAAACGATCAGGCTCACTGTCGTAATATCCTTCTTAGCCAATCATAATGAGGGTCCAGACCAAGTCAATGTATCTGATTGCAATTAGCTGTCGGTAATTTGCAGGAATTCAAGTGTAGGTGGCGTGCTAAGCGGCTTGCAATTAATAATGCATTATTTGATTTGGATTATGATGCGCTTGTTTCGTGCATGTATACTCGACCTCAATTGCGACGTTTATGGGTTTCACATCTAGAAATTGTGTTGAAAGTAATAAAGATGATCAGTCGGATGTAACTAGTGACGTTATTCTCATGTTGAGAAAAATCTGAGCAAATGGCAAGCATGCAGCACGGTAGCGCGTCCAAGTATCCTATAAAAGGACCTCAAAGCTTACGAATCATTTTCGTTAGACATTTCGCCTTAGTTTTCGTAGTAGGAGCGGGAAGATTGGTCGGTCATTTCAAAAACTATCTAAATCACGTTTTACGAATGCGCGATTCAAGTATAATCCACGTACATACCTACAGTATATTCAGATAAGAGATAGACCGGACATAAACAAGACCACGTGATCATCGAACGCTGTAACATTCGGCAGGGACATATTAAGAGTCACGCAGTACATATTTTAGATAGTAGATGCTGCTTTGCGTAACTTTGTAGTAAATTAGCACAATTCGATGTGTATACGATTGGTGATGGATATAGGATCATGTGGGGGTGGGGTAAGAAATATATAATGATGTAAATATACATAAGGGTTTCAAAATTTTCGCTTCGATTTCCAGCTTCGGATGCCGCCTGATGTTTGGTGAAATACAGTCGAATATAATCTCAAAATGGCGTTTAAATTAGCCTAAATTAAAAATAATCGTATATCTCTTAAAATTGCTTTTAGAATATTGATTAGTCTTTCACGTGCTTAATACAGTTTTCCCATTGTTGCGCTGTTATTAATTCTAGTGCTTCTTTGAAAAGTCCTTTGAGGTCACAAAATTTAAAAGTTGTATTGTGCTTAGCTATATAATTTTTAACCTCTGCCCATATGAGCTCAATGGGATTGAGCTCGCAATGGTATGGAGGTAAACGGAGCACAGGTTTATTTTGACTTGCTGCCATTTCGTCAATGGCGTATTTTTGATCTTCCGCCTTGTGATCCTTGACAATTCTTAATAATTGTACTTTCAGCATTGCTTCTTCAAAGTTGATATTTTTCGAGCGGAGCCAATTTTGAACATCAACTTTCCTTGAAGCAGTTGTTGGGACCTTCTCCATTCTTCGAGAATGATAAGGCGCATTATCCAACACAATTACTGCGTTTTCCTCTAAGTTCGGTAAAATTTTTGAAAACCACTGTTCAAACGATTCGCCATTCATTTCCTCGTGGTAATCTCCAGTTTTCTTAGACTCAAAGCACCACAGACCGTCAACAACAAATCCATCCTCACTGCCAATATGGCAGATAATGAGCCTTTTCCCTTTACCTGGAAATCGAAGTACTAACTGGTGTAGATTTATTTCAATAAGCGAACCTTTTTCAAATGTTTTCATCACATTCAGCGAAAAAACATTGAGACATGAGTATCAGATTGCTATAATTGGGATTATTTAGTCATATTGAAAGAAAGAATATTGAACGTCGTATGATTACTCAGCGCTTCACAATTTAATTTAAAGTTATAAACCTTTAAAAAATGAATGATCAGGAACCTGAAATACGCGCAAATATTAATATTAACAAATTATAACTTTATAAAGCTTAAAGTATGAATTAAAATGATTAGAAATATTAGGAACGGTACACAATATAAAACTTAGTAACTTTTTTTAAGTTTATAATATTCGACATATTTTAAGATTATATTAAAAAATTATTGAAATATCGAAAACACATAAAAACATGGCTTAAAAAAGTTCTAACAAATGAAAATGACAATAAAACATCCACGCATTTTATCGAAAGTTATAAAAGTTTTGTTACTTGTAATATGTTTTATCTGCCCCCTGGAATTAATGTTTAGAGCCTTGTTCCCAAGGTTTGAAAAACATCCGATTGTTGTCTATTACTCGTATTTACCTGCTGGATTTTTTAATCCGGTGGACAGTCCATCTAGAAAGGCCCTCCTGGATGAAGTTACAGAATCATCAACCCATACTTTACTTGTAGTGTGTCCTGCGTTTACCCACGTTTCATCAAGGTAATAAATCTTCCTGTTTTGATTTCTATATTTCCCAATTTTTGTTAAATAATCCCTCCTCCATAGCACAATTTCTTCTCTATCCAGTAGTAAACTATTACGACCCCGTTTTTTCCATTTGAAATTTAAATGCTTCAGTAACCCATGGAAAGTTGATCGTTTGAAATTTGGCAACGTTGTATCTCCATTTACCTCCTGCAGTACTTTATCTATAGTAGGTATTTCATTCCTAAAGAAGAATTCTTGCACTTTCCTCCTAATCGCATGCTTATCAGCTTCATCCAATGATTTAACAATACTTTTGCGATATTTACTGGTCATTGGCTCAGAAAAGGTGTGATTTTTTTTGTATTGTCTTAACACATTAAACACTGATGCGCGACACACCCCAACTTTGTGAGAAACCTTCACAACAATTTCTTTGATGGTTGATGCCTCGTTCTCCTCGCGCTCGATCTTATATATATTCAAAATGACCTCTTTCATTTCTGCACTCAGGTGTCTTTTTTTAGAGCGTTTCCTAGGTGGACTACAGGAGTTTACAACTTCATCGGCAGTATCTGTACTACTGGGCATTTTGCGCAAGCAGTTGATAACAATAACAATCAATAACAAGGTATAACAATAACAACGACAAACTCAACAACTTAATAAGATAACAAACGAAAACGTCCAAAGAAATATCAAATTGCAATGATGCACACGCCATACGTAACATGTCTGAACCTGAATGTGACTCTGCCTTGATACGACTGCTCTGCCGCTCGGCATAGGCATTTAATTGCGAATTGACCAATGAGAGCTCCTGTTTTACGTCGAGACGGCGGCGTTACCGTGAAGATCACCCGAACCTTTTGTTTACATCCGGTCTATCTCTTATCTGAATATACTGTAAGTTGGTGCATTTCTTCCCCTTCATACAATACACATACATACATAAGTCAATACACTTGCACTATTTGATGGCCAGTACTTGGATGAATTGTTTTAAAAAGAACACCAGGACCTTTGTCTTTTTTCTCAGAATCAATTTTGCCTTATCCGATTTCCCCGTTTAAGGATTTCCTTAGTCCCTACCAGAACTATCGACTCAATTCTCCTCATTTGTATGACTAAGAACGTCCTTAGATATACTGTAGGTATTTTGAAAAGCTAACAGTTTAAAAATTGAATAACACGCACAACGACTATCTGATAGTCAAATAAGTACGCGATTGCTGATTATTGAAGAATGATGAACAACTAAGTACTTTTTCACGACGGCCGATTCATGTAAAGCGAAAATTTTAGCGAAAATGTGTACCTTTAAGATATAAAAACATGCAAAATAAAAAAAAAATAAGTGAATATTTAGGTGTCATTTTCAAAAATAAAAAAATATGATTGATATATTAAAAAAATAACGTTTGGATGTACCAGACAGGTGACCTCCGCTCATCGTCCCAAAAATGCGAAAGCCCACCCTAAACTATTGCCGCAATATACCGGTTGACAGTTATGCAATCGTCTGCTACTAATACTGCATCTAGATTATTCATGGTTCCGAAATGCGATGAATAGTATTTCGGCACTTCAAGGGAACCATGCTGTTTGTCTTTTGAGGGAATAATACAAGTCATATAACAGTTTCGCCTAGAGTTATCGAAGCAAATCGTTGGCGAATTTGCGAGTCAATAACAAACCATAATAATAAACCTGGAAGTTAAGAACTTACGGTCCACCAGTCAGTTTGGATATCAATCAGATCTGAGGATACTTAACCAAATCGAGTCAATTTCGAACCAGAAAGATAATAATTGTTGAATGGAGTCCTATGAGTATCAAAACTATCTCCTGAAAAAAAGAAATTGTATGAATGACGTCTTGGAGATGACCGAATCATCTATGTTGTGTTCCTGAGCTATGCATATGTACTGTAGGTAGTGTATTGATTGAACAATATTTAGTACTTCCCCCCAAGGTACCTCAGACCTGGAATAACAGCCACTCCAAACCATTGCAGTTAGTGGTATTACGGCTCAGAGGAATTTCAATGACAAGCAGTATTCTCACACTTAATCGTTTTTGGGACACTTTCAAGGACCACTAAGTACATGAACTCTTCAGTAGACGTATATAATTGCCATCAAATTTCTAATAAAGCTGTTTGTGGATTCATGCACCGTAATTATTTTTAGGATGCGACCGCACATAATTGTATTTTTTGACCTTGTTCACCACATACACAAAAAAAACATGGTATCGTTTCACTGTCACAGACAGACTAAATAATCTCCATTCTTGTCAAGCGATATTTTTAAATTCATCAGAATGTGAATCACTCTTGATTCGGCAAGCAGTTGGCTCCAATAAGTCGCCGCAGTCAAAATTGAAAACTTGTTTTCAAGTTTGTTTAAATTTAAATACCATTATAAATAGTTAAAATTTGTTTAGAAACCAGTCAGAAGGGCACAGGAGTTGCCACACTACACGAACTTATGTTCTTAGATCAAAAATTCACTTTAAAATCAGATTTAGCTAAATATTGCATACAACTAGAAACAATTTGAATTCAGCCAAGCGGCAAGCACTATTTTATCCAATAAAATTTATACACACTGTTCATGTCGTGTAATTTATTGATTTATGTAATGTATAAGGTTGACAAGTCTTATGGCATAATTTCCTACGACCAACAAGACAATACAGATTGTCTATCTTTCTAAAGCTATTCGTACAACGAGTACTTTCCAAACTATTTTTCGTTTAAAATGGTCAAAATGAATTCGACCATCAAGCTTTGCCATGATATCATATTCTGTTGCTTGTAGTTGTTTGATACGAATATTAAAAGAAGTCACTGTAGTTTAATTTCAATTTTTATTTCCTAACAATATTGTCGCTCTTGGAAATTGGAAATGAATATGTTAATTTTCACCGTAAAGAAGATTTCGACTCGCCCATTACTCAGAAGCATATAACGTTGTCTGTCTTACTGGTCCCAAATAGCGGTACCTTCACATCAGATGAACAAGTTGCCAGATATTTAAAAAAATAAATACCTACCTGTTCAGATATTCAATGACGAGTAGACCGCCGCCAGAATCGTCAGCCTCTGGCGGTCACAATGGTGACTGGGCTATCAAACGCGAAATGATATCTTTACAGTTCCAACCGATAGCTGCTATACACACTCTCAGTGACCTATTCCGGTAATAGATAGCACTTTGCGCTGTCTTGTTTCAAGGGATTTCATACCTCGGACTAAGGGTCGTTGCTATGCTTTTATTCGTGGTCCCAAAGACCAAGCCAAGACCCTGTGATGCTTGTTTAAATAGTTAGGTACTTGGCATTTGTGAATGGACCAATACTATTTTCTTTTCAGTTGTTTGAGAACACAAACAGTTGAGTTATCGTTTCTTGGCTTTCGTCCAATGAAACTTAACTAAACCGTGTTACCGCCTAACCTGCTTGCACTCGCTATGATCATACATACTATACGGGGTGTTCCTCAATGACGTGCTAATATTCAAGGATATGAGTCGTCCGGCAATTTTATGAAGAAAACTTCATATGGATGTATAATTTTTTTATTTGTTTAATGTTTTTATTTTCTTCAATTGACATCTGATAAACACCTACATGATGACAGAGACTCTACCAAAAATTCCATAGATATTGCTCGTTCCCAAAGATCCATTCATTTACTTGCCGTTCATCAGTATCATTATGGTACCTTAAATTGATATTCGCACAAAACCATTTTTGATATCCATACGCTCATAACAGCTGCTAATCTCATTATATTTCAAAACTCCTCATATAGGCAAGTGGCACCTAATTCTGTGAGATCCGTCAACGCTCGGTCCCAGTGAAGCAAACCCGGCCAACTATTGAAATATACTCTACTATGCTTTATAAGACCATAGGTAGTGGAATTTTCCTCAAAATCGTTGCACAATTAAAAAATGCAAATGAAAATATTAAAATTACCGCCGTGACGCCCCAAATGGCTCCGTCGGTACCGCTGGTTACACATCTTGACAGCTTGTCGTTCTTGTCAACTGGGCTGCGGTGTGCGGTGTTGCCCTTACTATTCTACATTTTTCTAAAATCTTTTGAGAAATAGAAGCTTCAATGGAATATTGACGAATATGAATGGATATGCATAGAATTTCGACAAAAGGTACAGACTGGTAGATTACCGTCATTACCGCATTACTGGACAAGCAATAGAGAAACCGAAACCGGTATGTTTTCGAAATAAATGTTTATTTAAAATGTGAGGTGAGTTCATGAGTTCAGGGGTTACCAGAGTGGTTGCAAAGGACTTTGAAAGAGCGACCAGTATGCACACTGTACAAGTTGTAATATAGAACTATGCCCTCAGAAAACATGTTGTGTGCGCGCTTATTACAATAATAAACTTTTCTCATAGACGGTGCTGGGTGACTCAAAGGTCCTTGATCCATCACTGATCTTGGCACAACATTTTCCCTATACCGAATTCAATTACACTATTTATCGATTCCGTTTTTTTTTCTGTTCGGCAACACTGCATAACACTTTAAAAGCAATTAAGATTCTAGACGTGATCCAGATCAAATGAAAATGAAATATAACAAGTTTTGCAAATATTTTGGTAAATAGGTAATTTTGATTCTGACATAAAATCTATAATAATAATAATAATAATAATAATATTTATTTACTCTAAAATACAGGGAACATGAAACGAGTAAATAAATATAATATATCCATTGGAGGACAACGCCTGTGCATGGATCATATGTATGTTGAATTGCAAAATATAATAAAATAGAGAGAAAAAAGAAATTATTGGTAAGAATGATAGAGCATTTATTGTGTAATATTTGAGATTATTTTATTAATTTGATTTCTCCCAATTGTGTTAATAAATTTTTTTATTTTTTTTTTGAAGCCTAATGTATTGCGTAATTGTTTTAAATTATTTGGTAAATGTTCGTACAATTTTGGAGCTATATACAGGTGACATCGTTTCATTAGGGATTTGTTTGGTTTAGGAACATTTTTTGCGCGTAATTTATATCTGGTTTTATGATTATGTTTAATTATGTCGTGTTCACTAATAGTTTTGTGATAATGAGTGATGGTATGTAAGAAGTAAAGTTGTTTAGTATCATATACTTGTGCATCATTATATAAGTCATTAGTTGGGTATAATTTTGATTTGCCTAACATTGATTTTAAAATTCTTCTTTGAAGTACATCTAAATCGTTAAAGTATGTCGTGCATGCAGCACCCCACACTACTATACCATATGTTATGTGTGGCTCGACTAAAGCTTGATATATTATTCGTAGATAATATTCAGTTAATATACCGGTTAGAAATTTTATTTTATATGCTATGAATCTAATTTTCTTTAGTATGTGAGAAATATGTACATCCCATCTCAAGTGGGGATCTAGATAAATTCGTAAATATTTTGTATCATTAACTCTATTGATTTTTATATTTTTGTCATTTACCTTAAACCGAAGGTGGTTATATTTTGGTAGATGATTAGATAGTGATGAAAATGGTAAAAAATGAGTTTTAGTAAAGTTAATTGTTAATTTTCGGTTATTAAACCACTGAATAATTTTGCAAAAGTCATTTTGGATAATATCTTTTAAGTCGTTCCAATCCTTACCTTTATAGAGTATAGCAGTATCGTCTGCAAAACTGACTATTTTACCAGTACTGTTAATTTTGAATATATCGTTTAAATAAATATTGAATAACAGAGGACCCAAAATTGTACCTTGTGGAACACCACATTTAACAAACATTTCTTTACTATACGAGCTTAATAATTTTACTGATTGCGGTCTATTTGATAAATAATTTTCCATTAGAGTATACATCTTTCCACGAAAATCTATTCTTTCTAAGATTTCCAAAAGTATATTGTGGTTAACTGTATCAAACGCTTTTTGTAAGTCCACAAATACGCATATCGATGGTACTTTTCCATCTATATTTTGGGTTATTTCATCTACTATACTTAATACCCCATCTATACGATGAATAATAGGTGAATGCGGATACATTTGCAAAAAATGTTTTAGAGCCCAGGAATGCAGGTTGTGCGGTTTATTTACATATGCTGTGTGGATTTCTAGATCATAAATTGGTAATAAATTGTCCTTGATGTTACAAAAGATGATGCAATAGTTGGAATACGTCTTAGATCCCTTTTTGCAAAAAGAATCGGTACATTTCTAGAGGTACGAATTATGCAAAACACCCTGTATGTAATATAGAGACGAAACTAGATTCCCGTGCATGAACAGCCATCAAAAACAGAGACAACTTCCTATTAAATATAACAGCTAGAAACTGGACCCATTATTTCTTGCATTTTCATTGATCCGTTCAAATAAGTTCCCGTGTTTTCTGAAATGATAGATATTGGAAATTATATGAAAATTATCCTAATTTTAAAGTTCAAAGACATGGTATCACACCCAAAATATACCCTTATTTATAGAACTTTTCAGGATTTTATTGAATATTTCAATAGAAATTACTGGTATTAGGAGAGCTTTGGCAGCTTCCATCAAATTGCATTTCGATAAGCTGCTCCCTTATTGGTGGAAGCCTACGTCAATACATCTTGGTCAAATCGGCTCTAAATTTATTTAAATAGTAATATGAATTATCAGGAGACGTGTACTCTTGCAGTTTTTTCGTCTTTTAAACGCCAGTTATGAAACACGGTATCGCAAAGGATTGCAGGGTGTGAGGATTATTAGCATCATTTATTATTGCAAAGTCAAGCCGTCTGTCAACCAGAATGATCTACAACAATATTGGTCTTTAAATACGTTTTTCACTGATAGTGAGCGTCTGAAACGTCATAAAACTATAAATCTTTAGCATATTAGTAACCGTATGTGAAGATTCCATCAAAATCCGACCGGTACTTTCCAAGTTCCTACAATTGTAGGACGCCTTTATGGCCTGCTTGATTTTCATAGACTTTCCTCTCCTTTAGAAAGGCTGGGATGTTTCTAAATTTCTACTCTTCGGTGTCAGCGTCAGCGCTCTTCTATTATCACGCTATGTTTTCTTCTTGAATGGTAGGAAATTTCAGACTATCTAACAGATGATATAATTCAAAAGCATGAAAAATTTTATGCAAATAGATATTTGTAGCATCACCTCAAATTAGAGCGCTATCACGGAAAATTAGAAGACTATGAAAATCAAGGAGGCCATAAAGGCGTCCTACAATTGTAGAAACGACTGATGATACGGCCCTAAAATTCCGTTGTAAAATCCGTCTATGCAATTTTTTCTAGAACTGTATCCTAGTAAGCCTAATAATTGGGTTGCAGAAAGTTGCAACAACCCTGACGCTTAGATAAAGGACAGTCATTTTAAGAGATGCAACCACAGGACATTTTTCAGAAGCTACATTAATCTTTAGGTCTTCCTTTTCTCTCCACTCCGCCCCGGCGATATAAAAATCCACACATTCCGCCTCCCAAAAATCATAAATCCAGCCCGAATCACTTAATCCAAAACCTGCTTGGGATGCCTCGCGCGGCTAATTTGGCGCTAGGACGCTGCTTTTTGTCCGGGCCATTTGGCTATAACGATGATGTTTTTCCTGTCCAAAACTAATTACTACAAATAAACAGAAACAAACTATATTTCAGTTTTGCGTTGACAGAAAGGATTTTTTAGAAGATGAAAGTGTGGCATAGTCGCAACAGGACGTGTTTCCGAAGGGATCACATGGTCTTTACGGGTACGATTTTGGTCTTATTGAAGTATCTCTCCGAAATGAAAGCGAGGTCTTCCTTTGTCTGTGAAACGATTGATTGCCGTATTCTACCTGAACATAGCTAACTTTTAAGTCTCTTAATAAAAATTTCCATTTTTGTCTTCCGTGGCTACAAACCCTTACAGCTGCAGGCCTACAACTCTGCTGTCTGTTATAAGTAAGGTAATGGAGGTGCATAAATCGGGAGCCTCTAAGGTATCTTGAACATCACGGCTTGATTAGCAACAGGCAGTTTGGTTTCCGGCACCAGCAATCAACGGGTGATCTCCTCCAGCTTACGTTACAAAACTGAGGAGTATGGTGAAGCTCTTAATATCGCGAAAGTTTTCGATCAGCAGTGGCATACTGATCGATGGCTAAATTGCTCTCTGGTCGCAAGATATCCGTCGTAATTGAAGGGTTTTCCTCTTCATCCCACAATGCCAACGCGGATGTTTATTTCTATTACATATCAATAACCTGCTTTCCTATACGATCAATTCGATCCACAGCTTTGCTGATGACATCACTTTACATGCAAGAATTCATAGTGGCAAGCCGATCTATGCCGATGAGGTGGAGACACAAGTTTGGGGTCCTCAATACCCTTCCGCACCGACAGACCGTCGGCAATCTGAACTATTTTCTGTCGCTATGCCAACGGGCTTTGCTTCTTTAGGATCGCCTCAATGATGCCGCCGCGCGATGAGACTGCCAGACATACCCACCTGACTTGACTTCGACCTTCCATCTTAACCGTGTCAACCCGCGTTCCAGAACTGGCCGGTACGACTACTAATTTCCCCCTAGAGTGCCAACCACTTCTTTGCCTCTAGAGTGCAGGGACTGTGGAACAATCTCCCAGACGGAGCTGTTCATCTAACTAACATTGGACAGTTCAAAAATCAGATTAACAAAGTACTCCGGTATTTGGACTTCTGCGTACGTGGCTGCTTCTGTATAAATACAACTGTAATCCGCCGTCAAAAAAGAATCTCAAAGGTTCTAGCGTCACCTATGAGACAAGCATAACACAAAACATAATTTAAAAAGCTACGTTGAGAAGGGTTAGAGTGATTGGTTCTGCTACTGTCTCTTAATTATGCCTAGAATCTTCAAACCCTTTGTGGCATCTCTAATACCTATTTTAATTGGGTATCTTCAGGTGGAATACGTTACCAAATACCTAAGGGTAACTGATTAAAATAGGTAATAGAACTTGTATTGACTCCCAGATGGCAACCAGGTACATCTTGCCTTACATCATATAGCCAAGGCGACAGCCTTCCTCTTCGGCCATATGACACCTGTTTTTAGACAGTGCACGTGTAAGGGGTCAGTTTTTCCTTCCAGATTTATGACCTCCCTCGTCTGTGCAGTTTGGAAATACTTAACAAAGCGACATTTAAAAGAAACGAAAAATCATATGGAGTTTTTGTCTTTGACACCCCTACAAAGCGCCTATGATCATACACTTCCATTTGTTCCCGTGTGCCAAATAAAGCAAGGTGCTGCATTCCGATGCCTTATACCAACATACTCACGCAGGTATATGTATATATGAGCGATGACGTCATGCGATGCATACGGGTTTGGTGGCTTAATCGAAATGATGAAGCAAGTATACTTTACTTTCGATTGCATTTAGTACACTCTTCTACAAAGCTTTATGGCATCATATCGCCAATTTATATATTACGAAGCTCTTACTCTGTTACAATAGATGTTAATGGCGGGCTTATACAGCCTTTTAATAGCCATAATCATAAGCATAGACATAAGCTTCGGCATATGACTGCTTCATGACCCTCATTGTTGGTCAATTCTAAGAACGACAGAAACAAGAAAAAATGAAAGAGCTGACGCGAACACGACGAAGATCAAAAACAGAATAGGATAGTAACAAGAACAAAACACAAAAGACCGTAAGCCCACAAAACTTTGACACTTAGTAGAACACATTTGACAGTTTTGACACATTCAGTGGTAAAATTACGTTTCAGTCATAAGCATGAGCATGAGCATAAAAGTTAACAGTTACGAACTCCAAGACTATCCCACTATAATTATGCATAAGAAATACGTATTTCAACACTGTTGCTTATGTCTATGATTATGATTATTGAAAGGTTGCTCAAATAGCACATAAGGTTTCTTTGTACCGTAACAGTCTACTCGAAATGAAGTAAAGAAGTTCTTATCTCAGTGACTTCCATGTTCTTATAAGTCTTTCGTTGTGTCTTGCCATTAGAAAACGGTGGAAAAGTTGTATTGCACATTGGCTGTAAATCTAATTTAGTATACATACATATCGTGCTGATTGCTAAATATGTATACTAAGTGACATATAAATCCGAACACCCAGTTTAAATGGTTTTATTTTAATAAAATTTTGTATAAGTACTTAATGAAGCATAATAAGTAAATGATGAAAATTTCAAAATGATTGCACTGCTTTAAAGCCCTTTGACCTTTAATAATGTGTGGATGCACCCTGATGTGCTACGCATTCTCCAACGCGCCTAGGCATGCTTCTGATCAGGTGGTCAATGTCCTCCTGTGGTATCTCATTCCAGGCAACCACCAACTCCTCTCGAAGTGCTTCTAGAGTATGAGGAGGACGTTGCAAATTGAGCAATCTCCTACCCATCATATCCCACACGTGCTCAATTGGGGATAAGTCGGGAGATCTTGGTGGCCATGGTAACAATGTGACATCATTATGTTGAAAGAAGTCTATTGTGACTCTTGCAACATGTGGTCGGGCATTATCTTGTTGGAAAGTTGGATCTGCCAGGGTGTCAAGATAGGCTAAAAGATGGGGTTCTAGAACTTCATGGATATAACCTCTGATGAAGATTAAAGGTAACCTAGAACCATAAGCTATAGAACCCCAAACCATAACTCCAACAGTGCGATGAACATGTCTTTCAACAAAAAACTGTGGATTCCTCCTTTCACCTCGTCGCCTTCTAACCCTGGCACGACCATCGTGCATGCCTAAACAAAATCGAGACTCATCACTAAAGACAATACTGTTCCATTCCTGATCCCAGAGTGACCGTTGTCTGCACCACTCAAGTCGATTACGTCGGTGTTCTCGAGTTAAAGGGAGGACCCAGTGTGGCCGGTATGAAAACAAGCCAAAACTTCTCATTCGTCGGTAAACACTTCGCATGCCAATAGGTCTTCCGTGTTCTGCAAACCATTCATTTGCAATGGACCTGGTAGTGGAGAAACGGTCCCTTAAGGCAGGCCAATAATCTTAGGCGGCGATCTTCACTGTCTGTTGTTCTACGGCGGCGTCCAGTGCCCCTTGCTCTTTGCGTACGGCCTTCTCGAAGCCATGCCTGACAACACCTAACCACAGTGTCTACACTTCTTTGCACTCTAACTGCAATTGCCCGAAAAGAAAGACCAGCTTCCTGCAGTCCCACTATACGGCCCCTATCAAACTCGCTAAGTTGACGAAATCGTACAGGTCTCCGTACTCTAGGCATCGTAACCGATCGTAAAGGATGTCAAGAACCAAAATCTGCCAACGTTGATTCTTTACTGCGGCTGAAATATTCATTTTTAGAGCGTTAGTGAATTAAAAAAAAGCAGTATAAAAACCGGAATGTCTAACTGGCTGAAAATTTGTTCACTTGTAAGTAAGATAAATACATTCACCAACTTTTATTAAAATAAAACCATTTAAACTGGGTGTTCGGATTTATATGTCACTTAGTACATATCGGTCCAACGAACTCAGGAATTAAACTTAAATCACATAAATTCTCTTGCAGAGAACTACATGAACGTTATAGGAAACACACAGTTTCGCAAATCATTATTTTAAAAGTAGTCATAATTGCAACTTTGACTATCATGTTGCATTCACTCATTCGAGCCAAAGTTGGCGCCAAAATGGTATGAGATGCTATCATCTAGCGCCAACGTTGACCAACTCCTGCAAATGCGCATTAGTTTAGCATTCATAAAAATGCTTTTTTATTTTTTTGCATGGTAATGCTGTGCACAAAAAAACAAACACTGACGTCCCTTATTTTCAGAACCTCTTGATTAATCAATGTATTAGAATTAGACTAAAACCCCTAGCAGTAACGTTCTCGTATGGACCTAACACACGCGCAAGCTTCACCAAAGTTTTACCTGCGCAGGCCGGTTTGTACGTGGAACACTGTGCGTATGGTTGCTTGCGCGAGTTTTGATTTGTTTGAAATTTTGCCTGCGCAAGCCTGGCCTACGCGTACTTGCCTTTGCGTGTGGTTGGGTGTTCAACGTTCAAGCTTCAAGCCACAGTCGAAGCAAGTTGTCGTTTGGTAGGTACGCGTTCGTCCATCACAGAATGGCAGATTTGCGCTCATATAATCGCGAGTTCACGACGGAATTAATAAATTTATACAAATCCTTCCCAGAGCTCTGAAAAATTAAGTGCAAGGATTACTCCGACAGAAATAAAGAGAATGCAATATTTAGGAACTTAAAAGTAGCAATCAGCCTTTCATGAGGTGATATACTCTCACGCATAACCGTATTTTGACTTTGACTGAGAGGCGTAACCAAGCGTAATAATTCACTATAGGCATTTTCATCGATCCGTAAATAATTTCGCCAGTCATTTGAGTCATCTTTTAAATCCTTCAGTAGATTTATATGTGAATTAATTTTTCTATTCAACAGTAATTTCTTCATCCGCTTCGATCGTTTACGTTTAGAATTCAGCAGTGTTTTTTTCTTCATTAATTAAACCTTAAAATATAACAACAGAAAAAATAGTTCCTCATGTTTTCTAAATCTTGATGTAAGTATTTCTCTTAGTCAATTTCCTAAATAGACGTTCTGACTTGATTTGAATTTTAATAATACTCTTTAAGTCCTGAGGAAGGCCTAAAAGAAACTCTGAAACGCTGACTGTTTGCAAAAGACACATCTTAAAACCTTGCTTTGTATCTCAGCAACCTGAAGTGAAAAAAGTATCGTCAAGGAGGTTGACTCTGCACTTCCCAACGCAACGCAGTTATCAGTTTATAAAAAATTAGGTTCAGTACATCTGAAAAAGAGGTAGGTAGGTCAAATCTGTGCATACAACTACTAGTCCATAGACATTCTTTCCCTGCCCTACTAAGAATTGAGATGAACCCTCCCCACCCCGTACAACCTCCACCCCCAAGCTTTTTTACCTCCAGAATTTTTCTTTAAACTGATCTGGATCCCTGAAACGTCAAAAAACAGACATAATAGTAACACTGCAGTTTCATCGAAATCCGGGAGGTAGAAGTTATATGCGACTAGCGTATAGACTGACAGACAGACAGACCGACGGAAATGGCATGGTTTTTCGTATCCAGTAGGCATAGAAAGTAATATAAAATACATTCGGAATTTCGTGTCTATGACTACATTTTTCCGTCTACGCTCAAAACCCTCTGAATGAAAAACACATGCATAGTCAGTCAATCTTTTCGTTTACCATGGCAACACACAGTTGAAAGAAGAAGCAATTGAATAGGGGTTATTTTAAGGCACTATTAAGGTATCCAGCATAACTATGTATGTGCACGTTAACCTGTAAAAGGATATATTGATTCATGAATAGTACAAAGCCCATCTACTTGACATCACATTCCCGATATCTTATCAATCCAGTGACACCCAATCCTCTTAAAAACGACCTTCGAAACTAGTCAGTTATAATTTTTTCGGCTATAAAATATGTCTATTGTCGGCTTTATAATGGTTGAAACAACACATCTTTTAGCTACCTTTTAATGTCCATTTACGCGGTCTTTTTCGGTAAGGTATCTACATAAGGACCATTTTATGGCCTATTATCCTTATTATAAAGCACTAGCTATAAGCCTGGGCTTGCGTTTATAGAGAATATAAATTCAAGAACATGCGACTATATTACTCAAAACGGTATAACACTAAACTGAAAACGACAGCGAAGTTTTAGAAGGTATTTCACCTTTGGTAGTTTGCTTAGACGGTGGTTTAATGGATACTGGTTTCGGTGGATAAAGGTTATAGTCACCATGATAAAATAAACCAGAATATTCCGTATGATTCTTTTGGAAGTTGCATGTGCAGGATAGGTAGTAGGAGCCGCGTAACTATCACTAAAAATGTGCTCAGGGTAGGATCTAGAAAATATTTTTGAAGGGTCAATATGATGAGCTTGAATTTACCCCCTGAAAAAAGTACTGTGGTGGAGGCGTTTAGGATTCATGTCCAGGAAGATGGCCTTCTCGGGGAGGGGGATGATATCGGCGGTTGAAAATTAAAGAACTGGGATGGGGGGTCGCCTGCAAATTGGTAAACATACTCGACATTTTTTCAAACTCGGATATTTCGGGGGGCGGGCGGACCTTCACAAAAACCCTCTGGATCCGCCACTCAATGTGCAGAAGATACCGACGTCTTCAATGTGATACCAGCGCAATGTAATAGGCCCGTGCTCTCCAAACCATTGGTCCGCAATTGACCTTGTAGACGATAAACGGTCCCGTAGAGCCAAAAGCCTAAGACGGCGATCTTGGTGTGAGGCCGTTTTTCTGACACGCCCTGAACCTCCAACTTTCTGTGTACGGTCTTCCTGATTCCATACCCGACAGGGCACGGTGACTGAGGATTCCAAAGAAACTTTGTTAATCCGGTTTCTGAACTGCCTAGGGGAAGTAGAGCTGGGAAGCTCTGGTAGATTGTTTCACAATATCGACAGCCTAGGGACAAAGAAGCGGTCCTATCGGCCAATTCTGGATGTGCGAAGTTTGAACCGGTTAGGGTGGGAGGCGGAAGTCAGGCAAGTCCGTCTGGAAGGCACACCGCGCGGCGGTATGATGAGGGGAAAATCTGAGGAACAAAGCCCATCGGTGTAGCGGTAGGAGAGAACATTATTACCGGATATTCTTTTTTCTGTCACTTAGTATATAAGTTTCTCTATAACTACACCCACGCACAAGAGTTAACCTCACGATATATTTTATGTGCAATAAAAACGTAGTTATTGAGGCAAATAAATATCACTATTATTATGCCTTTAAATTCACCAACCTTCGTCGAAATTTAAAAATTGGCGATCCTGTTTGCTATGAGTCAAACTACAAATGATCGTTTGTTCACCGACATTATAATGAATGTTCGTAGTACCAATAAACGTAGAAATGGAAAGTTCCACGCTATAACCCGACTCAAAAAAGCGTCGAGTGCTAAAATCTTGTATAACCCTACCTCGCGAACGTGAAATGTTGTGTACGTGCGTTTAAACGGAGATAACTTTCTCGCCGTGCTGTAATTGGAACTGCTGAGCGGCAGATCATAGCATTGGAAAAAGATCATTCCGAGCCGTGTATCAGGCGCTATCAAAAAAATTGGCCCGCCGAGACGCGGTGAAAGCTCTTTCATTTGAACTATCGATTGCAAAGTCCAGACGGATTACGTTTTGATGTGGGTGCAGTTTGCTTTAAAACAATTAGTCCATTCTAGTGAAACTTGAATGCGGACTTTATCAGCCATTTATTTCGGCTGGACCGATCACCAAGGGACTGATTTGGCAGGAACACATTTCGTCAATTGCGACTGATGCTGGGAAGAGTTATTTGTTTAAGGCTAAAAAGTACTTTTCTTCGCATAACCTTCTCCAGTCCTGATAAGCCGCGAATACTGCTCACATGTTTGGGGTGCTCTAACTGATCAACAGCACCTCTCTAACGGACGGTCATATAGACGGGCGATCGCTGATCTGGCCCTCTACTACCGCTATGTCAACAGGCTTTGCTAATCAGAGGTCTCCTCAGTTCAAAAATCATTATTAACAAGGTGTCTTTGGGCTCCTTATGACAGTCGCTGGAGCACCGTATTTCTGTTTGTCTCTAAACGACCGGATCAGTATCTAAAAAAGGGCATGTGGATTCATAAAATAATGTGACAAGTTCATATAAAAATTCCATTATCTTGAAACTAGACATCCGACTTGGATGCAAACTTCACATGGTAATGAATGAGTACCAAAGAGAAACTGGACTAAACTGAGTCCAGCAAAATATCCTCAAACGTCTTTCAGCTCACAAAAAAATTGACAGAAAGAAATTCTTCCAGAACAACTGTCTTGCGATAGTCTGAATGACAATTTGGAAAACCGCTTAAAATTCTATGTTTATTTGGAAAAATAAGCTTCTAATCTACCCCAAACTTGATTCAAGAACAAATCCACCCATTTTTCTCTGAGAAATTTCAACTACGACATCGCCATCATAATTATCAGCGATAATTATAACAAATTGGAGCTTGTTCTAAGTATCGCATTAGTTAATGGGAGTGATGCAGCCAAAAAACATCATGTCATTGGTATCGTTAATAAGAGAACCGAAATTGAGTGACTGTAGGTCAGTTTCCATTAGTTCCATTCTATTTAGTTTACGCGGTTGCCACGTTTTTTGTTCTATGGAATTAGCTTTTCTTGTTCCTTATTGGACCATCAAGGATTTCCTTAAATTTTTTACATTTTTCGTGGAAATTAAACTGGAACTGGTAATGAGATAGATAAATTTGTTTTTTACGTGCCTTTATTATACCTTCAATTGCAATATGATACTTGAATTCGAAAAAATGCTGAAAAAAATGCACGCTTTAATCAAATTTTTAGGAAAACAACGGGTACCTAATTAGGTACTTTGGGATTTAAATTTGGTGCCATTTTCTTCATCGAACCAATAGAATTGTGCAAACATATTAGAAAATTTCACCGCAATTTTCACGAGGGTAGAATGGTAGAATTCACTGCATGCATTATCCCAAATGTGGATATTTCATGGCCTCGATGGGATAGTATGCACCTTAATATTATGTTCTTTCAACAAAATACCGCAACGTATCATACGGTGGAGAAAACTTTGGAATTATCATGGCCTCCTGATTTAGCGCAAGGGTGAAGTCCTCCGGCTTATAACGAATGGATTTTTTTCAGGATTAATGGCCTGAAGTAAAACATCTCTCAAAATATTGGTAAACTTAAGCTGCAACTGTGCTGAGAGGTAACCGAAGATTTTAGTCGGAGTTATAGAAGTTTCTAGAAACAGCTGTGCATGGAATTTCGCAGTATTACTTATTCCATATAAGTCTCACCTCAAACCGTACGGGATATTTTGGAATGTGATTTTTTAATTGTCGCTCAAATATGACCATAAAGCATGTACTTGCTCAGTTATAGGAATTAGAGGATTGAGATAAAGAGATCGTTAAAACGCATAGCATCCAAAGCTTGCTGTGATATTCAGAGCTATGAATACGGTTGAATATTGGATAGATTAGTCTGGAGTATTCCAGTTATTTGAATTTCTAGTAATTAGAAACCTCATCCTGTAGTGTCAAATAACGGAAGGAATACCCAAACTTTAAATAATCGCATGCTACTTTCACAAAGGTCTTGTGTTAATCAGAGCAGATCATCTACACAGATTTGACAACACCGTTGATTTGATGATGACAGTTTTATTTTGGTTTCGCGCAGTAATTTATCATACTAATAACGATTATGTGGATACCCGTTTGAGCAATTTTATAGTTGCAAGATTTGACGCTGCTTGTTTGTGACTAATATTATAGTCCCTCGTGCAAGTATGTGTGAAAATTTGATGATGATCGTTTCCGACCTTCAAGCTGAAAAATCACTCGGAAGATGGTCTGTCAAGATATTAACTAAGACTAACAGAGTAATTCTCTTTTGAGGCAATGAGGAAGATGATAAGTCTGTACTCTGTAAACAAAGGAGCCCAAATCTGCCTCATATAACTGGAATCAACGCACGTCAAAATATATGGTGGAAATTTGTCAGGAGACAAAGTATTTGATGAAAATGTATAAAGAATATATTCTATAAGAATAGATGTCGGAAAAGAAAAAAGTACTGTGCAATCATTCTGAGCTGAAGAACGAATTTAATAAATTCTATTTTTTAAATGCAACAAAATAAAAAGTATGCTCATTCATTTAATATTCCTTGTGTTTCTTTAGCATTATAGAAAGTAGATATTTTTCGTGAGGTTATATTCAGTTTTCGGTGCATGAAAGAAAACATTGCTTGATGTTTTGTAGGTACTAGTTACATTTCATATGCAATAAAATATTAGTACAAAAAAATAAAAAAGCTAATTAAAAATAAATTCGTGACTTTTCCCTGATACTCTCCATATTTTTGTGGAGTTAACCTTTTAAGACAGTTTCACCGAATATTTTCACAATTTCCCCTGTAATCTTGTCGATTACTTCCGCCTCTTTTTGAATGGAAAAAACGTGAATTACATATTGTAAGGTCAAGTGTGGATTATAACATAATAATAATTACATACGTCTTCGACTCCACAATCCATTGTGTTATCTCAATGTAGCAGATGTTTTAAAACGATACACTATTCCATTATACACATTTTGGATTTTGGAACTTGCTTTTTTGGTTCATGAACTACGTCGATGCATCGTCATGTCGACACAGATGTGGTTCAACAAGTATCCTTCCTCCAGTGACATTATAAGAATATTCGCATTATCTCAAAATGAAAGCAATAATCAATACAATCGCAATCAACATCAATAAGTTTATTTATCCATCATAATGGGCACATACAGTAATGTATTCAATTTGATCCTTGTGACCATATTAATTCTACACCTACTAACATCATAAAAAATAACTAAAAAAACAAAAAAACACGCTTTTATAGCTGACGGAACTAAAAATTTGTAAATAATTTTTAGTTACAAAGAGTTTATATTACAGGAGTAGATGGTCGAACAATCAATCATAATTGAAAATGATAATAAAATATATAACAGAATAATTCAATTCAGACTAAAAAGCGTGGGGTGCTTGGTATATTAAATGTTACAATCATTCTATTGGCAACTATCTATGAGAGGAGAGTTATGAAAATTATAATTTTATTTTGAAGTCATTAATTACACTGGACAACAAATTTTAGTTTTTTAATTGTATCTTGTGGGAAAAGTGCACTTCTTTGTTAATTTTGGGGGGCTATATTAAAAAAAGTAACAAGATTCATATACTTATAAGAATCACTATATGCGCTGTCTTTTTGCTGTTCTTTTATGGATCGTTTCTGGAGCATCTCTACCAAGAGTCCAACAGTGGTCTGCGAGCATGGAAGGATTCCACTTTCTCTGGTACCTTTTTTCCATTGTTGAAATATCCTGATGAAAACGTTCGCCGTGCTCATCACTTACGGCTCCGCAATTGTCAGGAAAAAAGTCCAGGTGTGAGTGTAGGAAATGTATCTTAAGAGATATATTACAGCCCATCTTTTGATACGATGACAGCATATTTTTGACAAGGGTTTTATAGTTGTCAGCTTTTCTATTTCCCAAGAAATTAGTGACCACCAGACGGAAATCATTCCAAGCAGTTTTTTCAATACCTGTTAAAGTGTTTTCAAACTGTGTATCTTTCAAAATATTTCGAATCTGTGGCCCAACAAAAATACCGTCTTTAACCTTTGCCTCACTTAGTCTTGGAAATTTCTGACGCAGGTATTGAAAAGCTGACCCATCTCTATCTAATGCCTTGACAAAGTTTTTCATTAGGCCCAACTTGATATGCAGTGGTGGTAATAAAATTTTTTTCGAATCTACTAATGGCATATGCTGTACATTTTTTTGACCTGGCTCTAGGAATTGACGAACAGGCCAGTTTTGTCTGGTGTAATGAAGTGCCTTTGCCCGACTGTTCCATTCACACAAAAAACAGCAAAACTTTGTGTAGCCTAGCTGCAGCCCAAGTAAAAGTGCAACAACTTTCAAATCGCCACAAATATGCCATTGGTGCTCATCATATTTTATGCATGTCAATAGGTACTTCATATTGTCATATGATTCTTTCATGTGAACTGCATACCCTACAGGAAGAGATGGTAAAATATTTCCAATATGCAATAACACTGCCTTTAAACTCAATGTTGAACTGTCTATAAACAATCTCCATTCTTCTGGGTTATAGTTTATATTTGAAGCCGCCAGTAAGCCGTTAATGTTACTGCAGAAAACCAAGTTATTCTCCATATTGAAAAATGGTTCTAAGTCTTTGTGGCGTTTACGAAAAACACATACCGAAACATCGTCTTCTAACAAGTTCCACTGCTGCAGTCTTGATCCAAGTAACTCTGCCTTACATTTTGGAAGTTCTAAATCTTTTACAAGATCATTTAATTCTGACTGGGTTATTTTATGCGGTTGGTGGCATGACGTGCTCGGTATAAAATCAGGATCTCTTGACGTTGATGGCATATCTTCTTCCTGACGAATCACTCGATCGCCATGATCTGATTCGTTTTCTGATTCGCAAATTCCTAACCGCCTTGCAGCTGAAAAATATACCAAATTATGTGACTTTAATCACTCTGTACTTAATTTTTGATTCAGTGTACCAGCAGAATCCTACTGGATGTCTGTGAATTTCCCAGTGAAACTTTCTAGACAAAAAATATTAAACACACTTCGTAGATACAAAAACACCGTAGAGCTGAAGCTGTAATTATTTTCGAACAGCGTCGGAATTTCAGTGAAGTTCCATTGAATTGGACTGGGTCGTTAAGTTGGCGGAGTTTCAGCAACTGTTGAAATTGGTTTTCGCAGCCTCCTCGGGGATTTGAGAAGCGAGTTCGGAATTTCCCAAAAGACGGCCGGTGTCAAAAGAATTAAATGTGGTTTATTGCAAACGATATGTGCGCGGAATTCATGATCATGCTTTACTAATCATCCTCAACAGGCAATTTGTACAGCTATGACCACCGAAGAAGTCCTTTAGTCAATTTTGGATAGCTCGTTCTCCAGCCGACGCAAAAGCTGCTAATGATTAAGCAATATTTTTATACCGAAGCAGCCGTGTAGGCAGAAGCCTAAATACTGGAGTGCCGCGGCCGCTGTAAGGAGCTTAAAGACACTTTGTTAATCTGATTTTTGAACTGCCTAAGGTTAGTAGAACTGGGAAAAGCCTCCTCAGGGAGAGTGTTCCACAATCTCGAAATCCATGAGACAAAGGAGGGGCCATACCGGCCAGTTCTGAATGTGCGAAGTTCGAAACGGTTAGGATGGGATGCCGAAGTCAGGCGGGTCTGTCTGGTAGACTCATCGCACGGCTGCGTCATGCAAAATCCGGTAGAAGAGAGTCAGATCGCCGGGTTCCGAGACTGTCCCTTAGAGAAGAGTCATCGGGAGCTCGCCTCTGAACAGCACCGAGCATGGGTAATGTAGTCGGTGCGGCAGTACCCTTAACATGTCAGTTATATCTTATCTGAGCTTTTTACAGAGCGCGGAAGTCATGAGGATAAAAATACTTAGCAATAGCCTAGCTTTTTTATAGCAGCCGAAATGAGCGGCTCTTTGGTAGAACTCGGCCATCCATCGAAACCGGATTAGCGTTAGGGCGCTTCTTGTTAGTCAAGGTTCACTACTGCGTTTTGGAAGCAATGAATTGTTCCGTATTGTTGCATCCCCAAACAGTGATAACCTCCAAATCTCTCATCTCGCTCACCGGCAGAAATCAGCTTGACACCCTGAATTCCTGCGTGTAGAGTGGCGTCATCAGCAAATCAGTGGATCGGATTCCTTGTACAAAAAATGTCAGTGATATGTAATAGAAACAATGTCGGAGCCAACGTAACACCGTGTGGAACACAACGCGTTGACCTTGTGGGATGAAGAGGAGAACCCGTCAATTACGACAGATATCTTGCAGCTAGAAGAGAACTCAGCCACCCATCTACAAAGCTGCTCTAGGAGGCCGTAGAATTGAAGTTTGCATAAGAGGCCGGCATGCCACAACTGATCGCTGACGTGATATCAAGAGCATGAACCTCACCACAGTTGCGTGTCGTAAACTTGTTTGAACTAGCTCGGGTTACCAATAAAATACTCATAACCAAAAAGAAACATTTTACTGAGAAATAAATGCTATGTCTTTTCAGAAAACTAAATGGTGGAAGGTATTATTAATATTTTCAGTATTAAGCATTTGCTTTGTGGCTGGCGAACTGACCTATGCATCATGAAGGCATCTATATAGGCGTTATTAGAATACGTATGTTGGCTTTACAAAATGGCGTCGTGGCGCGGAGCCAAGGACGTCACATTTTTATTGTATTGACAGATGTCTTGGGTAAATGTTACACTCCTCCATCTTGTCTTTACAATATACCAACCTGTGAAACGTTATGCCTGATGATTTCTTGGTGTGCACAGCATAATCAGAGCACAATCCACCTAGGTTATTCGCAATATCACGCACAAGATAACGATGAAAATAAATACATAAAAAAAGTATTTCTAGAAAAAGCGGCACGGGTATATATAAAAAAACCTATAAAACGTCAAAAAAACCTATAAGATGTCAACTTGCAGTCTAGGTAGTTTTTAGGGCGCAGTCATTCCATGTTTGCTAACTAGGATCGTTGTGAACGTCCATCTATGGAGGAATCACTCAACTAAACTATTGGTTGCATAGTTTTGTGAGTCTGAGTGATCCGGGTCTGTAGTTTTTATCTCTGAGAAGAAAGTTGGTTGAATAGCAAGATCGCATCTCGATGATTAAGTATGTACTCGTATATTGATCTGCATGTGTATAAGATCAGTGATATTTGCTGTGTGAGAAAATCATTACTGAATATGACGGGTTATTTATATGTTGTGCTTTCTGAAAGGAGGTTATGTTCAAAGTTATAAATTACGAAAAACTGCGGAGAATTACGGGAAATCATCACCGCGCCTGCGTTGTGTGTAATTACTGTTAGCTTGTAATTCGACAGTGTACAGTGAATATAATTATTTCTTATCTCTCTCATTTGTGAAATTCAGCAAATTTGTATATGTAATTTACAAAATGGATAAGAAAAAGTGAATGCGCAATTAATTTCTAGCTTTGAATCTCAATTAAGTGTATTTGAGACACGAACCCAATGTAATTATCATCAATATACACAACTTACAGCTTAGACCTCCAGTAATGCCATCTCAGAAGCAGATTTTATGTCACATCAGAGCCAAAGATTGATAACAAGCCTCATGACATTTAGGCAACACATACAACTAAGTGCTAAGTTAACATCTTGTAGAATAACCTACATAATCTCAAAAAAACCAGCACAATGTCAAAAAAAATCGGGATAATGTCACTTTTCAAAATGCGTGATACCCATGCCGGTTGTATGAAACATAAACGTAAGGCACTTGGTAGATTTGTATGATAAAAATATTGCAGTGACATTGTAAAACGTTTTTCGTCCTTCCCCTCGTAGCGCCACTAGTCCTTAGATGTTCTTTTCTGTCAGTTAAAGTTTTATTTTCTTTGTCTATCCCATAAATGGTTCTCTCAGACACTTTTGTTAAGCTGCTACAAGGTAATACGACATTATTAACACATAATGCTTTGTATCTCGCACGCAGTTCGTCAAAAATGTTACGTATTAACTCTTTCTCCCTGTTTCTTCGTGTGTCAAACTTTCATATTGTCCGTTCGTTATTTGACTCGTCTATACTCGGGTTAAAACTATTCTCCTTTAACTACGCCACTGGAACGCGTAGTACTACAAACTACGACACCCTCATCGGGTGTATTCGTCAGCAGTGAGGTAAGGGGTAGGAAGATATCCTCCAATTCCGTCGGTGGTTGGCTAATATCATGCTAGTAACCTTACAGGCCTGTCATGTGGTCGGTATAGTCGGTAGTTCCATATTAATACTCCTGATCCACCAAACTGATGTTTTACGAATCCCTTGCCTACCGTCAGAAAATAAAGACATTTTCCGCCATATTTATAGAACCATTACTGTTCGTCCATCCGACTTTATACGTTTTTTACTTAAATTATACACTTATTAGTAGGTAGGAAAATTCATTTTGAAATCTGGCAAAAGAGGTTTCTAGTTTATCAGCAGCAGCGAGAATTTACTGCCATCAATTTAGATTTTGGGAAATGCTATATACCTGAAGAATTACCTTCTAGTTGGGATCAACGTCTCTGGTCGTTGCAGTATTACGAATTTTCTTTTACTCGTCAGTGTACTCGCGTTAAAGAAAGGAATTACGCATCCTTTAACGTCCATATTATGTGCATCGTTTTGATCTCATTGAAGCATAATCTGAATTTACTGTCCTTGATGGACTCAATTGTATTATGTACGCACAAAACAAGCAATGACAGAGATAGAGAGAGAAGTTACCCTATAGAATATGCTACTCTCGACCATGACCATACTTAACAATACTCTCGGCTGTTTCATATTAATCAGTGTAAACACCTCGCACAAATTGCTGCTCAGAAAAAGAGCACCAAGAATATACTATTGTGCTTGTATTAGCTACAGGGACAGCTCCTGAGCTTCTGATTTTTCAAACGTCAGCTAGTTCTCATGAAAACTTAAAATTTTGAAACTGAGTATTCAAAACATGAACACCTGTGTTTGTCAAAAGTATCAGCTACGCAGTGTCCAAAGAAAGTTTACTTCCGCCACCCAGAGATATTCTCAAAAACGTACGAAATCTTTACACTGAAGTAGTTGCGAAAGCAGAAATCTCATTACAGATATACCGTGGCTTCTATGCAGAATTTGATTGCCGAAAATACATTCTTAATTTTTATTGCTTAATACGTTGCAGGATTCCATAATGGTCAGTGCTGACGCTGACGTTGCATTTGTCGATAAAAGGTATCATGGCATTAAACTAGATTTAGGAATACATTTTCATGCTTTTCCGGTATTCGTGATTATTTGCATTAAAATACAAAATAGGGTTCATGGGTTGTACAAATAAATATCACTGAGCAGAACAAAAATATAATTTTCCAACAAGTATCAAGTAGTTAAAAAATGCTTGACGTCAAGTTAAGTTGAACAATAAAAAAATTGAGTCAAGAATTAACCTTTCAAGTAATTTCATTTTGAAGTCAAGTAGTTCATAAAAATATCAAGCTACTTGATGAATTCCTAATGCAGGTGCAAATCTAATAGCTCTTCAAGCCTTGGAGCCAGAATAATATAATGCAAACCATCACTTTCACAGCCGGCACAATGAATATAAATCATATTTTACAGAGATTAAAAGTTGATCTCCACCAAGCGACTCATCACAGACATCGCCCGTTCAACTAGCCATAAATTACCAAGGAATAACCTGTCAATCGCAGTCTGCTTATAAATTCACTTTTAGCTCTCCCATTGAATATGCCAACTATGTTTTATCTCCTTTGATTTAGAAGAAACGTTGCATAAATAACACTGAGAGGGTTGATCGCGTCTGGTCGAGTGATAGACATGGGTTACCAAACCCATAAAAATGGCGTCAAGTAGATTGAGTCGGTACTTCCCATAGATTTTTGTGATTCTTCTATCATTACCAACATAAATTATCAACTGTTGATTCATATATCACTCAAAGGTGAACATAAAAGCTAATGTGACTGCAAATGAGGCCATATTAAATAAATCAACAAAAAAGCAAGTGTGTGAATATTTTTTCTTATTTTCATAATATCGTATTGCTAGTGGTTTACTATCCCTGTTTAGACATTATAACAAAAAATCGTATTCAAAGTATTATGCAGGCTTGTAGATGATCATATGTCGTAGGCTATTAAAGACCTCAACCAGATTAAAATTGATAAAGTGTATAAATACCAGAGTCAGAGTCATAGGGTTCTTTATTCAAAAACACCATCATATTTAGTAACCAAATTCATTAATAGTCATTAATATTAGCTAAAGGAGAATTTTTTAATCCCATGACACATCACACCTCCATTTCAGATCACATATACAATTATAATAATTCCTTAGACCGTTGTTTAAATGAACCTAATTCATTACCCAAATTCAAGGAAAAATTGGGAGAAATTCTACTCGATCAGCAGCGAAATCTTTTGTAAGCAATAACTGACCTTATGTTTTCTTTATGCCTTTACATTAATTATGCTTTATTATTGTCGTTATTGTATACACGTATTAATTTTTAACAAATTATTAGTTTATATACGTCTCGTATTGTTAAGTGGGTTAGATGGAAGAATACATATAGTATCTAAATCTTCCTCCTGTAGTGTCATTACAATTACAAGTAAAAACGACGATAATTATCCTTATTATTATTATATTTGGTGTTAGGAAAGCGTTTAGATTTTAAGTACACTGTACAAGAAACTAAAACTCAAGCTTCATATAAGTTATTAATGTCACACAAACATGCACAAAATTATTTTCTAAAGCACTTACGTTAATGGCGTTTGATACCTGGTTTTGTATCGATATCAGAACATAACGAAAAATTGCGAGAGCCACCGTACCGTACAATTTTCAAAATGTTTGCCTAAACATAAACATACAGACCTGTCTGCTCGAACTCCTCTGAAGCTTTTCAGGACATATGTTTATATAAACCTGTTTGATTTATTTACTTGTTGAATCTAATTTTAAATGATTGTGTAAAACCTAAAAAAATGACAGGATGGAATTGAGAAAACAGATCCCCTGAAAATACAATGATCGAGAAATAATTTCAACTGATTTATCGTTTGATGCAAAACATATTTTTCTGATAAGGTTTTGCATGCCTAGCAGAACGATTTATTAAATATAAATATGGGCTTCTCTTTAGATAAGGAGCAAAAAACACAAAACTGCTGTTGATAACGGGTTTATTTTTATATAATCGAAAATTTTTGTCAGTAATACTATCTCTAGCATAATGATTGCCCAAGTCATATTTATAAAAATTGTCATAATCCATTAACGACGAGGTATTAATATGGAATGGTTGACATAGTTGATAGTTATTTATACAGGGTGACTTCGAAGTTGAGTCATTTATTTTAACAGTGAGTAGATCTGATCAAAAGAAATGTTTTTTTCCTTTACCATTTTTCTGGTAAAATTAAAGTAACAAAGTTATAGCCCTTTGGAAGTTTGAGTACCGCCCTGTCTCAATAATGATATTATGTTCTCGTGTTTGGCAACAACAGATATAATCCGCCTTATCCGTTCATCGCATCGGAAACAAAAAAGCGAAAGAATTTGGAACGATCTTTTTACAATTATTTTCTTCAGTTGTATACAGTCAGTATCAGTCGGTAGTCGGTAACGCGTAAGTGAATAATCGTGTCTGTTGCGAGGCTCAAATCAAAAATGGCACATGTTTACGAAAATGCTGAACTTGTGGACATGGTTCTTATTTACGGGGAGTCTTTACAAAATGCTGCCGCGGCATCACGGATCTATGCGGATCGGTTTCCCAATCGAGTGCAACCAACCCCTCGTGCCTTTGTTAATGTAGTGCAAAGAGCTCGTGAATCAGGTGACTTAAGACCTCACAGAGGAGATCATGCCGGTGCTCCAAGACCACACGATCAAATAGAACTAGAAGAACAAATTTTAGAATTAGTAAGTGATGATCCAACAGTAAGCACCCGACAAATTTCAACTCAATTGGCGATTAGTCAGTATAAAACTTGGAAAACTCTACGTGAAAATCAGTTCTATCCGTTTCACATACAAAAAGTGCAGGCCTTACAACCGGAAGATCATGAACAAAGGGTTGACTTTTGCAATTGGCTTTTAAATAAACATCAAAATGATGACAATTTTTTAAATCAAATTTTAGTGAGTGATGAAGCCCTCTTTACTAGAAACGGAATTATTAATTCACGTAATTCTCACGTTTGGGCTATTGAAAATCCCCATGAAATAAGGGAAACCAATTTTCAACAGCGATTTGAACCAATCAACCTGTGGGCGGGAATTGTTAATGGAATTTTAGTGGGGCCTTTTGAATTACCAAATCGCTTAACTGGTGAAAATTATTTTGATTTCTTGCAACACAATTTGCCTGGTTTACTGGAAGATGTGCCTTTAAATATTAGACAAAACATGTGGTTTTTACAAGATGGGGCACCACCCCATTATGCAAGAAATGTGCGTGAATTTTTAAATAGACAATTTAATAATCGTTGGATCGGCCGTGGCGGTTTTGTACCTTGGCCGCCAAGGTCTCCGGACTTAAATCCTTTAGACTTTTGTTTGTGGGGTTGGCTAAAAACTCTAGTGTATAAAACACCGGTTAATACACGCGAAGAATTACGTGCTCGAATTGAGGAAATGAGTACAGTGATCAGAAATCAACCAGTGATTTTATTGCGTGCTTGTAAAGAGACATGGCTAAGACGCGCCCAGCTGTGCGTCGAGCAAAACGGAAATCATTTCGAACAGTTTTTGTGACATGCTTTTGGGCGCACAGGTCCGCACTGAAATACTTGTCGGGAGGATACTTTATAAAACAAGGTAACATTTTTCTTTTAATTTTTTTTTATTTTTACACACATATTTTGGTTTATCTTCCTTCTACAATCATTATCTGAAAATTAATGACTCAACTTCAAAGTCACCCTGTATATCTAGCCCGTTAAGCTGACGGATATGGCTCTAACACGCCAAGGCACCAGCAAAGGATTAGGTGGAAAGATTCGAAGTACGACAGTATCCTGCCCAGGCTTTGCGAGATATGAAGGTAAACTGAGCTGGTTGTTTAGAAATAGGATTTGAAAAAACCGAAAATGGAACATTCCTATCGAAATAACGAACTTGTCGATTTTATGTTAATTTGTGAGTGTCTTCAACATGCTGCTGTTTCGCGAGTTGATCCAGATGGCTTTCATGGACGTTTCCATATCGTGACGCATAGGTCTATTTATTTTGTACAAAGTCCGTTTGAAGGTAACAGTAGGAGATCTAGAAGGTTCTGAATGTTCCAAGCTAAGGAGGAGCTAGGATTTGTGTTTTTAAATCGAAGTGCGAATAATTTTAAGAGATACTTGGATTTTTTTATCAAATGAATAGCGTGTGGTTTTCTTCTATCCTACTTGTCCACTGCTGTTTTACCGTACATTAGCGTTGACATATCAAACGTAATTATTTCTAAAGAGGAAAGTCCCAACTTTTCAAATACCCTGTATTTATTCTTAAACTACATTTTCAAATTCTATTTCTCGACCTGTTTCCATCTAAAATGCAACAACAAAATTTCCTGTGTGACACTGACCTTATCAAAAGAACTTTTCACGAAGGTCAGACTGTATCATCTACATTTGTACTTTTTCTATCCAATAGCTCTAGTTTTTTCTGGCGATAGACGTTATTAATCAAGCAAAAAACTGACCTACACAAAGCTTATGAGTTTCTTTCGTGCACAGTCTAGTATTTGCTGTTCATGTCTGGCACCTGGGCACAAAAAATTCTTTTGGGAATCTCAGGAATGAAGTTCATGGCATTAATATTACAGTTTATATCGATTTGTAATGACCATCAATTTCACTTTCGGTATTGATGTTTGGCTTAGAAAGAAAACTGAACACGCAGTAGGCAGAATACGTAAACGCAGACACTGCCGTACTTAGGTAAAAATCGAAGACTGGGAAAATTGAGTGAAAAATTCTGGATTTTTTCGAACTAAATAAATAGTATTATTATGACAGAACAAAAGTGAGTGAATATTGCAAAGTTACAAGACCTCATAGGGAGTCATTTAAATATGATTTCATAATTTTTGTTGAGGCCTAAAATAAATGACATTCAGTCTTTAATTGTTGTGAGTTAAAAAACAGTAACATGTGATTTACTACTTTTATATTCTGCAAAAATAAATTTACTACATTTTACCTAAATACGCCAATATAAATGTTAAGCTGAAAATGAGAATACAGTGTGAAAAATACAGTACGACCTAGTTCAAGAATCCTGCAAATTTTGTAAATCGATAAGGGTGGTACAGTATGTATTCAAGAAAGTTTAGTGATAGATTCAGTTTGTAAAAATTCTTTATATTAACGCACGATGTGTGGTAGCACTGCGGATCGTCTGGAATCCAGGTCAACCTTTGGGCCAATACTCTACTCCACATGCCTATCCACTAATACAAACCTTCCTGATCTCCTAATAAATGTCAGGATGTCGAACCATTCCGCTAAGCATGAGACTATCAAACTCTATGGCTACGAATATCTTGGCCCCTAGAGTACAATAACACGAAAAATAAAAAAGAGTGCTGTACCAACAAATTTATGACTTTTGTATGAGTAAAAATATTATTCGTGGTACTCAGTGTGGTTTTCGTAAAAATTTCGGTACATCAGTGGCTCTAACAAACGTACTCGATGACATATTAAGAGCAAATGATAAAAAGATAAGTTCAGTTTTTGTACTTCTAGACTTTTCAAAAGCTTTTGATACCATTAATCATGAATTGTTGGTAGCTAAACTTCAGTACTATCGCTTTAATAAGGAACCATGTTTGCTTTTAAAATCATATTTGACAGGAAGGTATCAATCGATTTTATCAAATGACACATTCTCAGACAAAGCGGAGATCCTCAGGGATCAATATTGGGCCCCTTGTTATTTTTAATTTATACATCTGTTATCCTTACGTCTTTAAAGTTTTGTAAAGTTCAGGCCTTCGCGGATGACACCAAGGTTTATTGTTTTTTTGATATTGTGGATTACAAATATTACGAAAATTGTATAAATGAGGAAATTAACGCCTTGAGCAATCTCTCATTAGGTCACAACTTAAAACTTAATCCGGAAAAATCGCATGTAATGATTTTTGGTAACAAATCTAAGACTGAGTTTTTTAAAGCTAATCTCAATATAATGGCTAATAATTTAAAGATCATCTGAAAAATCTTATGCAAAAATCATTTTGTTCTCTAAAAGTTTTGTATAATAACAGACACATAGTAAACAGATCACTAAAAAAATGTTTGAATCCCTAATTCTTTCCAATTTCAATTATTGCGATTTTGTCTATGGATTTTGCTTAGATCAGGCAAGTAGGGGTCGGATTCAAAAGATGCAAAATGCGTGCCTCAGGTTTATCTATGGTCAGCGTAGGTTTGATCATATATCTCATTTGTATAAAGAAATTAAGTGGCTTAAAATGAATGAGCGTCGCACTCTCCATTTTTCTAGTTTTTTATTAAAAATTGTAAACACTCCAGGTTCACCTGATTCTATAGGAGAACGCTTAATTCTCCGACATTCTGTTCATGATATAAATGTAAGATATTTAAAAAAATTAACGATGCCGCTTCATAGTAGTGCATTGTTTCAACGATCATTCTCATACAATGCTGTTAAACAATTTAATTCAATTCCCAACCAGTTCCTTAATCTTTCTTTTTCAAGTTTCAAAATACAATATAAGAAATATTTGATAAATAGAAATCTGAACAAACTCTTTTAGAATAGAGATTGAAGTTTATAATATAGGTATATAAGTAGAAAAAATATGTCAAGCAAATTTTATAGTAACCAGTAACCAAATTTTATAGTGACCAGTATTAATTAATATCTTTTTGAAATTTTAATATATTTTCAGTCCATTTAGTGTTAACACGTGATTATTATTATGATTATTCTGTATTGTTGTATAAGACTTATTACTATTATATTTTTTTGTCTTATTTTGGTTCAGTAGAGTAGCTTGAAGTTAGACTTGCGCTAGTATTAGGCAATGTATTCTGTATTTTTTTTCTAAATTACCTTTTTAAAAAGATTATTTGTTTTATTCAATAAAGTCCTTTATTATTATTATTATTATTATTATAATACCTAAGAGCAACCGTATTTGAGGTAGGGAGGTGTGTTCCGACATCTTGTCAAGGCCTCCTCATTGGGCAGTACAAGGTAGCAACTAGGGCACCTAGCAAATATCCAATCCTGTGGTAGCGGTACCGAAGGGCGAGGGCAGCCCTCAAAGTCATCCCAAGCATAACAGGACTCCCAATTTAAGTTTCCGCAGTTATTATTACTCGGTTCAATGGTGTGTTCTCGTTGCGTTTCAATATTTATAACTATATCATAATAATTGTCCTGGTTGAATTCTACATTTCTGCATTTAAATGAATAAATAAGTAAATTTCATTCAATAACAACTAACCTTTCGACAAACGAGCGAAGGATTGCCCTCTGCCCGTCATCAGGTGGGAAAGTTATCTCCTCATTCACCCATCGTTCCTTTGTAGGAATGGTGATCCCTTCTGGGCTAGTACGCCTCTGGTCACGCATCAACCACTTGATCAACCAATAGCAACAAGAGACCACCCTCATATACCAGTCCGAGATGGGCAGATAATGCGTACGCTAAATGCCTCGATAAAAACATGAAATATCACGGTCGGCTCTTATAAATGTATTATTTTACATGAAACATTGTATCATTTTCGCTAGAAATTACTCGAATGCTCGTGTTCTGCGGCTGGCTCTTTCGTTCGAATGCCCTCCAGTTATTTTAATACTTGACGTTGCCGGCCTTTTTACCGCAACGCCCTGTATATCAAGTAAATTGCCGCTGTCAGGCTATTACAAGGTTTGAAGAGAATGAATGATATTTGTAACGAAGTAGTTTTAAACAAAAAATTACAACCATTAGGTTGTTCCTGTACTCCGGAAAAATGTACTTTCCACGCTACACAGTCATCGGTTCGTAAAAGATTATGTTTAGCACAAGTTAGCGCTTCTGAGAAAACAGTTAGCTATGAACATGTTTACCAAAAAAATGAATGACCTTCCTCCTCGCGTTGAGAGGAATTGGTGCAGGGGCGCATGATCGTCATGATGACAAATCCCGCACGAATGACGATATTGGCTTTCACCATGTACAGTCCACACAGCCCACAGCAGTGCGGAAGCGATTGCCGACTGTGACGTACGACCACTATCAACGATGTTGGTCCATCGGGGGACTACGTTATACGCATCAACACCCGACTGTAGGAGATATTATGTTTTATGAGTAAATGTACGGGGACATGTATGATGAGTGGAGTATGCTTAACATGTGCGTAGATTTACTGCTGTTGGAGGCATATGAAAATATCAACGTCTAAAAATTGATTATAATCCCCACCTCTGTAACCTCTAGTTCCCATTTATCCGAAATTTTCCGTCAAAAAACAGTTTGAGCGTTTTTTAGTAATTTTTTGTTTTTGGCCTATTTCTCCGCCGTCACTGGGCCGATTTCCAAAAACTACAAAGTTCTTTCGTTCTTCGCATGGTAGTAACATTGTGTCAGAATTTCATCTAAATCCGAACGTACTTCTCAAGTTGTAGGCGGTTACAAGATTAGCGAACTTACCTACCGACAGACAGACAGACCGACGGAATTAGGTGACATGGTTTTTCGTGGAGGCCCTCTATCACCTAGGCTTCCGTTAATCCACTACTAGCTTTACACCCATACTTCTACTGAATAACTCCATATTGTACCAAGTGGTCAGCTTTTTGGGCACTTTTATATTTTATACGAAATGAAACAGTACAAGGAAACCTCGAATCTATCATTTTTTATACTAGTATTTGAAAGAACTTCTAATGCTCTTTCGGATTCATGTGCCCATTTTTTAAGCGTTTGTATCAATTTGTTCTTGATGAAAGTTGAAATATTACAGAAAAATATCAAGTATATGATAAGAGCCAGTATAAATGAGATTATCGAGATAACAAAACAGTATATTTTATTTGAATTTCTGCAAAACATGATTCGACACAATCCTACGGACATACAAAGCATTCAGGCACTTGTATAGTGGGAGTAGTTTTGGTGGGGAGGTTAAGCCTGGCAACTAGAACACATTTGACCCTGCTTGCTAACCGTGTTGTGCCAACACTGTACTACCCCCATGTCAACTGCCGGTAATAATTGATAATTGAATCAATCAGCTTCAGCGATGCGATGTACACACGTTGACCTTGCACCAATCTGGTGCGCATTTGTATAATTTATACCAAACCCCAACCCCTACCTTAATAAAACATTGCCTACTCCACAATCAAATAATAAACGGAGCTTAAAATTCTTTCATGCTCTCTATACAACCAGAGTAAAACAGTTTTCGATCAATCAAGTTTTTCATGACGAGAAATTGATCTAAATATCAATGGAGGCACTTTTCAAGAGAGGCTATTATCGACATGTCATAGGAAGAGGTCATTATATGGGGTTGTCCAAAACGGACGCAGGAAAGTAAACGCATATTAAAACAAGAAAGATTGATATTCAAATCACGTTGGGTACTTTATTTTGAAGGTTCATTTATACCATTTATGTATGAAAAATCATATCGCTCAATGTTCACCAAGACTGGATTTACAGACGTCCACGCGATGGTCGAAATGTTCAATGACATTTTGCAACATGGTCGGTTCTATGGCATTTATCTCGGCAATGATGTTGTTTTTGAGTTCTTGGAGGGTGGCTGGTTTGTTGACGTAGACTTTGCTTTTCAAATATCCCCATAAAAAGAAGTCCAAGGGAGTCAAATCGCACGATCTTGGTGGCCATGGCACATTTCCTCTGCGCGAAATCACGCGATCACCGAAGAAGGACTGCAATCGATGGATATTGACGTTGGTTGTGTGGCATGTTGCATTGTCTTGTTGGAAATAAACATCGTCCATATCCATTCCTTCAAGTTGCGGCAAAAAATAGTCCTCTATCATCACGTGATATCGCTCAGAATTGACGGTAACGGCGTCCCCGGTCGCATTTTCGAAAAAGTAAGGTCCGATGATGCCTTTTGACCACAATGCGCACCACACAGTTACTTTTTGAGGATGCATCGGCTGCTCTTGATACTCACGGGGATTTTCGTTCGCCCAGATGCGGCAGTTTTGCTTGTTTACCGTCCCATTCAAAGTGAAATGCGCTTCATCGCTGAACATGATTTTTGATGAAAAATTGGCAACAATTTGGCGGTGTTCAAGGAGCCAATCTTAGAACTTTCGGCGCGAAAAATGGTCGGCCCGACGCAGCTCTTGCGGTAATTGGATCTTGTAGGCGTGTACATTCAAATCCTTGTGGAGAATGCGGAGCAAACTGGTTCTCGAAATGCCCAATTCTTGGGATCGACGCGTTGTTGATTGTTTCGGATCGTCTCTCACACTCTCCTTCACAACAGCAATATTTTCCGGTGTGCGAACGCTCCTTGGCCGGCCAGAGCCTGGCAGATTTGCCACAGAACTTGTTGCCTCGAATTTACGCACCAGACGACCGATGGTTATTTTGTTTGGGCGGTTGTTGCGACCGAAATGTTCACGAAGCGCGCAAAACGTGTTTTTTATTTTTGCACCATTTTTGTAGTGCTCTTGAATAACTTTAATGCGGTCTTCAATCGAATACGACTCCATAGAGATCAATGGTAAACATTCAACTAACAAAATGACGTTTACTTTCCTGAGTTCCTAAAAGATGGGGTTCTAGAACTTCGTGGATATAACGCTGCGCGTTCATGTTACCTCTGATGAAGATTAAAGGTGACCTGGAACCGTAAGCTATAGCACCCCAAACCATAACTCCAACAGTGTGATGAACATGTCTTTCTACAAAAAACTGTGGATTCCTCCTTTCACCACGTCGCCTTCTAACCCTGGCACGACCATCGTGCATGCCTAAACAACTAAAGACAATACTGTTCCATTCCTGATCCCAGAGTGACCGTTGTCTGCACCACTCAAGGCGATTACGTCGGTGTTCTCGAGTTAAAGGGAGGACCCAGTGTGACCGGTATGAACACAAGCCAAAACTTCTCATTCGTCGGTAAACACTTCGCATGCCAATAGGTCTTCCGTATTCTGCAAACCATTCATTTGCAATGGACCTGGTAGTGGAGAAACGGTCCCTTAAGGCCAATAATCTTAGGCGGCGATCTTCACGGTCTGTTGTTCTACGGCGGCGTCCAGTGCCCCTTGCTCTTTGCGTACGGCCTTCTCGAAGCCATGCCTGACAACACCTAATCACAGTGTCTACACTTCTTGCACTCTAACTGCAATTGCCCGAAAAGAAAGTCCAGCTTCCCGAAGTCCCACTATACGGCCCCTATCAAACTCACTAAGTTGACGAAATCGTGCAGGTCTCCGTACTCTAGGCATCGTAACCGATCGTAAAGGATGTCAAGAACCAAAATCCGCCAACGTTGATTCTTTACTGCTGCTGAAATATTCATTTTTAGAGCGTTAGTGAATTAAAAAAAAGCAGTATAAAAACCGGAATGTCCAACTGATGAGGCTGAAAATTTTTTCGCTTGTTATTTACAGTAAGATAAATACATTCACCAACTTTTATTAAAATAAAACCATTTAAACTGGGTGTTCGGATTTATATGTCACTTAGTATACTTCTAAGTACGTATAATCTATCTAATTTAATCAAACGTAGCTGCTAATCCTTATGTAATTTGTTGAATGGAACTGTTGATTGTTCTTTTCTTTCAGACAGGATCTCCCTACGCATTCCCGATTTACGAACTCGTCATGGTAGTAACATTTCATTTTATTCACCTGTTCGGCAAACAAATTCCTACCCACAGATACTTTTGAGCAAAATTGTCTAGATAATACCATACTAAAATATTAGCCAATCTGACTGGAATTCATTTTCCATGAGAAAAATCTGAAAACATCCAGTAGATGGATCAAATGATCATTGTAGAAGCTACTAAATTTCTGATAAATGGCCAAAGAAATTATGAAATCATCTTTGTGTCCAATACAAGCTCATAATATTCCGAACTATTTATGTTTAGAAGTAGAAATTTAATTTGATCAAACATCAATACAGCAAAAATGAAATATTTAGGGAGCAACTCATAGACAACACTCCCAAAAAGTATTGATCTTAAAGTGTTCCCTCAGATATAAGGTGCTGAATGTGAAAATTTGATTTGAATGTCTGGAATATAATTTTCTGCTTTGGAAACACACTGCAGTTGTTGAAATTTGAGATTGAATATTATAGGATATGCTAGTGAAATAATGGAAATGATATTTAAATAATCTTCATGTTCTATTTCCTATATTTTTCTATTATTCTCAATGTGCTATCTCATCTAGAAGTAAAGCCCTTATCCTCTCAATCACCCTGTACCAATTTTACTCAGTATTTTAGCGGTCTTTTATATTATATCCATCAAATAAAGTGATAGAATATGCAAAAGATACGATTGAACTGGACACTGTGGAACATTAAATATAGTAGGTATATAGTTAACTTGCAGATGTGTTTATGACAATGATGTGAAAGAAACGGGAAAGCTGTGAAAATAAATATACCATACATGTTTTATCAGTATCAAAGTTGTGTTTTCTAAGATACCCTGAGATACATAGACATATTTTACATAAAAATGTAAAAAGTTTTTTTAAGGCGTTTTTTTTTCAGTGAGGTGGACAGAAAAAATTGTTAACTTTAACTAGATTAACACAGATTTACGAAATACGTCAAAAATACAAGTATTACAAAGTTGCATTTCCTGTATTCTGAGATATGTCTTTGAAATGGAAAAAATATTTAACGCTTTGTTCAGTTTTCCAATATGGAATATCCACACTACAATATCGAAGTTCAATTCACCCTGAGAAAGATATTTTGAACATGGAAGAATTATGTCCTAAAATTTGAAGATTTTTTTCTAAAACCAGTTGCTATCAAAACGAATACATGTATACAAAAAATACTCATATTTTATGTTTCAATAGAAACAGTAGAAAATCAGATGAACATCAGGGTAAAAACAATTCATTGACTGAAGCAATTTTCTAGTATGGTATATTTATCTCATATTGTTAAAAAAGTCATCAAGAAAAAAAGCATGTCATGTATAGATGAACATACATTAGCTGGCAGTTACCAGTCTGGGTTCATAAAAAATAGTAGTTAATAAAAAGTAGTAGTGCGCTTGTAGTTACAGTTGATTTTGTAAATTACATCTCTAGGGCTCTGGATGGAAAATAAGTGGTTATAGCGGTGTTTATAGACTTAAAAAAGGCATTCGATGTGGTAGATATCAATATATTATTGAATAAGTTACAAAATATGGGATTCAGGGGTACTATGTATAATTTAATTAACATTTATTAACTTACCACGAAACAATATAAGAAAATTGGTGAAACAAATAGTAAGTGGTTATCTAGTCACTATGGTGTCCCCCAGGGGCCACAATTATGCTCTCTGTATGTTCTAAATCTAAAGCATGCTAATCTTAAGCAAGGTATTTTACTTTTGCTGACGGTACAGTTCATCTCTATAAAGGAACTCATGATCAGCTTCTGCGTTATGAAGTTAATTTTAGATCTTGCTTTTTACTGTAAATGGTTATATTCAAATAAACAAAAGATCATCGATAAAACAAAATATCTAATTTTCAAACAAAAGAATAAAATATTTGAAAACTTTTATATAAGAATAAATAACGTCAAAGTACAAAGGTATCAATCATCAAGTACCTGGGTTTAATTTATGGATGAGAATTTCAATTGGTCTAGTCACATTAAATTTTTTTTGAATGAAACAACGTCGATGATACGTTGTACCGAAGCAGATACTGCTTCAAAAAGTAAAATAAACACTCTTATAATGCATTTTTCTTGGCACACTTTACATATTCGTTACCTATTTAGGGAATGTATGGTAAAACTGAATTTCATAAAGCACAAGTTTCGCACAATAGAATATTAAGAATTTTGATCAACTATGACCGACTTGAATTGAATGTTAGTAAACTAGATAAGCTGTTGGAATTAGAACAATGCAAAACGATGTTCAAAATTTTAAATAACCAACAAAAGTGTGATACAACAACGTGACATAATAATTTGTACCAGATTCGTAGTAAAACTAATTTAGGATTAAATAACTCTGTCACTGATGCAGTAAAAACATATAATAGTCTACCAAATAGTGTAAAGAATGTTCATTTATTCAGAAAGACATATTTGAGAACTTTGTTTAGTATAAAATTTGTAAAAAATGACTATTGAATAAAGATTTGTTTCCAAAAAAAATTCAAAGTTTAATTTAGTAAATATGTAAAATTATATAGTAATCTTAGATTTATATTAGTTCTGAAGAATCTATTTAATTCTTTTTCTAAGATAAACCACTTGTCCAGAAATCCCAGAATACCATATGAAAATCTGGAGCCCAACATACCGCAAAGTATGTCCCCCCTCTCTGCAAGCCCCCCCCTCCTTCCAATGAGTTTTGTGGGTCACTCGCACTCGATGTTGACCGTTCGGCGAATGTTTTTTTCTGGTCCCGCTAGATCTACGCAAGCAGTTGGTCAAAGAGCAAGCAGCAGTATCAAAACACACACCATACCTTTGCTTAACTGTGGACTGCTGATGTCTCGACATCACCGGCAGTCTTTTTTCGTCCTTGTTTGGGAGCCGCAAATAGTCTTGGTCACCCAACAGAAACAAATCTTTTGATATGATCATCGCAAAGGTTCGCCCACTGACACTACTATGATAAAATCACTCGCGGTCAGGGTATGCTGACGCGGAACCAAGTGGTACCTGCTGCATATTAGGGCACGTGCCTGGTACGTGTACGATCGGCCCGGTGAAATCTGAGTCCGAAGCGGTACGAACAGTGCCTACCACACCGACGGTGCGAAATAAACTAAGGAGGCGAGCGTACACATACACTGAATCCGGTGGGCTGTGAGCGAGAATGAGATAGACGAGCACGTTGTCTTGGTCGCACGTTGCGCGGCGGCGTCGGTGGATCGGCGTCGCGACGGCCGGCACGGAGCGTCGACCGTCGGAGTTGTGTTTCGTGTTTGCGCTTGGCCTCATCAGTGCAGTTTTTTGCGTTTTTAGAAAGGAGGGTCTACCCTATGATATAGATTTTTCTCTCACAAGGTCGTGGGACTTAAGGACTTTTTCGCCAGGTGGAGGTGAACCAAACAGATCGCCAATTTCTGCGACTAACGAAAATGTAATTTAATAAATTAATTATTACAACCGGAAGGGTGTATTTACAAAACTTGGAGGTGGCTGGAAAAATTATAACATTTACTCAATAAGTTTTCAATGTGTGAAACAGTCAATGTATCATGTATTAACAAGGAAGGAGAAGAGTACATCAATGTCTTACCAGAAGTTTCCAAGGGTTTGCATGTCACAGGATTACACCTAAGCCGTAATGTGTAATTAGATTTTTGTAGTAAGTGAAGTGGGCTGTTCTGGGTACGATTCGATGAAAGCTACCGGCACATGGTGGATGGAGACATCGTCCCTACGTCATACCTTCCTCGGGGGTTCCTGAAGCTACGATTTGAAGGAAATTTGATCTTTTGCAATGGAGCGTGTCCGGACATGCGTAGGCTCAGTGAATAATCAGGGACAAAAACAGGAAAAAAGTATGAGTAAAGAGGTGAAAAGGTTTGAAACAAAAATACAATATGGACCGGGTTCCATGATAATACGAGTCGGAGGCTTACCTTCCTTGGAGTGTGGCCACGCCGAAAAGCTGGGAAAAACGTCCACGACCATTCTTGTTCTCCCTTTCTGGCCAAGGGCCGTATCGTCGGTCGTTCCTACAATTGAAGGACGCCTTTATGGCCACCTTGATTTTCATAGTGTTTGCTCTCCTTCAGAAAGGCTGGGATATTTATAGCTTTGCTACGGCTCCGTGTCAGCGTTAGAGCTCTCCAGGTATGTTTTCTTCTTGAATTATAGGATGTTTCAGGCTATATAACAGATAATATAGATCAAAAGTATAAACAATTTGATGCAAATAGATATTTGTAACAAAAAACCTCAAAATAGGCTTCCAGACATCAAGTTGAACGAAACTGCACTGGACTTTTAGATCAAGGCAGGTGACACATGTCGTAATGAAGCAACGGTGAGGTTGTTGACGAGCAAATATGAAAACATCTCCCAGATGGTGGGGCCTCTACTCTTAAACGGAAGAATCTTAAGATGCCATAGAGGAATACTTCAAGGAAATGCAGGTAGTTAAATCCAGAGTATACTAAGTGACATATAAATCCGAACAACCAGTTTAAATGGTTTTATTTTAATAAAAGTTGGTGAATGTATTTATCTTACTGTAAATAACAAGTAAAAAATTTTCAGCCTTATCAGTTGGACATTCTGGTTTTTATACTGCTTTTTTTTAATTCACTAACGCTCTAAAAATGAATATTTCAGCCGCAGTAAAGAATCAACGTTGGCGGATTTTGGTTCTTGACATCCTTTACGATCGGTTACGATGCCTAGAGTACGGAGGCCTGTACGATTTCGTCAAGTTAGTGAGTTTGATAGGGGCCGTATAGTGGGACTTCGGGAAGCTGGACTTTCTTTTCGGGCAATTGCAGTTAGAGTGCAAAGAAGTGTAGACACTGTGGTTAGGTGTTGTCAGGCATGGCTTCGAGAAGGCCGTACGCAAAGAGCAAGGGCACTGGATGCCGCCGTAGAACAACAGACCGTGAAGATCGCCGCCTAAGATTATTGGCCTTAAGGGACCGTTTCTCCACTACCAGGTCCATTGCAAATGAATGGTTTGCAGAACACGGAAGACCTATTGGCGTGCGAAGTGTTTACCGACGAATGAGAAGTTTTAGCTTGTTTTCATACCGGCCACACTGGGTCCTCCCTTTAACTCGAGAACACCGACGTAATCGTCTTGAGTGGTGCAGACAACGGTCACTCTGGGATCAGGAATGGAACAGTATTGTCTTTAGTGACGAGTCTCGATTTTGTTTAGGCATGCACGATGGTCGTGCCAGGGTTAGAAGGCGACGTGGTGAAAGGAGGAATACACAGTTTTTTGTTGAAAGACATATTCATCACACTGTTGGAGTTATGGTTTGGGGTGTTATAGCTTATGGTTCCAGGTCACCTTTAATCTTCATCAGAGGTAACATGAACGCGCAGCGTTATATCCACGAAGTTCTAGAACCCCATCTTTTACCCTATCTTGACACCCTGGCAGATCCAACTTTCCAACAAGATAATGCCCGACCACATGTTGCAAGAGTCACAATAGACTTCTTTCAACATAATGATGTCACATTGTTACCATGGCCACCAAGATCTCCCGACTTATCCCCAATTGAGCACGTGTGGGATATGATGGGGAGGAAATTGCTCAATTTGCAACGTCCTCCTCAGACTCTAGAAGTACTTCGAGAGGAGTTGGTGGTTGCCTGGAATGAGATACCACAGGAGGACATTGACCACCTGATCAGAAGCATGCCTAGGCGCGCTGGAGAATGCGTAGCACATCAGGGTGCATCCACACATTATTAAAGGTCAAAGGGCTTTAAAGCAGTGCAATCATTTTGAAATTTTTATCATTTACTTATTATGCTTCATTAAGTACTTATAAAAAATTTTATTAAAATAAGACCATTTAAACTGGGTGTTCGGATTTACATGTCACTTAGTATATGTTGAACTTTCTCCATTGTTTACAATCTTTGCAGGGTTACACAAATTATTAGAAGATTTCCGGATGAAGTTCTAGGTTGATCCTACAGAACACGGTAGCACCATGGACTAAAGATTGTGAATCGAGTTTCTGTAACCGTTCACAGTGTACAATTTTCCAGCTAATATATATCTGAAATTATGAAGTAAGTCTGATTTACTTTACACCCGTAACAAGTCAGACCACTGAAATTGCTCCAAGATTCAAGGGCTCACAGACATACCTTATTTTCTGAAACACGAAACGTGGCGCACTGAATACTTTCCAAAAACGTCCCCAACAGCATGTTGTAAGCTCTAGTTGCTTGGAGGTGAGGGGTCGTTCAGACAGATAACGACATCATGATGCTTTTCAAAAAGATGCGTCTCTACTTATTTTATGTTCAAGTCAACTTAAAGAGGTAAAATTAGGCATAATGGAATAGATGCATTAATACTATATTTTAACGTAGAAGTAATAGTTGAAAATTTCAATATGGCGGCTGGGCACTGTCTTGGAATTTTTTAAAATAGAATAAGCAGCCGTGTGATACTTCATCAGAAGCTTATGAGTACCAAGTATATAACCCTAGGATACAAAGTCACTGCTTTTCTAAATGGCGACTTGACAGGCTGCGGAAGCTGAGCGTTTTTGAGCATTGAGGCACTTATAAATCAACAACCAATCATGGGCGCTGTAGTATGTTATATTAATCTTCTTGTTTTGGAAACATCTTCCTGAGTATGTGATGAAATTTGAAATTTAAAAATATTGACGCATCGTACGAATTTGATGAATGTAATAACACCTTAAGTATCAAGTCATTTAGGCTGTCATCCGAGAAATAGAATTATTATTGTCCACATACATATACACATGCGCGAAAATTTATAACCCTCCTTCTGGGGCAGCCATATAAAAGTTGTAGGGCTTCATATGCGAGATTTTTCAAAATCTCCTGCGTACGTGTAATCTGCATGTAAAATTGTTTCTTAGGCAAATCAGAGCGCAGATTTTGCATCCCACATAAAATTCTCAGGTTTTTCCGTATCAAATCCACTCCTGCCCAGATTACCCTAAAAAAAATTGGAAACATGCGTCATATAACAAAAATGTTCAACTTCAGAAAAAGCGATATTCCAATTAAGACCAAATTCCGACATTAAACCTTCTACAAGTCCTAGAAACACCGGGCTTTCTTAACATTTAAAAATACGGTGAATGCACTTTGAATAATGGTGGTTGCACCCCTAATAATAAATTCCGTATACTTATGCCGTTGAAATCTGTAGATGATATTATATAATTCACACAAAAGTTGAATGGCACCTCTACGTAAAGGTACAACAAATAATTCTGTCTGGTTAACTGACTCTTATATGGCGTAATTTTGAAACAAAAAGCATGAATAAATTAATGAAAGTATCTTGTATACATTAATTGTGCGGGAGGTAAATGTCACAGCGTGCGATCGATTGTTTCCTGCATAATAGATTTATCTTGGCATTCACAAACAACTACATTGCCTAATTGCTCTCTCATGCAGTACAATTTTTCACAAAGTATACGGACTACAAATAGTAGAATCACCCGCAGTCAAACTAACTGGAGCCGAGACTGTCCGTCTTTGGAAGACAAGTATGGTTTCTAAGAAAGGTTGTCGTCGTCGACCTCTGAAGGTTGTGTTCATTTCGCAGTGACAGGCTAACACGTTTGGCGCTGTGATTGAATAGAATACAATAGAGTAAGAATAATGCTGTGAACAGGATACAGAACGCCAAAAAAATCTAAGATATGGATAACTAATACTTAACATGAAAAAATTTGGGATACAGAAACAAGTATAAGGATAACGTGTTCCTCGCACAAAAATTAATTTGTTCTACAAAATGCCTTATTTAGCAAAAGGTTCCTAAGTGCTCTTTTGAACAAAGATAAGCTGGTAATCTACTTAATATCTAAAGGTTATTATACATGGCACTACATGAATACATCTTAATCTTTTCACAAGCACTGAGATTGAAGTTTTGAATTTCAATATGATTAGTATATCTAGAATTGTAGGTGTGTATCTCACTGCGCTGGGGAAATAAATCTGTGATTTCTTTAACAAATGAGCATGTCTCTTAGATCAATATTGACGGTTAACGTTAAAATTTTGTTCTCTTTAAATACTGGTTGCAGCGCAGAGTACAGACAAAGTGTTGCTGGTTTGAAGGCATGTTACCCAGAAAATTCTCAGTTGAACTAATTTGTGTGCATGTCAATATGCCACTGTTATTGTGCTCAAATTACTGTTAATCTGATATTTTTCTCCGAATAAGATTGCCACTCAAGAAAACAGACACTTATGAAAACCGAAAACCTTAAAAAAACATAATTTCTGGGTCACTCAATTAGCAGATTTCTGAATCCTTTTCATCTGATTATTCCATGGTATGTATACAAATGACTAAAAAACAATGTTATCAATTTTGTGCCAAAATCGTAACTTCTCAAATATTAGTACAGCTCTCAAATGTCAAAATTCCACTTTTACAGTAGAGTTGAGCGCGTGACTACTTTTATTACTACACTTTTTCTCTTCGAAAGATCTTTGATTTGAACTCAATTTGCTGCAAAATGGGATTTCAAGGAAATTAAGGATTTTTCGAAGAGAAAAAGTGGTAACATCAAAAGTAATCACCCGTCAATTCTACTGTAAAAGTGGAATTTTGGCATGGTAAAATTGTTATTCCGTCATGAAACAGTCAGACTAAAAGTATCAAGAATAGTCCTCCAGACAGGCTGTTGAAAAGAGGGATATGCGACGAAAAGGTTGAATAATCGTTTCCGACCACCTGCCATAATAAGTCAGCATATAAGGTTGTATTTCTCAATGGTTTTTAAAAGTTGAGCATCAAGCTTCACAAGCATTTTTTATTATGTGGATTATGCTCATAAAAAGAAGTGAAGGAAAAAATAGTAATCTATTCAATTCACGGTGGACATGGAAAGAACAACTATGTTAAAATGTTTTCAACACACAACACAAATAAAATACTGTCAAAAGTGTCATGCACTGAAGAAGATCACCGTTGTGACCGAAACGTATACTACATTAAAGAAGAATTTCAAATACATGTGGTTTCATTGGTCAGACACACACAAAAGGGATCAGCAACACAACGGATAGTACAGAAGCTCGCCAACATTGCCGTTAAAAAGTAGAGTCGAATAATTCTCCATAAACTTAAGGTTTAATAGTCTGCAATGGTAAAGATAGTGAAGGCAAAGTTCAAATTCCATAGCCAACTTACTGTTTAATGCATTACCTTCAAAACAGGTAATGATTTTCATTTATTTTCTATGCCTTGTTTTTCAACTTTTGCCACGTTTTCGTTGCTCCGTTGAGATTATTATTATATAATATAATCTAAGAGATTTGGCACAACGTCTTTGGTTAGGGCAACCGCAGACAGATCGAAACGTTTCGTCTTGAAATAAAATATTTCGATTTGCTTCAGCTATTTAAGCCCCATGCAAGGTTTTCCTTGCACGTGACTTTCCTTTTTGTAGTCTATACACTTTACTTTTTGCATTTGGCATCTTGCCGGCAGTACTTGTGCCTAATACCAACACACAATATGCGCGATTTATCAATTTCTACGAGGCATATCACGTTGGCTGGAGGAGTGCCACTTTCTCAACATGAATCAAATCGGTTTATGTAAGACGAGACAGATTTTCAAAATCCTCTTCTGACACTAGGTACCTACTGCACGCCTATTCTTTTACTCCAAAGTATTCAGCACACCAAAGAAATTCAAAAATATACCAATATGAACTGGATCTGTTGGTTTGGTCATTCAGTCTACGGACAGCGCCTGAGCCAACAATATATGACGCTTTGGCGAGCTACTTGTATGTGGTAATTGTCATCTTTTTCGAATATGAGCGTTAAAAAACCCTAAAGTGTCGTTGGACGAAGCTTGAAGAAGAAAATGATACGTCCGATAAACTTGGCTCCAAATTGATCACACATTCGAAATCTTCACATTTCCTTTACACGGTGAACGAAACTACACTCGGCTAATGTGGGATGCTGATTTCGATTACAACCATCAACAAATTCTTAAAATTAGCGAATGAATCCCTATTTTGAGTTTGATCTCTGCGACACCTGGCAACACATTCGAGATTGCACACCCTATACGTATTTAGTATTTTCTAAAGTCTTTACTAAAGTACAAAGAAATATATATCTGAAATTCAAATTGAAGAATGCTATAGATATAGATTGTCAATATAAGTCATGATCACTATGGTCTTCCTTAGAAGAAAGTTGAATATCACACATGTTTTTCCATTTTCTGAATCATCCAACTTTTGGCAGCTATCCAGTTGATGATTTAGTAGCCTAATCATCTAAATAATGTATAAACAAGCAATTTAGAAATTAGAATTTTATTTAAATCATTTAATCGTATCGCAAACATCCATTACACGTACTTTTCACAGCTAATATTGATTTAAACGATAAACTTTTCATTACACATGTGTTTTTTTCGCTGGTGCTGGAGCCAAGGCTGCTATTTAATAATTCCAATCAAACTGATTAAGCGTCGGGTTCGTTGCACTCGGGATATTTTGGTAGCACTCTGTTTGAAGTGTCGCAATTATACTTTGGATGGTAGGATTATATTTGCCTCGCGTTTTTCAAGCGCGATAGTCAGGGACCAGTAATTATGCCCCAGGAGCTGACGAGTCTTTTACTTAGTGTGAACGAAAAAGCAATGAATGGAACGGCAACATGCTCAAACAAGACAGTTTGTTTCATTCCAGAATTCATAGTCGAGTGCCAGTCTTATCGATCATTTATACAGGGTGTCCTCAAAGTTGGCACTTTGCTTTGCACGCCGTATAAATCTTGGAAAAATGAGCAGTTTTTTCTAGTAACATATACACCAAATTGAACTCGCTTCTGCGGTACATATACTAAAATTGGAACGAGGGAGAATATTAACATGGCCCATGCGCGAGGATGACACTCAAAATCGTGAAGTGTTCCATATTTCAGGAGCTAGAGAAAAACCACCAGTGTACAGAGACTTACTTAGTTTATACCAGACAAACGTAAGTTCGGGGGGGGGATTATTTGGATGGAAATCTGTCAACAAAGTAATACCATCTACTATTTGCTACATAAAGCTCTTCCCACACGTAATTTTAACGTCAGTAAAAAGTGCTCTGCTACATTAACCAGAATAAAACTCAACCATGGAAATTTTCCCAGCACATCAACTTCTCCTGAACATGAATACATTAGTATCATCTAAAAATAGAGAAGTCTGTTGTGCCTTATTCGATTTTTGCAGAAAGACTGGACTCAGGATATAATTTTAGTATCATAGATATTTGTGGCAAAAAGACTTGCGTCTGATGCCAACTCCTCAAAAAAAAAATCCTCCAAAGACTTAAGATTACCGAGATGTTAAAAAATCAATCAAACCTAAACAAAACCTAATCCGGTCCTTAATGTCGTTCGGTTCAAACGTGAACGTACGATGCGCATCCACAATACCTTTACACCTCGGTTAAAAAAAAACAAAAGAGAAATGGCAAGCACTCTTGTGAGTGAGTGTCTACCGAGGCTTCGCGAGTTGCTGCAAGTTTTCCAAGATCCTTCATGATTTTTTTATTACGTGTGCGAATTTAGCTACTGCGTTTATTCGGGAAAATGTTTTAGATGAACGGTAAGTTCTTTGATATATATTTTCTCAATTTTCAGGCCACCCCGTGTATTATAGGTATGTTCACGGTTTTTTCCGGGTCACACTAGAACTACAAGAATTAGTTTCACATATCCATCTCTCTCACACATACTCATGCAATCGGCTTCTATGCGCGGACATCTGTTTGGGTAAACTCAAATACATTGTTTTAAGCTTTGTCTCACCACCACGAAAATTTTCTTGGCAACGGGTGAGTTGCTTGTCATGGACATGTGACTTGTGTTTACCCATTTTGATCTTTCATATAAAACATAGGAGTGCCTGAAGATACAACTACTATGTCGACAGTCTGTATAAGAAGCATTTTCGGAAAGTAAGTGAAAGCCACTCTTCTGCCTGTGCGCAAGAGCGAGTAGCAACTGCACTACGGATTGGCTTGCGCAATGTGCAATCTCACTTAGGAAAGTTAGGTTACGTACATGGTACCATCGGTCGAGCTATTCACTTATTTCGAATGGCATTGTGACGTAGCCACTACAAACCGTGTAGTATCTGTACTAGTGTACCAATGATCAGTAACTACTATACATGAAGTTTGACCGAAAACTTACATTACGTCTTTCTCCACACCGCCTTCTGACGCGTACCCACCTATCGTGCATTCCTAAATAGAACCGAATCCGAAGAAATTGTGATGATGAATGGTCTAACAGTTTTTAGATAACACAATTTGTTCTTGGAAAAAGTCCAAAGAATTTTAATCTCAACGTCACTTGCACCATAGTTTATGAGTTAGGTTTGTTCCATTACACATGGTGCTAAGTCAGCTTTGGTTTTAATTAGAGGAGCTATGTCGCAACGGTATACCCAGGAGATACTTGAGCTTCATCTTCATTTTCTTCCCTTTCTCCAAACGGTGATGGCACTAGACCATATATGGCGAAGCCCGTTTCCGTATCCCTATAAGAAAATACGTTAAATTCAATGAGCTGAGATTTACACTAATATATTAGTATATGAAGCAAAAATTAAGTAAACAAACACTTTTCTGCTTTTAACCTCACTGAATTGTTTCAAGATTGTTTCATAACTAACACCAGCCGCTGTTTCCGCTTCAATTATTTGAACTGACACAGCAGATAGTCTCTCTTGGCTTATTGTGGTTCTCAAGTAGGTCTTCGTCAAGCTTCTTCCAAATTATTTTCTAACATGTACTGGATAACTTGTCTGGTGATTTTAAATGCCGAAGTTCTTCATATAGTTAGAAAGGCTATATGTCGCTGTTTTCACCTTTCCAAAGTATTGTACTTAAGTCCTTACAATGCTGGACAAGGTCCTCATTTGATATGGGCTTCAAGAGAACATACTCTCTTAAAATCGTGACGTTTATTCGAGATCAGACATACAGTGGACCTCCGGTAATCCGACAAACATTATGCAGGGCACTGTCGGACTATCGAATTTTACAAAAGAGTACCTTGTAATCCGACAAATTACATATCTAATGGTAAGATTATATATGTTATGTATATGTATGTACTTTGAAGTACAAATCATAGTTTACATAGTTTATGTATGTCGAATTTATAAATTAGATAATAATAGAGAGCTTACGTTTTATTATAAAATTAAGCATAAATGCACATACATATGTACCAAAATAATCATGAATTATTAATCAAAATCATTAATGAATTTATCAAATTATGAAGCTTGGAAATATTCATCAATTTTTTTTTGTTTAAGGTTGTTATAACGCGAGATCAGAGCTTTGTCCCTCGGTCTTCTCAAAAGTAAAAGTTCGTTGTAGGATGTACCATTCTCTTCAGCCCATTGTAAACCTAGCTCAAAGGCGTTAATTGCGTCTTGTACTATGACTTGTGGAGCAGTTGCAATCACGTCGTCGTTATTTTCCTGATGGTCTGTTGTATAATCAGAAACCTCTTTTATAAACTCTTCGTCAGACATTTCATGACAAAAAATTTTCCTCTTTATTCATTCCACGGCACCAGATTTCCAAATCTTCCGGACTTATCTGTGTTTCAGTAGCGACTTGATCTATAACTTCCGAAGTTACACTGATTTGTGGAACGTTGCTAGGATTGGTGACTATATCTGGCCATAACTTTTTCCAAGACGATTTAATAGTTGATGACGGTAACGCATTCCACGACTGACAAAGAGCAAAAACCAAGTGTTTCATATTAAATTCTTTTAAAGTTTTTTCTATCGGTTGGTCTTTTGATATACGGCTCTCAGAAGTAGGTTTTTCTTATAGTCTTGCTTGACAAACTGAATGATATTCTGGTCCATCGGTTGAATCAGTGCAGGCGGAAGAAACATCGCAGTGATGCATTTATCCTCAGTTGTTAGTTCTTCTTCAGACGGATGACCGGAAGCGTTATCAAGAAGCAACAGCGCTTTTTGAGGAATATTATGATCATTTAACCATTTTCTAACTTCAGGTATGAAGCATTCATCAAACCACTTTTTGAAAAGGTCTTTTGTCACCCATGCACTTTTTTGTCCGTAATAGTGTACCTACAGGTAAATCAATGTTTTTGCATGCCCGTGGTTTATTAGATTTCCCAATGACCATCATCTTAAGCGCGTGTGTGCCCGCAGCGTTAGCACATGGTAGTATGGTTAGACACTCTTTACTTACTTTTCATCCAGGTACGGATTTTTCGTTACACGAAACGAAAGTTTTGTTAGGCATCACACGCCGAAAAAGCCCTGATTCGTCTGCATTGTACACCTGTGACGGGTCAAGATTTAAATCGTTCACCTTTTGCAAAAACCTTAATTTAAAGGGCAAAATTCTCTCCTGTAATAGTCATTAAACGTATGCCATGACGACATTTAAAACGTTCTAGCCATCCTTTGCTGGCCACAAAATCATATTTTTTTGTTATTTCCTTATAAAAAAACTTAGCTTGCATGGCCAACATGGGTCCTGAAATTGGTGCATGCCTATTTCTTTTCTGAAGAAACCACATGTACAAAGCTTCTTCCACTTCTGGATGTTCAGCTTTCTTGAGTGTCTGTCTCTTGCAAGGCCCGCAGCCAGTAGTTAACACGAACTTCTTGATCTTCTCGTGGTTTCTTTTAATGTCATAAATTGTAGATCGGCCTACGCGGTATTCACTTGCTAAACTACGGAAAGTTTCATTGCGATTTAAGCGGTCTAAAATTTACATTTTTCTTTAATGGTTAATGTTTTGTGCTTTCGCTTCTGAGTTTATGATGACATTACTAGGTACTACATATGCTTAATACACAATGAACAAATAGTAAACAATGAAATTTAAACTAAGTAAAACAATGCTTACGCATCGAGCACGATAGCGGTGGCGCGTACAAGTTGTAACCTGTTCAAAACTGCGTGATCTACATTAGCGAAGATTGTCAAATACGTATGTATGTAATATTCAAAGACATGTCGGATTACATGGGGCGCCGGATTAGACAGGGGCCGGATTATCGGGGGTCGACTGTACTTGAAAATCGGTTATATCATTATTTCAAATAGAATTCCCACAATTAAGGAACGAATCTCAGTTTAAAGGAATGTATTTTAGAGTTTTAGGAACTATGCATATCATAGTCACAACCCTCAACGCAGTAAAGATGAATTTGGTCTAAGAGCACTCCTTTTAGAGTGTGTGCACATTAAACAAAGAATCGTTATTTTGTAGTTTCTGGTTGTTTTTGATTTTGTTGCATGCTTGGGTGGTTTTGGATTTGTAGTTTGAACAATGAAGGAACTAAATGTTGGGTCAAACGAGGGGCGGTTCACAAAATAGAAAACTGACTGTCGACGGTCCACGGCTCTCATGTGTAAGAAATGGAAACAAGCACTGTTGCACTGTCGCACAAATGTGTAACTCCACGAATCCATGCTCATAGGATGAGCAGACTAGTGGACAACGAGAACAAGAAGATTGATTACCGAAATTTTATTGAAGTATTGGAATTAATAGAGAGCTATGTAATAAAATTTGATTCTGGGGTACCCCAAGATCACAGCACTTGGTCCCATTGAGCCCCTTGTGTGTCCTCTCCAGGGGTCGTTCAGGTCTAGATCATCAGCTACCAAAGACTATTAAGAATGGTGATGAGTTTCCCTTACGCTGACCAAGGTTCTCCCAGAATGGATTCTCGGATTGGTAGGACATCTGGACACTCCCAAAGCAAGTGCTTGACCGTCTCATCTCCGTGTTCAAATCCTCTACATAAGGTCGTCACTCAATCTTATGTTATAGTGCTTCAGTGCTGACAGTGTTTAGTTGCAATGCCAGTTGCAAATCGTAGTTGTTGTCTGGTCATATACAGGTAGTTTTTTACTACCTTTAGTGGGTTGTTATGGCTCCGATCGGTAAAATACAGAGGGGTACTGGGTCCACAATTCTAGTTTCGATAGCCCTTTTTGCCAGTCTATCTCAGCTATAATATTACCCTTGAATTGTGAATGACCCTTCAACCGAGCAACAGTTATGTTTACCTGTGGCACTCACAAGTGCCAAGTGGCACTTTAATGCTGTTCTCGTTGTAAGCCTACCTCATTTGAGAGGCAGCCTACCCCCAGATGCCAGCGAAGTTACATTTTGAAATAAACAGTATCGGCGGTATATGAAGAAGTTCATCTTTAGTAACCGTCCATAAGGGACTTCAGCTTAGTAGAAGGTAAATTCTATGAGTATCTTGATTCAGACTTATGAGTCTGTTTCTAGAGGATTAAAGCGAATAATTTCTTGGTCCTGGACACAATAGCCACTATTTTTTTTATATTCCCATTACCACGAAGGCCTAAGGCACACCCATTGGTGTGCATGCAACATGCACACATTCTGGCTCCGCCTACGAGATCCGCCGGCTGGTACCTCCGCGTTCGACAGTCAGAGACCATCTACCACCTACGGAAAATCACAACATCCATAGCCAAGAGAAAAATTTCTCCTGGGACGGGATTCGAACCCGCACAGCGCACGACGACTGATCAGGAGACCGAAGAGTCTACTACTGCGGCCACCGCTGCTGCCTGAATAAATGCCAGATTATTTTAATAAGGAAATATATTTAGATATTTGGTAATTCAAATGATGGACTACAGTATATTCAGATAAGAGATAGACCGGACATAAACAAGACCACGTGATCATCGAACGCTGTAACATTCGGCAGGGACGTATTAAGAGTCACGCAGTACCTATTTTAGATAGTAGATGCTGCTTTGCGTAACTTTGTAGTAAATTAGCACAATTCGATGTGTATACGATTGGTGATAGATATAGGATCATGTGGGGGTGGGGTAAGAAATATATAATGATGTAAATATACATAAGGGTTTCAAAATTTTCGCTTCGATTTCCAGCTTCGGATGCCGCCTGATGTTTGGTGAAATACAGTCGAATATAATCTCAAAATGGCGTTTAAATTAGCCTAAATTAAAAATAATCGTATATCTCTTAAAATTGCTTTTAGAATATTGATTAGTATATTTTTTGATTTCTAGGTAAATATGTAACCAAATTAAAACGTTCAAAACGTAAAAAAATGTGCATGGTTGAACATTGTCAGAAAGTAGATTCTTGTATAGGTTTTGCCAAAATGGGTTCAAAAATGTCAATAATTAATTAAAAAATACAGTAGCTTTATAATTACTTATAACATACCGAATTTGATGAACGACATCTTTTATTGGAACGATGAGCTTGATGAACTTTCATCATCGCTACTGCCTGAAGCACCAACGTCAATAATGAATGGCTCGACTTGTTCCTCTAAAATATTGTCCAGTTCCCACATTCTCTTTTCAACTTTGTCTTTCACGTGCTTAATACAGTTTTCCCATTTTTGCGCTGTTATTAATTCTAGTGCTTCTTTGAAAAGTCCTTTGAGGTCACAAAATTTAAAAGTTGTATTGTGCTTAGCTATATAATTTTTAACCTCTGCCAATATGAGCTCAATGGGATTGAGCTCGCAATGGTATGGAGGTAAACGGAGCACAGTTTTATTTTGACTTGCTGCCATTTCGTCAATGGCGTATTTTTGATATTCCGCCTTGTGATCCTTGACAATTCTTAATAATTGTACTTTCAGCATTGCTTCTTCAAAGTTGATATTTTTCGAGCGGAGCCAATTTTGAACATCAACTTTCCTTGAAGCCGTTGTTGGGACCTTCTCCATTCTTCGAGAATGATAAGGCGCATTATCCAACACAATTACTGCGTTTTCCTCTAAGTTCGGTAAAATTTTTGAAAACCACTGTTCAAACGATTCGCCATTCATTTCCTCGTGGTAATCTCCAGTTTTCTTAGACTCAAAGCACCACAGACCGTCAACAACAAATCCATCCTCACTGCCAATATGGCAGATAATGAGCCTTTTCCCTTTACCTGGAAATCGAAGTACTAACTGGTGTAGATTTATTTCAATAAGCGAACCTTTTTCAAATGTTTTCATCACATTCAGCGAAAAAACATTGAGACATGAGTATCAGATTGCTATAATTGGGATTATTTAGTCATATTGAAAGAAAGAATATTGAACGTCGTATGATTACTCAGCGCTTCACAATTTAATTTAAAGTTATAAACCTTTAAAAAATGAATGATCACGAACCTGAAATACGCGCAAATATTAATATTAACAAATTATAACTTTATAAAGCTTAAAGTATGAATTAAAATGATTAGAAATATTAGGAACGGTACACAATATAAAACTTAGTAACTTTTTTTAAGTTTATGATATTCGACATATTTTAAGATTATTTTAAAAAATTATTGAAATATCGAAAACACATAAAAACATGGCTTAAAAAAGTTCTAACAAATGAAAATGACAATAAAACATCCACGCATTTTATCGAAAGTTATAAAAGTTTTGTTACTTGTAATATGTTTTATCTGCCCCCTGGAATTAATGTTTAGAACCTTGTTCCCAAGGTTTGAAAAACATCCGATTGTTGTCTATTACTCGTATTTACCTGCTGGATGTTTTAATCCGGTGGACAGTCCATCTGGAAAGGCCCTCCTGGATGAAGTTACAGAATCATCAACCCATACTTTACTTGTAGTGTGTCCTGCGTTTACCCACGTTTCATCAAGGTAATAAATCTTCCTGTTTTGATTTCTATATTTCCCAATTTTTGTTAAATAATCCCTCCTCCATAGCACAATTTCTTCTCTATCCAGTAGTAAACTATTACGACCCCGTTTTTTCCATTTGAAATTTAAATGCTTCAGTAACGCATGGAAAGTTGATCGTTTGAAATTTGGCAACGTTGTATCTCCATTTACCTCCTGCAGTACTTTATCTATACGTATAGTAGGTATTTCATTCCTAAAGAAGAATTCATGCACTTTCCTCCTAATCGCATGCTTATCAGCTTCATCCAATGATTTAACAATACTTTTGCGATGTTTACTGGTCATTGGCTCAGAAAAGGTGTGATTTTTTTTGTATTGTCTTAACACATTAAACACTGATGCGCGACACACCCCAACTTTGTGAGAAACCTTCACAACAATTTCTTTGATGGTTGATGCCTCGTTCTCCTCGCGCTCGATCTTATATATATTCAAAATGACCTGTTTCATTTCTACACTCAGGTGTCTTTTTTTAGAGCGTTTCCTAGGTGGACTACAGGAGTTTACAACTTCATCGGCAGTATCTGTACTACTGGGCATTTTGCGCAAGCAGTTGATAACAATAACAATCAATAACAAGGTATAACAATAACAACGACAAACTGAACAACTTAATAAGATAACAAACGAAAACGTCCAAAGAAATATGAAATTGCAATGATGCACACGACATACGTAACACGTCTGAACCTGAATGTGACTCTGCCTTGATACGACTGCTCTGCCGCTCGGCATAGGCATTTAATTGCGAATTGACCAATGAGGGCTCCTGTTTTACGTCGAGACGGCGGCGTTAGCGTGAAAATCACCCGAACCTTTTGTTTACATCCGGTCTATCTCTTATCTGAATATACTTGTATATGATACCTTGCCTAGGCTACAAAGCTTAATTAAAGGTAGTTGATCAATTTCCTAAGAAGGTATTAATGAAATAATGTGATATAATATTAAATTAATTGATTAGTAAATCTTTGTACTTGTGTATACTCAGATAAGATTTGATTTTATAAGGATGAGATGAAACAATTTTTAAGGATGGAATGGCTCTTGTTTTCTTCAAATGATAGCCAGTACTTGATTTTATGCGCTATAAAGTGTGTTCATGGAGGCAGGACCAGAGTGAATGAGGTGATCTTCTAATTGTGTATCATGTTTAGTTATTGAGGTTGTCTCTTTAGCGTGAAATGAGGTTGCTTATGTAGTTTATGCTATTATTGCATACCAAGATGTACAGGCGAAACTGCTAGATTGGACTAGTCGGATGAGCTCCTCCCTCATAAGAGATGCATACAGCCCGAGTCAGCTTGAATGCATGCCTCATACCCATTCGACTCTTACTTCCCAAATCTATGCATATGATCACCCAGCTTCCAAAACTTATTTAGGGGAAGAGAAGTTTTCCTTTCTAATGGTACCAATATCGAATCGAACCACGAGCGAATTTTAGGAACATGTTCATACCAGTATATTCCCTTAGTGGAAGAGTCTCATAAGGTTTGCTAAGCCGTAATTAGTAAGAGAGACCTATGTGAGAAACAACTACAGTAGTGCCTAAAAAGTTAGGTTGGCCTCTCTTCGAATTCAGGTAAGGTAAATGCAAAAGCTTTTGCTTTTTAGCCACTACACATAAAGATTCGACTGGAGCGCCATAGTATGCCCCCAAAATTTCACGCAAGCAACGTTCTTGCAGAAAGGAGAGTTTTTTCTTACAATTATGCAGATGGGCCCATATACAAAACGCTTAAGATACTCAGTGATAACTCTATCAAAAGAATAAGTGTGAACAGCAAGCTAAAGATAAAGATATCTGTTCATAAACAGGTGGCTCCAAGACCGAAGTAGGCGTTGGAGCTGGGGAGCTGATATCGCCGTGCCGAAAATAAAGATTGAGGAATCAGGCAATCTAGGAACGTCAATATCAATTTTCTGGATAGAGCTACATACTATAGAACTATGTGACAGAATGGTCGCAGAAACACAATTGAGGCGCAGGCCTATACATACTTTTTCAGATAGTCAAGCAGCGGTTAACGCACTTGTCTCCACCTTGAGACATCGAAATTAGTGTCGTATTGTAAAGAAGCTTTTGGTAGCATGACATTCATGAAAATGAGATTCGTGCTTCTTTCAAAAAACTCAAAAATAAAGTAAAGGCCGGCCCAGAAAACATCCCCTCGTTCATAGTCAAAGATTGTATTCATGTCTTCGTTACATTTCCTGATATTTGGAAACTTTCTAGACCAATTATGTATATACTGATTTCGCTAAAACGTTCGATGGCATACTTTTAAATAAGCTTTCTGGTTATATATTCCATTAATCAGATTAAACACTCATTCAAAGTTGTCATTATGAAAGAAGCAATATGTTACTGTCAACGGCTTCAAGTCGTTAATGTGTAACTAAATTGAGAGTGCCTCAGGATTCAAACCTTGATCCTTTATTGTTTATCTTGTTTGCTGATATTGCGTAACATTTAAGTTGTAATAAACTCCTCTTTGCGGATTATTTGAAATTATTCAAGATTGTCGATTCTGAAGCTGATTGAATTGCACTTCAGCGAAATGTCAATGCTTTAGTAGCTTTGTGTAACGAGAATAATTTATTTCTTGATGCGTCTAAGTGTAGTGTAGCCAGCTTTTCCAGGAAAACGTCTGTTCGTCAATTTAATAATAAGATTGGGGATGTTTACATACATTTTTATTACTCAATTAACGATTTGGGTGTATTTTTTCACCATAAACTCAATTTTTCACTCCGTATAGCTCAAAGGTGAGTGAAGCTTCACGGGCGTACGGTTATATGGCAGAATCTTCAACCGCCCAGAGTCACTGTTGGTTTTTGTATTCTGCATATACGAATATTAGATCAAAATTGGAATATATTTATATATTTTCTATTTTCTACTACAACCGGAGAAAAAGTGTGGAGTACCCTAAAATGTATTAAGTCAAACGCCAGTGAAAGTGATGGTATTACAACTAAAATGATTAATGTTTTCCAATGATCAAATCTCATCTTACGTACATCAATTTTTAATAAATGAATATTTTCCAAATTCATCGAAAGAATCACTGATCCTTCCTGTCGCAAAAGTTTCTTTACCAGAGTCATACAGTGACCTAAGACCCCTCAGTTTGCCATCCGTACTATCAAAACTCCTTAAAAAGTAATTTCTTTTCAGCTAAAAAAATACTTGTCTGAAAACGATTTAATTCTCCGAATCCAGATTGTTGGATTCAGAGAATCAACCACTCGGCTTTTCTAAAGCGTTTGGTAAAATTAATCATGTTCTTTTAATATCAAAGCTAAAATATTTAGGACTATGTGAGTCAAGTTTGAATTTCTTTCGATAGTATATTGCCGGTAGATCCCGTTTTAAGAAATGATTCATCTGGACCAAGAGATGTTGCATCTGGAGTACCGCAAGGGTCTGTTCTAGGGCCTTTGCTCTTCATCATATAATATACGTCAGACGTAATCAAAGTAGTTAAAAACTGTAATGTTATGACATACGCTGAAGATACACAGATGTATTTATCCTTTAATTCACAAAATGTTTTTATTAAAAAATCCAAATTAAAATTCAGTGACTGTGTTACAAACCTCGGAGTGATTTTTGTGACAATTATTATATCATTATAGTTATTTATCATTACGACTTATACCTGTATATGCAAAAAAAGACGTCATGATCTAAATCATTATGCGAAAGCTTAGTTATTCCCAAAATAGATATTGTATTACCCTTTATTTTCCATATTTAGATCAAACCACTGCAAAACGACTACAAAAAATCCAAAATAATTGTTGTTGTGTAATTTAAAAAAATATGACCATACTTCAACGAGCATTGTTAGTATGGGTTGGTTAAACGTCGCTGGGCTTTTCCAATATCATTTAGCCACTCTTGTACGTAAAATTGAAAATAAAAGAGTTGAAGTTATTAGATACTTAGGAATCATTGTTGACAGTAATTTAAAATGGCAGAGTCATGCCGAGCTTTTGGCATCGAAATTAAGGAGAATTATTCATAAGTTTTTCATTCTTAGGAATATTTTAAGCAGAAAGAGTCTTCTCTCAATATATAACTCGTTTGTAGGGTCTCTACTAACTTACGGGATAAGTATTTGGGGAGCCGCATACACTAGTACTTTAAAAATACTACAAACCACGCAAAATTATATTGTCAGGACTATTTTTCGTATCCCATGTAGGTCAAGTTGCAGATTTGTTTACATTGAAAATGATCTTTTGAATGTTAGAGGTTTATATATTTTTGCTGCTCTAAAATTTGTTCACTCCCAAAACAATGTTCCAACCAGCCACGCTTATGAAACAAGAACTAAAATAAATATAAGTTACACCTATACCAGAGTGAATAAATCTGTTTGCCAAAAATGCATAAAGTTTGATGGTATCACGTTTTATAATAAATTACCCCTAGAATATAAAATCCTCTCGAAGTATAGTTTCAAAAAAAGAATTAAGAAGTTCATCTTAAATAACTTTGACATGTTTGCATCGACGGTAGCTTGACTCAACTCAGTAATTTCGTTTCTATCTAATGTTTTTTTTATTTCCTTTTTTTATATACATTTGCTCATAATATACCTTATGAAAATTAGCCATGCATTGAATTTGTATATTGTATGACACACACAAGCTTATAGCTTAGGTGTCTATTATTTTGTAGTAAATTCTTTTGTAGTAAATTGTAGTACTCTTGTTTTTGAATTTTGATTGTTTAAACAACATAGTTTGACCTTACTCGAAATATCCCTCTATTATCATATTTCAGATATTCATATTTCATGTACTCTATATTTATACTTCTGAGTGTTTTTAGTATGCTTCTGTACTATTGTTATGAATTTTAGATTTGTTTATGCAGAAACGTAATTTAGGATTTGTGACGACAAGATCCAGACATTTACCCTTTACGAAAGTATACAGAATTTTCACAATTCATATACCGTTACTTGCTGGTTCTAGATCTGATGCTAGTATCTTTGCTCAGATTTCTGTTGCAATCTTGGTTATTCAGGGTAGCAAGAGCATACAAGCTCATGTATTTTTGAAGCTTTTTTTATTTAAATTGTACTGAAGGTTGTTTTTAATTTGTAAGTTATATTGGTTTTTGAATTTGAATTTGAATTTGAATAAACTTCTACGTAATATATAATAAAAACCCATTGTATTAAAGAAATAAACTTATACGTCGTCTAAACATAATTAAGATCCAATAGAATTATCGGATCTCCGCATTTATGGTGTTCACCACACGACAGCTTTATTCAACCGATCGTTCACATTTAAAGCAGTTACAGTGTACAACTCGGTGTTAGAAAGCATAAATCCGTTGTCATTAAATAGGTTCAAATATTATTTGAAAGATCACCTCCTGCATAAATAAGTGTTCCTTGTGTATGTTCTTGAAGTCTTAATATCAAATTTAAATGTATTCACATAATTTTACCATTATATTTTTTTCTGATATTTGGGTGGAAGAAGTGGAAGAATAGCTACATGAAATGAACTTCGCCATTTTATAATTTAATGTCATTATAAATAAAGACAATTATTATTATTATCAATTTGGAACCCAAATTACAACTGCTCCATTGATTTATTGCCTTTGTGTCAAAGGCAGCCTGTAGATCTCAGAAGGAAATTTACGTCAACTAAACTTCAATATCCCACCTGTTCGAGCTCGAACCATTAAAACCTTTTTATTGTGATAGGACTCGCACAAATGTATTCTTGAAAGCACCCACATATGTAATGTGTGAAACTTTTAATCCTATATCTACAGTATATTCAGATAAGAGATAGACCGGACATAAACAAGACCACGTGATCATCGAACGCTGTAACATTCGGCAGGGACGTATTAAGAGTCACGCAGTACATATTTTAGATAGTAGATGCTGCTTTGCGTAACTTTGTAGTAAATTAGCACAATTCGATGTGTATACGATTAGTGATGGATATAGGATCATGTGGGGGTGGGGTAAGAAATATATAATGATGTAAATATACATAAGGGTTTCAAAATTTTCGCTTCGATTTCCAGCTTCGGATGCCGACTGATGTTTGGTGAAATACAGTCGAATATAATCTCAAAATGGCGTTTAAATTAGCCTAAATTAAAAATAATCGTATATCTCTTAAAATTGCTTTTAGAATATTGATTAGTATATTTTTTGAATTCTAGGTAAATATGTAACCAAATTAAAACGTTCAAAACATAAAAAAATGTGCATGGTTGAACATTGTCAGAAAGTAGATTCTTGAATAGGTTTTGCCAAAATGGGTTCAAAAATGTCAATAATTAATTAAAAAATACAGTAGCTTTATAATTACTTATAACTTACCGCATTTGATGAACGACATCTTTTATTGGAAAGATGAGCTTGATGAGCTTTCATCATCGCTACTGCCTGAAGCACCAACGTCAATAATGAATGGCTCGACTTGTTCCTCTAAAATATTGTCCAGTTCCCACATTCTCTTTTCAACTTTGTCTTTCACGTGCTTAATACAGTTTTCCCATTTTTGCGCTGTTATTAATTCTAGTGCTTCTTTGAAAAGTCCTTTGAGGTCACAAAATTTAAAAGTTGTATTGTGCTTAGCTATATAATTTTTAACCTCTGCCCATATGAGCTCATTGGGATTGAGCTCGCAATGGTATGGAGGTAAACGGAGCACAGTTTTATTTTGACTTGCTGCCATTTCGTCAATGGCGTATTTTTGATATTCCGCCTTGTGATCCTTGACAATTCTTAATAATTGTACTTTCAGCATTGCTTCTTTAAAGTTGATATTTTTCGAGCGGAGCCAATTTTGAACATCAACTTTCCTTGAAGCCGTTGTTGGGACCTTCTCCATTCTTCGAGAATGATAAGGCGCATTATCCAACACAATTACTGCGTTTTCCTCTAAGTTCGGTAAAATTTTTCAAAACCACTGTTCAAACGATTCGCCATTCATTTCCTCGTGGTAATCTCCAGTTTTCTTAGACTCAAAGCACCACAGACCGTCAACAACAAATCCATCCTCACTGCCAATATGGCAGATAATGAGCCTTTTCCCTTTACCTGGAAATCGAAGTACTAACTGGTGTAGATTTATTTCAATAAGCGAACCTTTTTCAAATGTTTTCATCACATTCAGCGAAAAAACATTGAGACATGAGTATCAGATTGGTATAATTGGGATTATTTAGTCATATTGAAAGAAAGAATATTGAACGTCGTATGATTACTCAGCGCTTCACAATTTAATTTAAAGTTATAAACCTTTAAAAAATGAATGATCAGGAACCTGAAACACGCGCAAATATTAATATTAACAAATTATAACTTTATAAAGCTTAAAGTATCAATTAAAATGATTAGAAATATTAGGAACGGTACACAATATAAAACTTAGTAACTTTTTTTAAGTTTATAATATTCGACATATTTTAAGATTATATTAAAAAATTATTGAAATATCGAAAACACATAAAAACATGACTTAAAAAAGTTCTAACAAATGAAAATGACAATAAAACATCCACGCATTTTATCGAAAGTTATAAAAGTTTTGTTACTTGTAATATGTTTTATCTGCCCCCTGGAATTAATGTTTAGAACCTTGTTCCCAAGGTTTGAAAAACATCCGATTGTTGTCTATTACTCGTATTTACCTGCTGGATTTTTTAATCCGGTGGAGAGTCCATCTAGAAAGGCCCTCCTGGATGAAGTTACAGAATCATCAACCCATACTTTACTTGTAGTGTGTCCTGCGTTTACCCACGTTTCATCAAGGTAATAAATCTTCCTGTTTTGATTTCTATATTTCCCAATTTTTGTTAAATAATCCCTCCTCCATGGCACAATTTCTTCTCTATCCAGTAGTAAACTATTACGACCCCGTTTTTTCCATTTGAAATTTAAATGCTTCAGTAACGCATGGAAAGTTGATCGTTTGAAATTTGGCAACGTTGTATCTCCATTTACCTCCTGCAGTACTTTATCTATAGTAGGGATTTCATTCCTAAAGAAGAATTCATTCACTTTCCTCCTAATCGCATGCTTATCAGCTTCATCCAATGATTTAACAATACTTTTGCGATGTTTACTGGTCATTGGCTCAGAAAAGGTGTGATTTTTTTTGTATTGTCTTAACACATTAAACACTGATGCGCGACACACCCCAACTTTGTGAGAAACCTTCACAACAATTTCTTTGATGGTTGATGCCTCGTTCTCCTGGCGCTCGATCTTATATATATTCAAAATGACCTCCTTCATTTCTGCACTCAGGTGTCTTTTTTTAGAGCGTTTCCTAGGTGGACTACAGGAGTTTACAACTTCATCGGCAGTATCTGTACTACTGGGCATTTTGCGCAAGCAGTCGATAACAATAACAATCAATAACAAGGTATAACAATAACAACGACAAACTCAACAACTTAATAAGATAACAAACGAAAACGTCCAAAGAAATATCAAATTGCAATGATGCACACGACATACGTAACACGTCTGAACCTGAATGTGACTCTGCCTTGATACGACTGCTCTGCCGCTCGGCATAGGCATTTAATTGCGAATTGACCAATGAGGGCTCCTGTTTTACGTCGAGACGGCGGCGTTAGCGTGAAAATCACCCGAACCTTTTGTTTACATCCGGTCTATCTCTTATCTGAATATACTGTAATTATTGTAATATACGAGTACATGCTGACAATTTGATCAGCATTCTGGGAGTAGCTAGGAATTACTTGAGCAATATATGGTATGTTTCTCACTTGAGTGAAATATGTTTTTGCTTCTTTTTCTTGTTTGTTTTTTCCTTTAGATAGAATCGCCTACTTTTTGTATGTTTCCTATTTTTGTTAGGTTGGTATTTATTTTCTTAGGATTGTGCTGTAAATGATTTCCTCAACTGTTGGGCAATAGACACTATTTATCTATTATTCATGCAGGAAATGGAAATAAGGTCGTCTCATATGCATACCAGGACATGCAGGTCTGAAGGGAAACGAGACAGCTGACACTCTGGCAAAAAATGGGGCTAGCACACCCTTCATAGAGCCTGAGCCAGCGGTCGGGATCACGCACAACATAGCTAAACAAATAATCTCTGTAGAGATGGAAAGAAAAGTCCATTAGTACTGTGAACTATTAACAGGGTTAAGCAACTGTACCAATCTTAACAAAAAAAAGGTAACAGACTCACTACTGCCGCTAACAGGAATAGCCTTAAAGCTTTAGTAGGAGTACATTACAAATTACGTCGCTACATTTGCAGACTGGGCATGGCGGAAGAAGGTGAGAGCAGACTACATGAGAGTCGAAGCGGTTAAACACGGTTTGTGCAGATGCCCCACAATTAAACAGGTCTACAAAATTTTTTTTTTGTTTGGTGCCACTAATTTTAAGTTATAATTCGGTTAATTAGCTCGCAAGACATTGTGCGAAGCTGTCAAAATCTTGCAGCTACGTATCGATCGATAATAACCGAAAAAAATGTATATTTTCATACTTTATGTCATTATAATCAATTAATGAATAATATCAATATGTAGTCGTCGAGAAGGTGTTGTATAAATAGCCCAAATAGATTTTGTTACATTTGTGGTGAATATGTAGTTCAAAACCTCTTAATTAGCTTTAAAAATCTTGGATGTAGTATGAGCATAAAGGTACACTATCTGGACAATCATTTAGACAAGTTTCCTGGAAATCTTGGAGCGTATAGCGAAGAATAGGTGGAACGTTTCCATCAAGACCTAAAGATGATGGAAGATAGATACCAAGATCCTTGGGATGAGCATATGATGGCAGATTACTGTTGGAGTATAATACGGGAATATCCTGAAGACATCCATCGGAGAAAATCTAAAAAGAGTAGCTTCTAAATTCTAAAATAATGTGTAATTAAACGTAATCAAATGTTTCGAACGAAATGTTCTTTTGTTTTTTAATAAATTAATTAAATGCTAATTTATTTGCCCCTGCGAAATCTCGAAAACTACACGTAGCATTGAAAAAGTAAGTATCAGTGTTTTATCAGGGTACCGAATGTACTTGAAATCAGTTTTACTTTTAGCGGTACCAAAATCATTGTAGACTTGTGTTATCGGAGTCAGGTACGGTCATTTGGAGGAATGGTACTCCAAGTAGGAGACCTTAAGGATATTTCTCTGAATAAGCTGATCGGCTTTCTCAGGAGGTAAAAATTACTTGCAGAAATATAGATAGGTATAAGCCACAATAGACCAGTGAATCACAGTATAGGATCGTGATTGATCCACTCGCAGAAAGCCTAACCTAGCCTACATCCAGCAAGGAGTATTCCTCCAGTGCCGTTAAATATTCCGACCATATCTGTCAGGCATTCTAAGTTAACGTTCCTTATGTTACGCCTTGATGATAGGCCAGGCAAGTTACGGCCAAAGCCGAAAGTAGACAAAACTACCCAACTAACAATTATCTCTCCTATTAGGGTTGCAAGAACGATTATACAGTATTCCTTACACAGCACTGAATGTTGCAAGAGCATTGGTAAAACGCTCTTAGAACAGCTATACAAGCGGAATGGACACGTTTAATGTGACACTTCATTTAAGAGGTTGTATAAGGGTTGCAGTAACAGTAGTTATACAACAGAAGTGTAAACGTCTTGCAGCCGCTAAAAACCTTTGCGTCAGTGCAAGATTCAGTTGTTGTCAACTATACAACCATTCTGTTACATGATTCTACTATATTGCAACCAAACTGTTTCTTGTGCATTGTATAGGCGAAGTAAAGAATATATAACTAAGGCTTGGATATTTCTAGATTTCTACTGTTCCGTGTTAGCTCAGCGCTTTGCTATTGTCAGGCTACGTTTTCTTCTTGAATTATAGGACATTCCAGGCTATATAACAGATATAAATCAAAAGCATGTACAATTTGATGCAAATAAATATTTGTAACATAACTTCAAAATAGAGTGCAGACACGGATGAAAATCAAGGACGCCATAAAGGCGTCCTACAATATTATAGGAACGACTGACGACACGGTCGTAACACATTACAGTCATCTTGTGTGGTTTATTTCCAAATCGGCCATTGTGAATTCCATAAACAGGTACCTATCTTATATAATAAACTTCTTCACCGTCATATAGGGCTATTGAATGACCTGCGCGGCAAATTTTATTCTGATTCTCATACAAAGTAAGGACGCAATTTCTACGGGCTTCAGTTTGATTCATATCTTGATAATAATCAAAAATATGTCTAGATTTTTAACATAATCTGAACTTGACTGTGTTAAATTTTCCACAAATCCTATATTTAGACACAATTACGCTAATGTTTATTATTTTATATCTGGAATATCGGACTGAAAAAGAATTATTTGATTTTCAATAGAGAAATATATGTATTACCCAATATGGCGGGCGCTACTCTTTAGATTTTTAAATGGAACCTCCCTTTTTTCAATGTTTAGATTCTCCATGGAGTTTTTAGTAACCTTTGTCTAATAAAGTTTTTATCTATGTTCAATTGTTGTGAAGTTATTTGATCTTTTAATAATATTCTAGAAATTGTGATAATAAGGGATTATATCGTAAAAAGAGTAATAATCAATATAGTTCTCATAGTAACAAGACTTTACTTTAGAATTAAAGACTAGGAGTATTAAAAAAATTAAAAACAACTTACAATTTACACGAACATTAAAGTAAAAATTAATTTGCTATGAGAGGTAGGTCAATGTTGTAATAAGTGCTGAAAGTAGTGTCCGTTTACCTCCATGCAAAAATAAAGATTTTGTTCGAATCTATTCCTCACATTTTCAAGCATAACTTGAGTTATTTGCGTACATTCAGCCGTAATCCGCTGACGAAGATCTTGAATGGAATCTGGGTTCGTATTAAAAACTTTACTTTTAAAATGCCCCCAAAGAAAGTAATCTAAAGGACTTACGTCCGGAGATCTCGGTGGCCACTCGATGGGGCCTCGTCAGCCGATCCACTGATTCAGGAAATGGGTGTCGTACTGGAGCCACATATTGCGGCGGTGTTCCATCTTATTGGAAATTCATGTAGTTTTCATAATAATAATGAACGTCATTTTCTATTACTTCGGAAATTCGTAGCTCTAATGTCTAACATGTCTAAGTACGTCTTACCCGTCAAGTTTCCAGGGATAAAGAAAGGTCGTACAATATGATTTCCGAAAATGCCGGCCCACTCATTTATTTTTTCAGGATATTGCGAGTGTAACTCTCGAAACACATGAGGATTCAAGTCACCCGAGTATCCACAATTATGTCTATTACAGCACTATGTAAATAGAACGTACACTCATCCGAGAAACAAATATTGAATAACAGATTTGCATTGTTGATTAAACGTTGCGATATTAATTCGCAAAACTCCAACCTTCTATCAAAATCGTCTTCATTAAGCTCATGGTCAAGTTTTATCTTGTACGGGTGAAATTTATTCTTTCAAAATTCTTTGTACTGTTGAGCGTGTGACTCCTGCAGAAGTAGCCAGTCCACGCGTGCTTTGGGTGTCAAGTCAAAACTGCTGTTTCTGAGGCTTCATTTCTAACTTGTCTAACTGAATTTTTTTATGGCGATTACAGCGACTATTAGACACAGATCCAGTTTCTTCTTATCAACGTAGCCACATACACTTACTTATCGCTAATATTTTTGTCTGGATGTAACGCATTAAACAACGGGACAGTAACACCTGCAATGCTCCCATTTTGGTAATACAGTTTTGTTATTTTTACCCTTCCTTGAACTAAATAAGTCATTGTTTTCAGTATTTATCACAAGTAGGTAGGTAACTTAACAATTTGAAATGAAAGAAAAAGTTTTTCTATGACATACGATGACACTGACTGATGCTAAATGTTCTTGCTGGTATCCATGATTATTATTTTTTGCCGCGCATTCCATTATTATCAGTATTAACTTAAGTTATTCGAATATTATTATAAACTCACATAGCTTCACAACGATTGAAGATATGTATGAACTTTATTATACAAAAGTTACTAAAAATTAAAAAAATGGGGGTTCCTTTCACCCTGTAGATAACGAACTCGTCCCCATAGTAGAACATTCTAAAAAAGTAAGTGTCATCTTAGACTGTAACTTACCACTAAATTTTCTAGACACATCAGTTACGTGTCTCAAAAAAATTATACCAAATTGAAATTTTCATTTTCCAACAGGTACATTTTAAACTTTAAGACTAGGAAAAAATAGTTGAAAGCTTGTTCGTGTCATTACGGGAAATTGCCACTGCGCCCGCGTTATGTGCAATTCGCAGAAAAATTAGGAATCACTCATCACAGATCACACATTTTTGCAGTGCCTCACATCAAGGTGCTGATTTTTATTTTCTATTGACATCGCAAAATGAATTTCTATTAAATTTAAATGACTGGAAATAAAAACCAATATAATAACCTTTTCACTTTCATAAATATTCCTGTCTGTAGCATATTTTCTCACCTGTTACTTCACCAACCAGAAATTTTGTATACACATCAGTTACCTGTCTCAAAAATCTTATGTCAAATTGAAATTTTCATTTTCCAACAGGTACATTTTAAACTTTAAGACTAGGAAACAAATTGTTGAGAGCTTGATCATGTCACCTTTACAATATCCCTTAATTTTGTTCTATTCTTATTTCGATTCGTCGAATCGGTATAGATTACAGAAAATGCAAAGCAACAGCTACCGGTTTGTATTCGGACTTCGTAAATATACCCTATTTCACGAGTATCTATCAGGGCAGAATGACAGCTGATTATCTAGTAATATCTGAAAATTCCACATATCGGCACAGGACACAGTAATCTGACGGATCCATCAACGCCAGGTAGTCAGAGCCGTATTTTGTTTTATTTTTTTGTATGCTACAGATTCATTTTATACTTGCCAACAGCTCTTTTATTTAGATTTACGAGTACATACAAAAAACCAAACGCTACAAACAATTTTACTACATTTATACCCGACGCATTATTTCCATTGTTGCAGAGTAACACAAAAATATCACCTCAGTGTACGTCAAAGCGTGATGGATACTCGTGAAATAGGGTATATGTCTCTTCGAATATTCAAGATTTAAATTGGTTGAAGATGGAATCACAGTTTTTTAATGCTATGAAGGTGTTTGTACATAAAGTAGTTGACACCAAAAGCCACCTTATATTTTAGAAAAGCCGGTACCAAGAGGAAACATTAATCGGAGAAGTCTCAGAAACCACCTAAATTTCCAATTTATGGCAGTAAAACTATAGTACCTTTCAGAAAAGGTGCCGTGATGTAAACTGTTTAAACTGTGCTTCTGTTAAATCACTTTTTTCTTCTATTTCATATTACTTTGCTTGTACTTTGCCTACTTACTTTTTTCTTATTATTATTTTTTGTTTTGTGTATCGAGTTTAACTTTATTAGTTTCTCTCACACAGTGAGGTTAAGTGTAAGAATAGCCCTTTGGCTAAACTTGTAGGGCTCGTAAAAAGGTGTTGGTGTATCAAAAATCAGCTACATAAAAGTTTCATAATAAAAGAAATAATAAAAAGATTAAAAATTAAAATAAAATGTGCCGTGTAAAACCTTAGCGTTTTTTGTTTACTACTCTTATCGTTTATCTAAATTTGGAAAACTATTTGTGTAATTGTATGGTTTTCAGTACGAGTCTTTGGTTCGATCAGTTGTATAAGTCTTTTAATAGTGCGTATACTTTCATTTGTCTGATTATTTTATCTGAAAAAATGGCCCATGTTTAAGAAAGCAATGAACTAATGGACATAATACATACGGAGAATGTCAACAAAATTCATCTGCAGCATGCAGGTTGTATGCGGAAAGGTTTCCTTTAAGAAATCGTCCGGCCCCACGGATGTTTGTAAATTTAATTATTAGACTTCATGACACGGGATATTTAAAAGAACAACGAGGAGGCCACGCTCAGAACAATGAGTACTAGAGCCATAGCAGCTCAAGTTAAAGTTTCTCATAGTAAAGTGTGGAGCACAATATAACAAGAACAGTATTTTCCTGATCATCAACGGGTGGGGCATTACAACCTGAAGATCATCCTAGAATAGATGCATTTCGTCAGTGGCTTTTAGAACAATTCGACAGAAATGAATATTTTGCGAAATTAATTTTGTGTACAGACGAGACCACATTTACATGAAATGGAATGCACAATTTCCAGACGAGACCACACTTACATGAAATGGAATGCACAATTTCCACAACAATCATGTTTCGGCAGTATATACTAAGTGACATATAAATCCGAACACCCAGTTTAAATGGTTTCATTTTAATAAAATTTTGTATAAGTACTTAATGAAGCATAATAAGTAAATGATAAAAATTTCAAAATAATTGCACTGCTTTAAAGCCCTTTGACCTTTAATAATGTGTGGATGCACCCTGATGTGCTACGCATTCTCCAAAGCGCCTAGGCATGCTTCTGATCAGGTGGTCAATGTCCTCCTGTGGTATCTCATTCCAGGCAACCACCAACTCCTCTCGAAGTGCTTCTACAGTCTGAGGAGGACGTTGCAAATTGAGCAATCTCCTACCCATCATATCCCACACGTGCTCAATTGGCGATAAGTCGGGAGATCTTGGTGGCCATGGTAACAATGTGACATCATTATGTTGAAAGAAGTCTATTGTGACTCTTGCAACATGTGGTCGGGCATTATCTTGTTGGAAAGTTAGATCTGCTAGGGTGTCAAGATAGGGTAAAAGATGGGGTTCTAGAACCTCGTGGATATAACGCTGCGCGTTCATGTTACCTCTGATGAAGATTAAAGGTGTGCCTGGAACCATAAGCTATAGCACCCCAAACCATAACTCCAACAGTGTGATGAACATGTCTTTCAACAAAAAACTGTGGATTCCTCCTTTCACCACGTCGCCTTCTAACCCTGGCACGACCATCGTGCATGCCTAAGCAAAATCGAGACTCGTCACTAAAGACAATACTGTTCCATTCCTGATCCCAGAGTGACCGTTGTCTGCACCACTCAAGGCGATTACGTCGGTGTTCTCGAGTTAAAAGGAGGACCTAGTGTGGCCGGTATGAAAACAAGCCAAAACTTCTCATTCGTCGGTAAACACTTCGCATGCCAATAGGTCTTCCGTGTTCTGCAAACCATTCATTTGCAATGGACCTGGTAGTGGAGAAACGGTCCCTTAAGGCCAATAATCTTAGGCGGCGATCTTCACGGTCTGTTGTTCTACGGCGGCGTCCAGTGCCCCTTGCTCTTTGCGTACGGCCTTCTCGAAGCCATGCCTGACAACACCTAACCACAGTGTCTACACTTCTTTGCACTCTAACTGCAATTGCCCGAAAAGAAAGTCCAGCTTCCCGAAGTCCCACTATACGGCCCCTATCAAACTCACTAAGTTGACGAAATCGTACAGGTCTGCGTACTCTAGGCATCGTAACCGATCGCAAAGGATGTCAAGAACCAAAATCCACCAACGTTGATTCTTTACTGCCGCTGAAATATTCATTTTTAGAGCATTAGTGAATTAAAAAAAAGCAGTATAAAAACCGGAATGTCCAACTGATAAGGCTGAAAATTTTTTCACTTGTTATTCACAGTAAGATAAATACATTCACCAACTTTTATTAAAATAAAACCATTTAAACTGGGTGTTCGGATTTATATGTCACTTAGTATACAATCCGCATGCTGTAAAAAGAGCGCATTTTCAACATAGATTTCCATTAAATGTTTGGGCTGGCGTGGTAAATCGCATGCTTATTGGACCTTACTTTTTTCCACCTCGACTGACCGGTGAAATTTATTTATTAGAAGTTCCTCTAAATGTGACACAGAATGTGTTGTTCCTACATGATGGGGCTCCACCACATTTTAGACGAGACGTTCATGAACATCTAAATAATGAGTTTCCGAATAGATGGATAGAGCGATTTCTTGGCCTGCTCGCTCCCAGGATTCAACGCCCTGAGATTTTTTTCTGAGGGACTATTTGGAAGAGTTGGTGTATCATGATGGAGCAGTAAATATTCTATAACTTCAACAGCTCACTGAAAATGCTTGTCATTTAATTCATGGACACCAGGATTTTATTTTCGAAGCTTGTAATGAGTCGTGGATTCGCCGAGCAAGATTTTGCGTTAATCAATCAAATTGAACAGTTTTTGTAAAAACGGTATCCATTTAACTTGATAATGATTTTTTTTAATAAATTTTAATAATGTAAGCTAATTCTCTCTTATTATGCAACTTTTATATAGGTGATTTTTGGTATACAGTGGATCCCCGATAATCCGGCCCCTGTCTAATCCGGCACCCCTGTAATCCGACATGTCTTTGAATATGTATTACATACATACGTATTTGACAATCTTCGCTAAGGTAGATCACACAGGTTTGAACAGGTTACAACTTGTACGCGCCACCGCTATCATGCTCGACGCGTAAGCATTGTTTTACTTGAAGTTTGAATTTGACTACTGGTGATAGCGGTACGGCCTAGCATGCCTTCATTGTTTACTATTTATTCATTGTGTATTTAGTATAGTACCTGGTAATGTCATCACAAACTCAGAAGCGAAATCACAAAACATTGACAATTAAATAAAAATGTGATATTTTAGACCGCTTAAATTGCAATGAAACTTTCAGTAGTTTAGCAAGTGAATACGGCGTACGCCGATCTACAATTTATGATATTAAAAGAAACCACGAGAAGATCAAGAAGTTCGTGTCAACTACTGACTGCGGGCCAGGCAAGAGCCAGACACTCAAGAAAGCTGAACATCCAGAAGTGGAAAAATCTTTGTACATGTGGCTTCTTCAGGAAAGAAATAGGCATGCACCAATTTCATGACCCATGTTGGCTATGAAAGCTAAGTTTTTTATAAGGAAATAACAAAAAAAGATGATTTTGTGGCCAGCAAAGGATGGCTAGAACGTTTTAAAAGTCTTCATGGCATACGTTTAAATTAAGATTTTTGCAAAAGGCCTACGGTTTAAATCTTGACCCGTCACAGGTGTACAATGCAGACGAATCAGGGCTTTTTTGGCGTGTGATGCCTAACAAAACTTTCGTTTCTTGTAACGAAAAATCCGTACCAGGACGAAAAGTAAGTAAAGAGCGTGTAACCATACTACCATGTGCTAACGCTGCGGGCATAGACGCGCTTAAGATGATGGTCATTGGGAAATCTAATAAACCACGGGCTTGCAAAAACATTGATTTACCTGTACACTATTACGTAAAAAAAGTGCATGGATGACAAAAGACCTTTTCAAAAAGTAGTTTGATGAATGCTTCGTACCTGAAGTTAGAAAATGGTTAAAAGATCATAATTTTCCTCAAAAAGCGTTGTTGCTTCTTGATAACGCTCCCGGTCATCCGTCTGAAGAAGAACAACTAAGGATAAATGCATCACTGCGATGTTTCTTCCGTCAAATTGCACTGCACTGATTCAACCAATGGACCAGAATATCATTCAGTTTGTCAAGCAAGACTATAAGAAAAATCTACTTCTGAGAGCCGTATCAAAAGACCAACCAATAGAAAAAACTTAAAAAGGATTTAATATGAAAGACTTAGTTTTTGCTCTTTGTCAGTCGTGGAATGCGTTACCGCCTTCAAGTATTAAATCTTCTTGGAAAAAGTTATGGCCAGATATAGTCACCACTCCTAGCAACGTTCCACAAATCAGTGTTACTTCGGAAGTTATAGAACAAGTCGCTACTGAAACACAGATAAGTCCGGAAGATTTGGAAGTCTGGTGCCGTGGAATGGATAAAGAGGAAAATGTTTTTCATGAAATGTCTGACGAAGAGATTATAAAACAGGTTTCTAATTATACAAGAAACAATCAGGAAAATAACGACGACGTGATTGCAACTGCTCCACAAGTCACAGCACAAGTCGCAATTAACGCCTTTGAGCTAGGTTTACAATGGGCTGAAGAGAATGGTACATCCTACAACGAACTTTTACTTTTGAGAAGACTGAGGGACAACGCTTTTATCTCGCGTTATAACAACCATAAACAAAAAAAAAGATGAATATTTCCAAGCTTCATAATTTGATAAATTCATAATGATTTTGATTAATAATTCTTGATTATTTTGGTACATATGTATGTGCATTTATGCTTAATTTCATAATAAAACGTAAGCCCTCTATTGTTATTTAATTTACTAAATTCGACATACATAAACTATGTATGATTTGTACTTCAAAGTACGTACATATACATAACATATATAATCTTACCACTGGATATGTAATTTGTCGGATTACAAGGTACTCTTTTGTAAAAAATTCCGGACTATAGGGGGTCTTGGCAGTGCTCTATAATCCGACAAATTCGATAGTCCGACACTGCCCTGCATAACGTTTGTCGGATTACCGGAGGTAGACTGTATTAGCTTCTTTTGACGAGTTCAACAAGCTGTTAAAATAAATGACTCAACTTTGTAAATACCCTGTATAATAATATACTTCAAAGACACATAGAATGAACCATGCCAGAAACATGCCCCGAAAAATGACCGGAAAGAAACGACATCGGACTGGCACTACCCATTAGGTATTAGGGGAATCCAGTGGTAAAGCAAGGTTTCCACTTCACTTTCTCAAAATTTAATCACGAGCCCCTCTTTCTTGTTCCTAACTGTGTACGTATAAAATCTCATTCAAATAAAATCAGTTTAACTCGGTATTGTTTTTTATGACTAAGTAATATACCTACAATCTCGACCTAAACTCATTTTGAATAAATCGGTTATCAGTTTTTCGCTGAAATCAACGGGATACCCCAAAAGGTCCATTTTCCTATTCGCGACCATTAAAACATGAACAAAGCTTATGCTGGGCCGTTAAGTCTTTCATTTCCGTACAGGTTTATATTTTTCCAACAAGAAGGTATACTGACGTATGTATCCTGTTAAAGATAACACTTGCCAAATTTTTTATCTCGGTGCAACAACCTGCTTCAATACATATCATGTAAATAGTACTAATATATAAACAAACAGAATAGATAAATGATCAACAAAGATTTTTCTTAAGCGGTGAATAAAAATGATAATAGGCTGATGGTGCGACAACCTTTTCGTATCATCACAGTTTGTAAGAAGAATCCAGGAATTGAGTTCGATAAGATAAGCGTTGTTTATACAGGGTAGAGGTGTTTTACTTCTTTTGCACTATTTAGTGCTTTCACAAAATATCTAGAATCGCTAAGCCTGTAAATACATTGATTTTAGAAAATTTTGGGTTGATCAGCATGTAAAAATATGAAAAAGGTATAAACATAGTATATAGTATACGAGGGATGTCTTTTAAGTTTTGCATATAGAAACATAGTATTCCGTTCGGATCGAATGTCAGTACTGAATCTTAACCTCACTCTTTAGTGAACTTAAATTCAAAGTTTCACAACAATACGTGCAGTGTTCTCACTACAGTGAATTTTTAAGTGTCAAATGGAACTCAACCAAGAACATTTTCGCGCCATAATTTATTACAACTTTCAGAGACAATTATCGCAACAAGAATGCCTTGCTGAGTTACTGTCTGTTTTCGGCAACGAAGCGCCACATCAGTCGACAAATTCCCGTTGGTATAGAGAATTCAAACGTGGACGGGTGAGTCTTAGCGACGATCCCAGGCTGGGTGCACCAAAAACAGCAGTCACCCAGGAAAACGTCGATGCTGATTGAAGATAGACATGTGACATATCGCGAGATTGAAGCGTCCTTGAAGATCTCAAAGACCTCAATCCAAAAAATTTTACATGAAGAATTAGGAGTAAGAAAATTAGTTTCTCGTTGGATACCTCATCTGTTGACCGAAGAGCACAAAGCAGCCAGGGTTAATTGGTGTCAAAAAACGCTTGACCGTTTCAATTCCGGAAACTCAAAAAATGTGTGCAGCATTGTTAGTGGTGATGAATCATGGATTTACTGTTACGTACCAGAAAAATGCCGTTTTGGATCTGCCAGCAAACGAGTGGAATAAGGTTCGAGCGCATGCAGATGTGTATTAATATTCGTGGAGAATACTTCGAAAAACCGTAAAGTCATTTAAAACTACCTACCGTGTTGCTTTATTTCCATATGCAAAACTTAAAAGACATCCCTCGTAGCATAATCTATTCACACAGTTCATTTAGAGTATTAAATATTGAAAAAGCAAGAAATAAGCGAATAAATGTGAGTACCACATGAACAGGGTTGAAAAAAAACATGTTTTTTTTATGTTATACAAAACACTTTTTCTTTTGTTTTAACGTTTTTTTGTTTTGTTTTAAACGTTTTTTTTTTTATTTAAACATGTTTTCTTTGTTTTTAAATTATATGTTTTAAACAAATAAAACTTAGAAAAAAACGTTTAAATCATATTTTTTCATAATAATCATTGAAAATGTTCGATCTATTATCCTACTAAATAATAGATACCTTATTTAAACTCCGACTCTGTACTAAACTGTCGCGATCAGCTGTTACGAACTACGTCGTGCCACGCCGCCGTTAGGGTGTGCCGGTGAATCCCCGAAATAAGAAAACCAATTGCAATGAGGAACTATTGGCCTGGGGGAACCACAGACTACTATTTATAAATTCGCCTTGCAATAACGTCTGCTGTAAGTTATTTTGTGGTGTTCTTCCAACTCATTTTTTCTCAAATTTGCTCGATCATCACTTTAGAGGCAACAAACTTAGTCAACAGCAAATAGAATCTGGCATGGAATATGTAGAAACCTATCATCCATATGTAGAAACCATGATAGGTTTCTACATATTCCATGCCAGATTCTATTTGCTCTTGACTAAGTTGCATTGAAAATGTTCGATCTATTATTCTACTAAATAATAGATACCTTATTTAAACTCCGACTCTATACTAAACTGTCGCGATCAGCTGTTACGAACTACGTCGTGCCACGCCGCCGTTAGGGTGTGCCGGTGAATCCTCGAAATAAGAAAACCAATTGCAATGAGGAACTATTGGCCTGGGGGAACCACAGACTACTATTTATAAATTCGCCTTGCAATAACGTCTGCTGTAAGTTATACTAAGTGACATATAAATCCGAACACCCAGTTTAAATGGTTTTATTTTAATAAAATTTTGTATAAGTACTTAATGAAGCATAATAAGTAAATGATAAAAATTTCAAAATGATTGCACTGATTTAAAGCCCTTTGACCTTTAATAATGTGTGGATGCACCCTGATGTGCTACGCATTCTCCAACGCGCCTAGGCATGCTTCTGATCAGGTGGTCAATGTCCTCCTGTGGTATCTCATTCCAGGCAACCACCAATTCCTCTCGAAGTGCTTCTAGAGTCTGAGGAGGACGTTGCAAATTGAGCAATCTCCTACCCATCATATCCCACACGTGCTCAATTGGGGATAAGTCGGGAGATATTGGTGGCCATGGTAACAATGTGACATCATTATGTCGAAAGAAGTCTATTGTGACTCTTGCAACATGTGGTCGGGCATTATCTTGTTGGAAAGTTGGATCTGCCAGGGTGTCAAGATAGGGTAAAAGATGGGGTTCTAGAACTTCGTGGATATAACGCTGCGCGTTCATGTTACCTCTGATGAAAATTAAAGGTGACCTGGAACCATAAGCTATAGCACCCCAAACCATAACTCCAACAGTGTGATGAACATGTCTTTCAACAAAAAACTGTGGATTCCTCCTTTCACCACGTCGCCTTCTAACCCTGGCACGACCATCGTGCATGCCTAAACAAAATCGAGACTCGTCACTAAAGACAATACTGTTCCATTCCTGATCCCAGAGTGACCGTTGTCTGCACCACTCAAGGCGATTACGTCGGTGTTCTCGAGTTAAAGGGAGGACCCAGTGTGGCCGGTATGAAAACAAGCCAAAACTTCTCATTCGTCGGTAAACACTTCGCATGCCAATAGGTCTTCCGTGTTCTGCAAACCATTCATTTACAATGGACCTAGTAGTGGAGAAACGGTCCCTTAAGGCCAATAATCTTAATCGGCGATCTTCACGATCTGTTGTTCTACGGCGGCGTCCAGTGCCCCTTGCTCTTTGCGTACGGCCTTCTCGAAGCCATGCCTGACAACACCTAACCACAGTGTCTACACTTCTTTGCACTCTAACTGCAATTGCCCGAAAAAAGTCCAGCTTCCCGAAGTCCCACTATATGGCCCCTATCAAACTCACTAAGCTGACGAAATCGTACAGGTCTCCGTACTCTAGGCATCGTAACCGATCGTAAAGGATGTCAAGAACCAAAATCCGCCAACGTTGATTCTTTACTGCGGCAGAAATATTCATTTTTAGAGCGTTAGTGAATTAAAAAAAAGCAGTATAAAAACCGGAATGTCCAACTGATAAGGCTGAAAATTTTTTCACTTGTTATTTACAGTAAGATAAATACATTCACCAACATTTATTAAAATAAAACCATTTAAACTGGGTGTTCGGATTTATATGTCACTTAGTATATTTTGTGGTGTTCTTCCAACTCATTTTTTCTCAAATTTGCTCGATCATCACTTTAGAGGCAACAAACTTAGTCAAGAGCAAATAGAATCTGGCATGGAATATGTAGAAACCTATCATCCAGAAGCATTGCCAATTATTATTAGTTACCACGCAAAGTGTGTATGTACACTTTAAACCATATATGTTTTCTAAACATCTAATTGAGAATGTAAAACCATTTACATGGTGGCTTTCTATGAAAAATATAAATAACGCAGCCTTGGAACTTGCTCAACAGCTTCATGGAGCTATTGGAGCGTCAGCCAACATAGAAAGACTCTTCTTATCATACGGTTTAGTCCATTCAAAACTACGTAATCGGTTAAGCAATGTCAAAGCTGCTAAGTTTGTATCAATTTTTAAAGAGTTAATTCCATCAGTGATGACGTGACTAATATCAGATTGATGACCTAGATGACTGTGAGTCTGAAAGAGTGTGGGGAATTTGTTAATTCTTGTATGCAAAATGTTAAGTTTTCCAATTTTTGTTGTGTTCCTATTATTAATAAATAAATAACATTTATGTTAAAAAGGTTGTATAATGTATTTAAGAACATTTCCTATTTTTATTTATTATATTAATAAAGAAAATTAAGAATAAAACGCTTGTTTAATTTAAGTGTTTTAAACATGTTTTAAACTGTTTTAAACAAAAGCTGTTTTAAACCTAAGCGTATGTTTAACAATTGATTAAAACAAAATGTTTTAAACGAGAAACAACCCTGCATATGAAGGAATACTCCTTGTACGTAAGTGAATAGCATAAAATATGAAAATGAGACTCAACAGAGTAATATATCACGTCCATAATATAAATTATCCACATCAGGTAAATAGGGGTCACAGTTCGTTAAAAAGAGTCAAAATCAGGTAAGAAGTTACTTCCAGGTAACGCAATCACAATTTAAGTAGGTATATCAGAATTAAAAAATCAGACATTGAATAATTTTTTTAAATCAAGATGGGTGCGGTGGTTAAACTTTATATTTAGCCATAAGTTACACACCACTCATTTTTTGCAAAATAAGTGTTGCTTTTTCAAAATCATACTGATGTTACTTGACAATCACTGGCCGATCTGAGGCCTCCAGAGCCCAGTAGATAGTCTGTAGGGGGCCCTAGATGGGCGAAGCATAAGGCTGAAGGGGTCCCGTGGCAGAAGGAAATTCAGTATTCGTCCCTACCATGCCGATGGTTGTAAGCTCACATTGGTCTATCTGCGCGAAAACATGTCAAAAATTGAATAAGCAAAGTATCGAAAGCAAACGTAAATTATTTCAAAGTTAAAAAATAAGTTGCGCATGGAATCAGAAATTTGTTTGCGCTGCCTTTATGATGGCAGACTATCAAACTTGATATTTGTGTTGTATCATTCGAGACTACATTTTTACGGCAAAATTGGAGAGTTCTGCCTCACCTGCTGGGTTCAAAATATCCAAACATATGCATCTTAATAAAGCGAGTGCGAACTTTTATTTGATGTAATATAAATCAGTCATTATTGTTGTTTCCATGTACACCGTGAATTGAATTGTTTACTATTTTTAGCTTCACTTGTTTATATTAGTATTATTCAGAGAGGTTTTCGATAAGATTTCGCCCTTTGTCCCGCATGAAACAAATGAATTCGTGAACCTTGAAATACTGCCAGATAAAGTCTAGTGCCAGTTTTTGCTGAATTTTGTAAACTGTTGATAAATCTGACCTTATACTCGTATACTGCCATATTGACAGGTGGTCAGGAAGGGCTACTCAACTTTTTGAATTCATCTTTTCCTCCTGGAGACAAATTGATGTCTGATTTGGACTCAACGATCGCATAAATCTATATAACACGTGTCAAGCTTCGAACGCTAGACTTTTGTTGAATTTATTCTTGAAGTGACATTGAAGTGACCTTCAAATGCCTCTCATAGTGACTAATTGACCTCGGATTCAGACTTAATAACCAGAAAAACCTAAACGATATGGGGTTGGGCTCAACGGTTCTGCTCCTTTTGAAAATGTCCTGGATGTGACCTTAAAGAGGCATTCAAATTCCCTCGATGGAAAGAAACTAGCCCCAGATTTGAAATATGCGAGACAAGTAACCCTGTTATACTGACAATCGTATGAATGCCGTAGAAATTGTATTTTTTCGGCTTTTCGGTGCTCTAGACCACTGTGGAGCGACCACACTTTCATTAAACAAGCGCCTGTCCGTTTAACATATTTTTTTAATAGCCATGGACAGATTCATGTGCTTAGTAAAATATACATATATATATTGTTAGGGAAATAATATTCGTAACTTTAAGAGGTGATTGCATTATTCTAAGCAAAAAAATTCATTATAACTATGTCCGAAAATCAACCGTTTCGGAGCAAACGAATTCTGAACTTATTTCTTTTAGTCATGAAATAAATTAATTTTGCACCTTAATAATTTAAATTCATATGCCTAATAGCGTAAAATATATCAATACATCTATTTATTAATTAACTGCCTCTAACAAAATGCTTATTAAATACAATTTTCCGAAGAAAATCAGACAAAGTCCCTCACAACTGGCAACGTCGTACTCCGCCTACACTGCATGTTTCATCGCGTGTTGCCCACGACCGACATCGTCTCGGTAGGCAAAAAATAAATACCTACATCGGGAAAAAATTATTTGATAATTGAAATCACATTTTATTAGGTATTCAATGTGTATTATTGTATTAGTACTATAAGGGCGTGCATTTTGATACGAAAGAGAGGTTTTCGGTACGCGAGTATCACGATATGCTTATTATTTACGGAGTGGCTCATTGCAATTCTGAAGAGGCTAGGCGCATTTACGAAGAACGTTTTCCTGATCGAAGGCTACCAGCTAGAAGAACATTCGAAGAAGTATCCCAAAGACTTGTGGACACAGGGAGCGTAGTGCCTAATTTTAACAATCGCGGAAGACATAGTGAAGTTGGCGTGGAAACCGAAGAACAAATTTTGAATTTAATTGACGACTATTCGACACGGAGTACGAGAAGTATTGCGCGTCAAGTCGGTGTCTCACACTGGATTGTAGATCGGACCCTTGAAGAACAGTTATTGTACCCATATCATGTCCAGAGAGTTCAAGCTCTTTCGCCTGAAGATGTTCCACCAAGAGCAAATTTTTGTAATTGGTTTTTGAGTAAGCACCAAAGAAGTCACAATTTTGTAGCGAACGTGTCTTCAACTCGAGTCAACAAATGAGTTTTGTTTTACAAGGAATGCGTTGCGTTGCACCGTTGCCAAATGTTTGAGAAAATTTAATTATTTACGACTCACTTTCCTCGAAAACGATTGATTTTTGGACATAAGTTATGATGAACTTTTTTGCTTAGAATAATGCAAGGAATCACCTAAAGTTACGAATATTATTTCCCTAACACCCTGTATTTTTCGTAAACGATGCATCCAAACTCCTTACACAAAGAAAAATCTATATTACGAAAAAACGACAAGTCAACTTGCTGACTAATTAGTTCCTAGTGTGCAAATAGTTCAATCCGCTGTTGCTTGCTATGATGAGCTGTAAGCGTTACCAAGAGCCTCATCTGTGGAGGAATGGCTCAACGACACGCTCAATGACCGGCTGCAAGCCAGTTCCTTAGTATGCTTTGTTGGTTGCAGAATGCCGACATAGTCTATAGACTATATCTCTGAGAAGATATAACTAAAAAAATTGGTTGAGTAGCAGAGTAGCAAGAATGCATCTGCATGATTGGTGGTGATTGTGTGTATTGGTCTGCATGTGTATACAATCAGTGGTATTTGCTAGGTAAGAAAATTATTATTGCTGCCCATGAAGTATTAGTATTAGCTGTACCAGACGAGTTATTTGTGTTGTCCTTTCTTAACAGAGGTTATATTCATAGTTATAAATTACGATTTTCTCAATTATTTTTGTGTTTTCAAAAACTTTGAGAATCAAAATTATTATCCTTAAATTTGAATGACTAAGAACAAAAAATAATGTAAAATGTAATAACTTTTTCGCGTTTCATAAATATTTCCGTCTTTGGCATATTTTCTCACCTGTCAATCACCAATCAAGAATTTTCTTTTCTTATCTCTCTCATATTTGAAATTCGGCAAATTTGCATATGCAATTTCCAGGATTTATAAAAAAAGTGGATGCGCAACTGATTTATAGCTTTGCATACATCACAAATAAGTGTATTTGAGACAACAAACCTATGGAATTGTGATCAACACAGATTGTATTAGGACACAAATCCTCACTATGCACTGCCGTTTCCTTCCAGCTGAAGTTTACAACTTACAGCTTAGGCCTCAAATAATGTCATCTCTAAAGTAGATGTTACATCACATCGGAATGAAAAACATTGATAGCTGAAGCATCATATCGTTTAGGCAACACGTTCATCTACAGAACGAGTGCACATCAAGTGAATAACGGCTAGTTCTAAGTTGACATCATGTTGAAAAACCTACATAATGTCAAAAAAACGACGTAATGTCACTTTTCAAGATACATAATACCCCTACCGATTTGAGTGCGGTTTTTAATCGAAAGTATTGTCTATCGAGATGTTTATTAGCTATGTTTGATAAAATCGGTTCAGCTGTTATGTAGAGCTAGGTCGGCCGTGAATGAGTCGTTCCGAAGGTACGATACCGCGGGAGGAATCAAAGTAACAACGTTGTATCAACATAATAATACTTACCGGTCATCACCCTTTATTAGGCTTGTGCTGCTCCTTGCAAGTTATCCAAGAATTAGTGCGTCTTGAAACGTCTAACACCACAATTATCTGCCATCACTCGCATTTTTAAAAAATAAAGCAAAAACTACGAATTTAATGACCGATCTGTCAAAACATTGACTCAAGTCAAGTGAACCTTGGTCCTCGCTACAGACTATGAGAATAAGAAAAGAAACAAATCCTTGACAGCCTCCTTCCTACCTACCTCTCCAGTGGTTTCAATTCCGGTCCCGATGGGTTCGATTCCGACTACGAGGCTTTGGTTCCGGCTTCTATGTGTAGGGTTACGATTCCTTAAACGGGCCGACACGGCTATTATGTAAAAAAGCCTATAAATCGTCAAAAAAAAACAACAAAATGCCATCTTGCAGACCAGGTAGTTTTCAGGGTGCAAATAGTTCATTCCACGTTGCTCGCTATGATCGCTCTGAGGAATGACTCGACTAGACGCATTGTTGGTTGCAGAAAGCAGATGTTACATCACATCAGTGCCAAATATTGATAACTGAAGCATCATGACGATCAGGCAACACGTACAACTACAAAACGAGTTCACAACAAGTGTCCATCAGCTAGTGCTAAACCTAAACCTACGTTATGTAAAAAAACCGACCTAATGTCACTTTTCAATATACGTAATACCCGTGCGTCTTCAAAAGATGTTCACAGTAGCTCACAGGGCATTGTTATACATGTCCGTAGCCAATGTTTTTCTAAAAGGGGCTGAATATAATCCCTTATGAATTGATGGCAGCGTTGCGTTGGAAGTGCGGGTCACCCTACTTGACGCGATTTCTTTCTGTATGATTTTCAACCCCTATGTTAAAAACTACCAAACGGATTAACCGATTAGTCTTTTTTTTAAGTCTTGTCTGTCGAGAGTAGGCATTCAATGCTGCTTTGCTAATAAAAAGTTTTAATACGATATTCACCTGGAAGTTGGAGTGACCATTAACCTCTTAGTACCAGTCTGCCTTTTGCATTACGTCACCGTGTGTCAAACTGCAGAAAGATTATGGTTATACAATCATAAACGATGGACCGAAAAAATGTCAAAAATAACATCATTCTTTTAATGTCACACATTTACTTCTTGTAGTCAGGATACATTGGAAAACGCAATAATAGTAGTGCCATTATAGAAACTTGTTTTTATTCAGAACTTAAATTAGACAACAGGAACGTTAACAAAACAATGACTTCTTTATTCAAAATAAAAAGGTACCTATCAAAAAAGTTAATGATGTCTCAGTGTATTATAATACTACATTGAGGAATAATTTCAAATGGCTAAAATCAACAAACTTACAAATTATAGAGTTTTAACAATCTAATCATCGAAACTCTCTTCTTCATCGTCATCTTCATATTCCTCAATATCGTAACCGACATCTTCACTGGTTATCAACTGTTTGATGGCTCTGAAATCGATTACAAAAAAATATAGCATTGATACTGTACTTTCCGTACAGTGCGTCATATCAGCTTTCGTTTTCGATAAAATTGTACATTTTATCAGTACAAGGGTGGCGGGCGCACGTTGCAAATTGAAGCACATGGAACTAAGAGCTGGGCAACTGCCCAGATGACATACTGTGGTTACAAAAGGACAGAGTGGCAACACCGAAGAAGACAAATCGGTGAAGACGAGTTGACTAAAATAGATCATCCAATCAACCAGCCAGGCCAGCGAGGTTAAATACAGCCTCCAAAATTCAAGCATCATGTGCATTATATACCATCATAATCAAAATGGTTGTAAAAAGGTTTTATCCCGCCTTCCTTATCCTTCCCCTCGTGTTTTACCCCTTCCTAAGATATATGCATTGTGAATGTAAACAAAAACAATATTTTTTTATTTGTTGTCTAAATATGAGGCGTCAAGTTGCAAAACCCGCCTTATCCATTTTTCAAAATAAATTGAGATAGTAAATAGTATTAATGGTAGACCTGGAGTCTTCATAAATACAGCCACAAAAAGGAACAAAAGCTGCTCCTTCCTATTTAAAATTGAGTGTCAAAATGTATAACTGCGGCAAAATCCGTCTTATCCTTTTTTACACTTTCATTGTGATAACGGTTACACTTACACTATGTAGATGTTACTGCAGCCTTATCCATATAACGTGTGCGATAAAGGATTTAATAATTTTGGCAACGCTGTACTTACTGCATGACAACAGAAAATAGCAATCGCAGAAGAAGGAACTGATTTAAGAATTTTTTTTTTGTCGTACGTTCATACGGATTTTTATTTTTATACCTATATAAGCTTTATTATTTTTATAATAACAATATGTTACCAGAGAAAACTATTTTTGTTATTAAAGCATTGCTTACTACCGTTTGTTTAATTTTATTAAGAAAACACAAATATACAAGTTCGGAAGCAAAATCAGCAATATTCGCACCTTGCTGTAGCAAGATATGCATCCTACTACAACAAAACTCGCCGTATACAATTTATTTTTGTTTTTTCCTTAAAAAATGAAAATATACGATTATTTCTGGAGAAACTAGATGCATAATTACAACTCCACACAATGGACTCATATTTTTTAAATTACGCTTGTAACTTTGAGGATAATAGTTTTTGTCGATTATCTCGAAATCAAGTTTGTGGGATAAGGCGGGTTTTGCAACTTGACGCCTCATATAAACCAAAAGCATTATACGTAAAATAATATATACGAAATAGGTTTAAGGTTTTAAGGTTTCAAAATGAATTGACTGTAATTGAGATGTTACCTGATCTTGAGTAAGAAATAGTCTCAAAAATTCATCCTATTCATATTTAACAAATAACAGTAATAAGCGAGATGGTTATCGATATGAAATGCCAAACAGTTAGTCATCAAAATTTCCGGCAATTACAGTTCCTGTCAGGAAAAAAGATCTCTCACCTTAGCACCTTGATTTCTCCAGTCTCCTTAGTCCAATCCACAAACCCAGGATGCGTAACCTTATACTCCAAAAACCAGTTCATCCTATTCCTCAATTCTCTAATGATTTCAGCCGTATCATTGGCAGCTTTGAACGTCAACGAATTGCAAATACTGATTATGCTAGTTCCACGTTCGTTCTTATGCTCATACTGATCGCCAAAGAATATGATCGGCAACGGTGTGACCATCGTAGCATCGTAGATATAGTCTGCTTTTGATTTGACTTTGGTGTAGTAGACTATAAGGGGAGATTCGAAGAAAGGTTCTGAGGCAAGTACAGATTTCTTGTGGAAATTGTATCTGTATTTGTAGTCCATTGATTTGAGGCATTTCAGGCGACCGTGCTTGTTTTTACTAAAAAAAAAAGTATTGGTTTTTTACATTGGTCGCTAAAAGCGCTATATTGCACTTCAATTGGAACATACAACCGCCAACCTGTAATAAGTGAGGTTATGTAAAATGACTAAATAAAAATGTCAAGCTAACGGCACGGTTATTACGTAAAAACCTATAAAACGTCAAAAAAAAAACAACTTGTTGGCTAGATAGCAGGTAGTGTGCAAATAGTTCATTCCGCGCCCGCTACAAGTCAGTATGAAGTGAACGACAGCTAGCTCCTAGTTGACATCTTGTAGAAAAGCCTGCATTATGTCATAAAAAACCTACATAATGTCAAAAAAATCGACATAATAATCAAATCCAAGCGAATAACCAAAATGTCTGTGTTATGTGCCGCGGTTATAATATGGTTCAAGATGACACACGGGTTGATGACGTCAGTTACACGAATCGCTTGAACGCGTTGGTTTTAACCGCGGTTTTGTTGCAAGTTGTTTATTTTAGAAAAGCGCGTATATAATCTCTGATTATTTTTATTATCACTTAATAATCGGTGCTTTTTCGTCTACAACTGTATATGGAAAGTTTAAATAAGAAACCTTTCATAATATTCATGGGAGAAATGTTTTTTTCAGATTTTTTTTTAATGATGGAACCATGGCTTTGTAGCTATGACAACTTTCAATTCTCTAAATTTTTCCGCATGTCAAAAAAAACATTTATTGATTCAGCAGAAATGATGAAAAAAGAAATTAGCAAAACCGTATACAGGTGGATATCATCTAGTGGGTTTATATGGCCATATTTCAAGATTCTTGTGGTATATGGCTACACAGGATACTTTGTTAAGCATAGGAACTACATTTAAAGTGTCCCCAACAACCGTAATGAGTATAACTAATAAGGTGCTCCACTTTATGGTAAAACTGAAGTCAGCCTGTATCATTTTTCTCAAAAATGAAGCTGAAGTACAATAACAATATCCAATACCCGGCAAAATTCTAACTTGTCACATTTCAAATAATAACCAGAAATATAAAACTACTCTTGAGTTGGGTAAATACCACAATTTTGCGGTGATAACTATGACATATAACAGCTGATTCGTGGCGTCACCAAACTGATAACTACACTCGCTTGAACGGATTGGTAAATACCATTTCCATTTTGTTATCCGCTTGAATTTGATTAATGTCACTTTTCAAGTTACGTAATACCCCTGCGGAGATCATCAGATGTACATAACTACTTTTGCTTTTGTTACTAAGTGAACATTTGGTACCCAACCACAGAGACACTTGGCAGATCATAAATTTGTTATAACTGTCAACAAAATATCACCGAAGTTAACTTGTGTGCGCGATGACACACAGGAATCATAATTATTTAGGACTCGATGGCTATCAATCCTTGGCAATTGGATGTTCTGATAACAATTTTCGGCTTGTTTTTTGTTGACATTAAATAAAACCAAATTAAAGTACTTAAAAAGGTTGTGGTATATATTAAATTTGCGTAACTGAACAAAATAAGAATGTGATTTGAATACATAAAACATGATATGATCTTCTAATCTCAAATTATGGTGATAGCACAGCATGTGAGATACGTTGAAGAGCTTAGGAGGAGCGGACAAAGCTACTTAATAAAATTTCTGATCATAAGACAAAGGGCTGTGATACAAACTCTCTCAAAATATCAATAAATGTTAGTACATTGGCTTTGCTAGACCAGCCGTATTTTTTTATCCGTCACAGTAGTCACTAGTTTTGGGTTGTAGGTTATGAAAATGATGCTAAAAAAGGTAACAAACGTGAAATTTTTAATGGCATTTGAGGGTTGATTGAATTTTTAGAATCTTCGAAACTAAGATACTCATATATATATTTTGGATGTTACATGACGTGTAGATCACGAAACACAATGTCACTCATTTTCGTCGGCCTGTCCGACTGACCGCTAAACCTTGACCCCTCTATAACTTGAAAAGTACCGCTCGAATTTTGATGAAATTTTCACACAAGGTGACTACTATACCAAGGAAGAAAAAGGTTTGTAATTTTTGAAAATCGGTTGTGGCGGCGGAGCTAGGGGTAAAATCTCGAAAAAATAAATATCACTCAAACGCTTCAGAGTTTTCTGATCATTTTAAGAATTTTGTTTTTGGTGGAGTTAAGAATTAGGGGATTGCAAGGGGTGGGGAAGGATATCTCATTTTTTTTGAAGTCAGTATAGTTATTCGCTCCCAACCCCGGTAATTCCACGCGCCTATTAGTCACATTTCACACATATCATATATTTCCCCGTGTACTTTCGTTTAAAACAGAACGATAGGGATATGTTTTCGATTCGCGTGCTGATTTTGCTCTCTGTAATTACCAGTGAGCATACCGATTTGCTTGTCTGTTTTGCCCGTACTGCAGGGGTGCCGCGTAGGGCACTGCCGCGTCTGACACGTTTGCGATCAGATGTGGGAAGAGGCAACGTTGCTAGATGGACGACAACTACCGGTAGGGCAGGGAAGGAATATCTATGGACAAATTGTATGGGCCTGTTTAACCGACTTGATCCGTTTAATTTTCCTATTGTATTTGTTCTTAACTTAAGTTTTTCCCAGAGGGCTTATTTTCTGCTGAACTTAATCTTTTATGAACTAATAATGGCGTTGCGTAGGAAGTACAGAGTCAACCTACTTGACGCCATTTTTTAAAACCGAAGTACTCGCCATTCAAGCGATGTTTTTGCCACAGAAATTCTCTTTAGAGAAAATCATTGGAAACTTGCACCACAGTTCAAGACATTTGATCATTTCATATCAAAATTTCCTATGCAGTATATTAAAAATTTTAAGTTTTATAAATTAACATACATAGTGGGATCCAAAACTGCACATCTACATCGACCGTCTAAGATATGGTTCGACAGCTTGTCGGTTGACATATAAAAGCGCAGCGTTGCTAACTTTAATATATGCTTAAAATTCAAGGGAAATATTAATCATGCTTATACGAGTTTACAGCTTCCGTTCTATCTTCCCCTTTTCTGCAGAAAATATTGTGGCATCGAAAACATGTACATTTTTTTCTCCTCTCCCCCATTTGGGTTTGATGTACCATAAAACACACTGTCTTTTTTGACTTCACACTCTTTACATCTAAGATTACATCTAAGGTTATGTTGTTTTCTGGAAAAATTTCAAAAGCTGTGATAAAATCATAATATATATTCACTAATACCATACTAGCTTAGGTAGCTTACTTTTCCTCTTTACAGCAGCTACACGTTCATGTATTTGTTCTAATTCAAATGTTGCTGTATGAACCGTGAAAAATTTGGACGTACTGTTCCTCCATTTTTTTTAAAGTTTACAGCGCATCATGATGTACTGTGACACATTTCGAGAATTTGAACGTTATAACTGAGAATATTTGTCAAATTTAGTGTGGATGGTATGAAATTTAGCAAAATGGCACATGGCAATTCCGAGTGATTTCACGTCTCCGCCACATACGCGCTGCGATCGGAATGACCACTTCACACAGCCAGTAGTTGAAGAAATCGGAGTGTTATCCCATATGATAACAATCGAAGACTTGGCAACATTGCGCATTGTCTTTGAGCCCTGTCATCACAAGTTTAAACAAATAAAAATAAATTTCTCAATGTATTTCTTGGTGAAATTACTGATTTTTTGGGTGAACTGTGATTATGTGCAAGTTTTAAAAGTAAGGCGCTGAATGGGTCATTCGAAATTTCATAATCCGCATCAAAGTATATTCAAAACCGCCCAGAAAAGTTAAACAACGCATGTTATAGCATTAGAGTACTAAGTAAGTACCTAGACCTTAAGGGCCGTATCGTCAGTCGTTCCTACAATGGTAGGACTCCTTTATGGCCTCCTTGATTTTCATAGTTTTGTCTCTCCTTCTCCTTCTACATTTCTACTGTCCTGTGTCACCGTCAGCGCTCTCCTATTGTGGAGTTGTAGTCTTTTTGAACTGTAGGAAATTTCCCGCTGGTATAACGGATGATAAAAATTAAAAGCGTGACCAATTTGATGCAAATAGATTTGTGACATAACCTCAAAATAGAACGCTGACACGGAACAGTAGAAAACTATGAAAATCAAGGAGGCCATAAAGGCGTCCTGCAATTGTAAGAACGACTAACAATACGACCCTAAGACACTAAAAATGGTATATTACGCGAATTTTGGGTCCAGTTTGGAATATTTTTTTTCGGACAGAGTAGCCATACCAATAGGATCTTTCTAGTGCAGAAGCGAGTGTTGAGGTGCATCCTATAAATTTCCTCTAGAGAGACTTGCAGAGGAAAACGTGAAAGTAGAGATTCTAATTTTCACATTGAAAAATATTGACAATTTTATAGGTAACCCACGAAGTGACTATAACACACGAAATAAATATAAATATTCTGTATCCAGTCCATCCTTTCACGGTTACAGAAAAAAATGTCCATTAAAGCTGCACTAAAATATATAATAAGTGACCACAAGAAATTAAAGCACTTAGAACCATATGACCTTCAAGAATATTTCTAAATGTGAAATCTGTATTATGTTATACGTTTGCCTCTTTGTTTTTTTCTGTCTCGACGACGCTGTGCCGTATATTTCACCTAACAGTGTGTAACACACAGTAATGATGCACTGTTATTTTGGAATAAAGATTTATTATTTTCCATCAAAACGGCTGGTCCCGAGTCCCAAGTTATTTCACATCTCTGTTACATCGTGCGCTGCAATAGATGTGACGGTCCTCAGCACCCACTTGGCACATACTGAATACCAGCGCTTCAGCGGCCGAAAAAATATGTATTCCAAGCTCTTTAATTGTGATCATAATTAGTATGAAAAATGTCTTCCAAGCTCCACCACAGTGACTAGTAAGAGAAAATCTATAAAAATCATGTGTGATATCAACAACTTGAAAAGTCAGATTTTTTTCATACTGGAGCTTCTACTGGAAGATTTTTCATTCTTAATAAATAACAAATGAGCAGTTGCACCATCCCGTTCTCGAAGTATACAACTCCATTGGGTTGGAATCAGCAGACGTCCCAAATAACTTTTAAAAGTCCAAGGTCTTTACCACATACTATAGAGATGCTTACCATGCAATTGCCACGTTGGGATATAATCCCGCACAAACTATAGCTTTGACTAGACTCATATTATCTGAATTTCTGTTGTTCTCTGCCGCTTTGGGATTCAAGTTCCTAACAAACTCCAACTCTAATAAATACTGCATAAATTGCTTCTTCATGTCTTGAAGCTGATGGAGTGTGTGAGAACTTAGGAAGAATTCCCAACAGAATTGTCTTTGACTATCCGAGTTCTCAAACCTTTCTAATGCCTGAAACATAATTAAAAAATCAGTACATGCCACGTTATTTCGTACACAGTTTGACTTTCGTGTGCTTCCTTGCAAATATTTTGTACTATTGGCCACAGTGAATTTGTTGGAATTCAATAGGCGTATCGGAACTATGTTAATCAAATATTGATTAAAGTCTACTTAATGCTTAGCTAAATCAATTGGCTCCTTCAGATTGTCTACTGAAAGTTACCTGATTATTTTATATGAAACAACTCACAAAAGTTGCGGTGTCGAAAAAATAAAAGTTACTCGAAGGTATGGGGAACTTTGCATGTGATTAAATAATCAATGATCTGTTGTTACATCTTTACGTGATGAATAGTTTATTTCGATCCCAAAAAATCATGAAATCTAAGATCGTACGAATGGGAATCTTAGGGATTTGTATTTTTTCTATTTCAAATTGTTTAAAATGAGGCAACTCTAACCTTGTGTAGAAGAAGATGATCACTCAACAACCCGTCTCCCAACTCAACCCTCTTAATATCAGCCAACTTCTCTTTCCCTAAAGGAATCTGAAACGCGTCTTTATAATCTAGTGAGGCAGCTACAGATAAAACAGGGTCCAAACAGCTGAATATCGCTCCAAACAGAATCATTTTACCCATTTGAGGAGCAATTGGCAGCCTGGCAATATGGTAGCCTAAAGGCATGAGATCCTCACGATCATCGAGAGCGTTGAGGCGCTTTAGAAGATTTAGTGAGAGGGTTACTGTTTCAGCATCTGGAGGGTCCATTAATTTTGAAAAGAATTCTTCTACTTTACCTGCAAAACGCAGTTATAGACAAACCTCACGGAATCTTATTTCAAAATATGTTACCTAGTTGCAATATTTTTGTCTGCAAAATAGTCCCCTCCAATCTCATCCTTAATATCTCTGGCTTTTGGAACTTCTCTATGATTTGATGCCGAGCTCTGCTGTACAAATGATAACAAACACCTGGTTTTACTCTCCCTGCTCTACCTTTTCTTTGATCAGCATTAGCTTTGCTGACCCACTGGATATCCAGTGTTTCCGTGTTTGTTTCTACGTTGAAATCATTCATTTTTATTTTACCAGTATCTATGACAAATACTACATCATCTGAAACCAAACCATATTTCCATTTCATATTTTGAAAACCAGTGGAATAAAAAATAGTTCTATGTTATACTTGATGAATTGTAACTAAACTACCTATAGTAATAGATGTCTCGGCAATATTTGTTGATATAATAACTTTCCTGACACCAGTTGGTGCTGGACTAAATATTTGTCTCTGATCTACAGTGGGCATCTGTGAGTGAAGTGGTATTATTATAAACCTGGAATGTGGAAATTTGCCAGATGCTTGCAGCATTTTGTTGAGATCTGATATTTGAGCGTATCCAGGCATGAATACCAAAATCGAACTGAACTCGTCATCCTGTAACAAAGATTTATTTAATGTAGATGTATACATTATGAATGTTTCATGTTCAATTATGTTCATATCTAAAAATGAGCGCAATCAGTAAAGTGACACATTTCAGCTTAAAAGTTGCGTCGTTCTTATTTTGTGTTTTCTGCTGCCACTAATTTGGCTCTTTGCGAGTGTATATACACATTTTCATTTTATATTTAATGATTCCGTATATTTCACTTACATGTCTACAAATGTACTTAACCAGCTCCAAAACTAACTCTAAATTTATATCTTCTGATATAATATTGGTCAATTGTTTACAGACGTGTATATCATATTTTCTTTCTTTCAGGAGACGTCTGGCATAAGGAACAATATAATCCTCAAACTCCTTTTCTTTAGCTCTATTCTCAGCTTTAGACTTGTCTTTGTACATCATCCATTTTTTCATACCTACAAATCAATATCTCAAAGTTCTCACATAGGGATGCCAAAGACTACGCGAACTATTACGCGATTTCGTTTTGTAAAACAGATAAATGTCTGCTTAAAACTATTTCAAAGCTCAAATTGATTATACGACCTACCGACATGTCAGCATAATTGACATGGTTTCCGGTTTTATAGACAGTCTGACCTTAGAATCGTTTCATACTGAAAATGTTATCTCCAACTCAAAATATCGCAGACGGTTTATCTGATTCAGAAAGTACCAATTTGTCTAAAAACCCAGATTATGGTGTAGTGACGTAAAGCCTAAATAAAGCTAGCCTTACACGCTAGGGTATAACTGACATGTTTGCCTATACAGTCACACCTATCAGATAAAATTGAGCTGATTGATGAATAGATACATACATATACACCTGTGTAAACTCTCAGTTTTGAAAAGTGGAGCAAAGTCACCGGAAAACTGACACCTGCGGCAGGATACAAGCGCGCGCCACACCTGCATGGTTTAGATTCACTCGAATGAATAAAAAATAAATAAATAAAAATAAAAATATTAGAGATTTGTATTTTGTCAGGTCATTTCAACGATAAGGAAACACGCCGCGATGTGACATATACATGCTCCTCTTTACAGTTCAATCGTTCACAGTTTAACTGTTCAGGTAAAACTGTCAGGCATACCTACACGTGTATGGCTGCCTTAAGACTTACCTGGACGATGTGGACCTTGCTCAGGAAATGTAAACTTTGTTTGTTGCAACACATCTTCCAAAAAGTACTCAGTCACTGGGAAAGTAAATCCGGGTATGTTTATGTGAGGACAAGTATTGTAATATGCTGAAAACGCCTCCGAGTTTAATGTAGCACTCATCAATATCACCTTTAGATCAACTCTTTTCTTAATTACTTCCTTCAGCAGTGTGATGAGAAAATCTGAGGCAACATTTCTTTCGTGTATTTCATCCAAAATTATATGTGAAACACCACCCAACGCAGGGTCGCTTTCCATTTGTTTGAGAACTACTCCAGTGGTGCAAAAATTTATGCAGCATCTTTCTCTTGGCAACTTCCTTGACAAAAAGAACTGTAGTCAGAATGAAAATCTAATATACCAATCCCCCGACCAGTTCCAAAAGGCAAATATAGTATGACGATTTCTAGAAACCAACTTGAAAATGAGAGTATAACGAATTTTGTTTGCTTGTAGAAGAAGAAGCTTAAAAAATGTTGAGGCGCAATACTAGGATGAGGTGGAAAATTCTCGACTTGACACAGACATGGTGCTCCAATCAAATTTGTAATTCCTGCATTGGTGAACATACCATTTGTTTATATGACAAGTTTCAATTTATTCTTTCAAGTATTTTGTCTACGAGTTTGTGAACGTCTTGTATGGAATTCATCAAGGCAAACTTAAACATCGTGCTGTCATCAAATTCGTCATATTGGATGTGTTAACCTCTAATTTAATTCTTTCTGAAGTCACACAGCGCTGGAGACGGCTCTTCGACTCCTCATAGCGAGTGCTGTAACTCCGATACTGGAATACCCTTCAGCTGGACGGTTACAGCCGTTCGAATGTTTTCCACTGTCCCAAAATGAGTTCTCTTGTCGTGACTTATCAAGTTCGGGGAAAGAAAATAGTCATAACGATCCAAGTCAGGCGAATAAGGAGACTGAGTAGTCACAGGAATGTTTTTACTGATCAGAAAGTCGTTTATTGAAATTGCTGTGTGACAAGGAGCATTAACGGGTTGCAACACCCAGTAGTCCTTGACCTGACGAACGGTGGTGTGTCACATTTAACTCTTCCCCGATCATTCTGACTGTCAACCGACGATCTCTACGCACAAGATCCCGGATTCTGTCGATATTTTCATCGGTTCTTGAAGATGAAGGCCTTCGTGGTTCATCTTACTATCTATGAAGGCCTGTTTAGCAAGAACTTCGGTTGCACTCTGGCCAAGTCTGAAGCAAAACCTGATAGCACACTGTTGCTTGAAACTGATGTCACTCGATTTTAGAACGTAATAGAAAAAGCTGTTTCACAAAAAAAAACGCTCAGGACAGCCAAATGACTAGAGCGAGCTCAAGCTTGTATATAACGCGGATCACATGTCTTCCCTGTCTCCTCTCCAAGCCCGCCGCTTCCAGTATTACCAGATCGAATGCTAGGTAGCCAACTAGCCAGTCTCATCATATTTATAGACCTCATACATTAATGGAAAAATTCATGGATTATCTGTCAGTGCTCAGTGCTGCCAACTACGCAACACATTCTTACTAGAAACATTTTAGACTTGTATTGTGGTTCTATACTTGAATTGAAAAGTTGTTCAATATAATAGAAAGGAAAACAAAGTCGGCACCATGGAATTTGACGTCCAACTTGGCAAAAATTAGAACAAGTTCTAATTTCGTGAAGAAATCCACGAAGAACTTCGTTGATTTATTTGACGTCAAATTCCTATTTGACACAATTCATGGAGAAATCCGTGGATTTATTGTCAATGTAAAACGGATATGACCTCATATGTGAAAATCCATCAAGCCGTTTGGCATGCGCCTGTGAAATAGAATTTTTTGGATACATACATGTAGTTCACTTCACGGTTTTTGGCGAGTCACACTATCGGCATCACTTTTATACATTCATCTCCCTCACACATACATTTGCAGTATGCCTCTGTAGGCGGACGTTGGTTTGTGTAAGCTCAGACATCAGTTCTCCTCGCCACCTCGAGGATTTTTTAGTTAACATATGAGTATATCTATGCTTGTCACTGTCAGCGTGACAACGCACTTGACATTACATATGCGTAAGTAACGGACAATATCGATAGTTGTTTTCCAAAATTACTAGAGTACTTTGAGAAAGTGAATGAAAGCAATGGTCCTTTATTAACCAATCCATGTGACCAAGAGAAGCTGCGATTGGTTTGCCCACTGAGCAAATAGTCTATTTGCTTACTTATTTCGTGTGGCTTTAATGATGTAGCCACCAAAAACCGTGAAAAGAACTATACATAGATGCATATATACCCACGCGCGAAAAAACACGCAGACGACTCTCCATTTGCTGTGTGGTGGATACACAAACAACTTTCACAGGAATATTTGGATCAACTCAGTATGTATAGAAACAAATTGAACCTCTTCAATAACAAAGAACACGATTGTCAAACTCGATCTAAAGGTTTGCTGGTACCCACCGTCCATATCAGAATGAACTACATTTGTTATAAAATGTTCAATAATTCTTTCTTTAAAAAGCACCAACATTAGGCAGTTTCAAAAATCAGTTTCTCTGCATGTAAAGTTGTTTTTTAATCTGGATTTTATTGTTTTTTTAAGCGTATGTGGTCTTGTGCGACCATTTCCTTTTAATCTTCGAGTCTGTGGCTATTTAGCAATGAAATAAACGTATTCTTATTAATAGGAATGCGACCGATTTTATGCGGCTATTGGTTATCAACATTAGAATGAAGACAGCAGTCAAAGCAGTGGATGGAAGCCCCTGGTTTGGCGACAAAGAAGAGAGGTGGATTGCATCCGAAGAAAAGGTGTATTTCAGGACACAAAAGGGATTCTGTCAGCTGATTAATCTCATTGAAAAGTGTAGACCAATTATGGCCACATACTATTCAAACCTCCTTGATCAACTATATGCCAAAATTCGTGAGAAGAAAACTATAGCAAGGAGAAGAAAAATATCACTTTTCATTAGGTCAATGCACCTGCTCACAAGGTTCTGTTGAGAAAGCAAGAACTGTGAGATTTGAGGAATAATTTTCTCGTCATTAATCCTCTTGATTTGGCACCCTCAGACTTCCATCTGTTCCCAGATTTGAAGAAATTTCTTCCAAGAAGGAATTCTAACGTTGGAGAAACTTTGAACCAAATGTGTTGTAGTCGAAGGTGATCAGTAAAAAACTGGAATCATTTTCTAACTCAAAATCGCAGTCTTTCATTGTCAGGCTGAAAAACATTTCAATTTTTCCTGACTTTATTTGCAATCGGATTCCAAAATAAATTATATATTACTATTGCCACTTTTTCTCCTCTACGAGGTGGCGTAATTAGAATTTCAATGAGTTTTCGTACCTCGTCTTTCAGCATAAACTTTATTTTTTCTTATGGACATGATATTTGTATATAGCATTGGAAGACTGGGAAGAAGAGAAATAAATCAAGCAGTGAACAATGTACAGAGAAGAGTCAGGCTTTGCCTAGGAGTACTAGGAGTAGAAAGGACAACATTTTGAACATCAGGTAGTATTTACCTCTGCTCATTCATGATTATTATTTATATTACCATCAATAAAATTTCCGTTTTGTATTTCACAAAATCTTTTCCTTCCTTTCCTTTCCTTATAATGTTCATCCTACAGCAAATGAATGGCTAACTAAGGAAATGCAGCACCAAATTTAGGACTTAAAAGTCCATTCAAATGTACAAAATTCCAATATAACATCCGTATGCAAAGAAAAAACAAAGTTAGGTATGGAAAGTGGAAGAAGAAATATCTAAATGAAAATTTGACTATGCCATCTTGTAGAGGAGAATAAGTAAAAATGTCAACATGCAATTTATTTTGAAATCCCAACTTAAATAAAGTCAAGAAGTAATAAAAGTGATTTTGGGATAAATGTTGTATGCAAAACAAATGACTTTCTGATAATTTCGAGGCCTACCTGGAAAAATCTGATTTTTTTTTAATAACTTCGATTTGCCAATATCAAGTATTATACATTTTTGGAATGAGAATTAAGTCGGCCACTCACGTACAGTTTCAACTGACAGTTTGAACTGTTCAGTGAAAACTGTGCAGTTAAACTGTTCAGTCTGTTTGCACACACACATACAGGTCAATCTATCAGTTTTAAATAATGCATCGAACAGAGCAGAACGATTTGGCCGCTCTGGGTATACTTTGTGTAGTTTTACAAAAAAGTAAACAATGTAAAAAGCGTAAACAGTGGTGCAAGAAGTGGTTACAGAGACGAAATCAATCTTCGGACATCAGCTTATTAAAAGAATTGAGAGGGGAACCATTAGATTTCCTTAATTATTTGCGCATGACAGAAGCAGTGTATCAAAAGTTGCTTTTGCTGGTTTCTCCTTTGATTAAGAAGAAAGATACAGTTATGAGGGCAGCAATATCTCCACACGAACGATTAACTGCTACCTTGAGATTTCTGGCAACAGGACGGTCGTATGAGTGTCTCAAATTCTCGACTAGAATATCACCTCAATGTCTTGGTAAAATTATCCCAGAAACGTGCAACGCCTTGTACGCAGTTTTAAAGATGTATATGGCGGTACGTATTTTCTTCTTAATTTAGAATAAGAGAAACGAAAAACAGTTGTTTTTGGCAAACTGCTTTTATTTTTATGAAAGGGTACATTTTCATGAATTGGCATCAAATTGAGAAAAATAAGTCGATGCTGTGTTGTCCTGAGAAAAGGATAATTGTCCACTTCCATCATTATGGAACTGTCTAAATGAACCTTGGCCGTATGTTGGAGATGGCGTGGGACATGGAGTGACATTAGGAGTTTGACTTGCTAACGCTGTACATGAACCTTGTCCATATGTTGGAGATGGCGTGGGACATGGGGTAGTATAAGGACTCTGACTTGGTGATGCAGCATATATTGGCGCTGTGTTTAGAGAACCCATTTCCGCCTCGAATAATATGTCACCTATCTTTTTCTCCGCAATGAGAGCCTGGCGTTTTTCCAAACCTCTCAACTTTACAGCAATAGTTTTTCCCAACAGATCAAAGCGGTCAAGTTGTTCCTTGGGTGTTTTGAAATGGTCACGCACTGTCATCAAGGTTTCTGTTGTGAGATCCTCATTTTTCTTTTGTTTTTTATTACAACCAGGTCTTGAGGTTATTGGCTGTTGAGATTTTCTTGACACTTCTTCAACAACCGCAGTTCTCATTTCTACAACATCATCAGCCTCTCCTGTTTCTTCAGTTGGGAGTGCATTGTCAACGGATTCCTGAAAAATAGAAGCAACTGTGTACTAGGATTGACAAAAAAAAATAAAACATCTAATTTACTTTAACATAACATATTTAGCTATTGTTGCCTGTTTCAGTTTCCCAACTCAGGAGAAAAATGGAAGGAGATTGCAGCTTCGTTTGAGGAAAGATGGCATTTCCCACACTGCATCGGTGCCTTAGATGGGAAGCATATTGATATAATTCCGCCACAAAACTCTGGATCGTATTATTATAATTACAAAGGCAAACACAGTATGGTTCTTCTGGCTATAGTTGACGCAAAATACCGATTCCTACTAGCAGATTTTGGAACAAATGGGCGGATTTCCGATGGCGGTGTTCTTCAGAATACAACTTTCTTTGAGAAGCTGGTGAACGAGGATTTAAATATTCCCCAACCTGATGATATTTGTGACAATTTCCAAAACGTTCCGTATGTATTCGTTGCGGATGATGCGTTTCCTCTCAGAACTGATATTTTGAAACCATTCAGGCAGGGACTATTAGATTCAGCAGACAAAGAGGTTTTTAACTATCGATTATCACGAGCAAGACATATTGTCGAAAACGTTTTTGGTATACTTGCTTCACGATTTCGTATCTTTCAGTCTCCAATTAATTTAGAACCAGAAAATATAGAAAAAATTGTAATGGCTGCTTGTGCTTTACATAACTTTTTGATTGAACATCAATCTAGTACATACGCTCCTGCAAACTTAAGGTATCAAGAAAATAGTAACGATGGATCTCTTATTTCTATTGGGTGCGATAGTTCACAATCAAATATGATTCCACTAAATCGTCAAAATCGAGGAAATATTGGCAATGACGCAAAAGAAATCAGACAACGCTTTATGGACTACTTCATGAATGATGGCGAAGTCCCATGGCAGAAGAATCACATTTTAAAAAACAAATAAAGACATTATTTGATGTTTACAAAAATAAATAGAAAATTTGTTTTTCCATGTATTCATAATATCGTGTTTTTCTTACCTCGCCACTTTCACCATCCAAATTTGAAATTGAGGTCCTTGAAATCTCTTGATCTTGCAAAAAATCAAACATGTCATAATACCAAAGTACCGGCTTGTAAATGCTATCCGTTGATGTTCCAGACTTGTATGATGCATCAACTTTCTTTTTCTCCTTCCGAAAAGCAGTTCTCAAACTGTTAATTTTATTGATCACAGACTTCTTGTCAGCACCAGGTTCAACTTCCACCAACTTTTGTGCCAATTTGGCATATGCAGCATCCTTCTTCGTACGATTATGATATTCCGGGCTCTTTACTTGCCAAAGACAAGGTTCCGATCTGTATATCGCAATAAAATCTACGATCACTGGGTTTGGCTTATTCCGCGACATCTTCAAAAAACCACCCGCACGGTGCTGAGACACAACTTGAACTGAGAACTGTGCAGTCGAACCCCCACACACGCAACGATCAGTTGAACCATTCAGTTAAAACAATTGACAATTTATTTGTCTCAGTTTAACTGTCCAGTTGAGTTAAACTGCGACTGACACACCCACACACGTTGAGGTTTAACTGCACAGTTTTCACTGAACAGTTCAAACTGTCAGTTGAAACTGTACATGAGTGGCCGACTTTAAAATGTGTAAAAATCATTTATAAGGTCTATAAGAAAAAATAAGGTAGATGCTAAAGGACAACAGATGAAATGTCATATTGAAGGTCTGATTATGCCTTCTTGTAAAGGATAAATAGTGGCAATGTTAATAAGCAATTCATTCTGAAATCACATTACAAATAACATCAGGAAAAAATTAAAACAATTTTGGGAAAATTCGTTTTTTTCCAGCTTTGTCCAGGAGTAGTTTGAACTGAATTTCTAAACTTGTTGATCACCCAAATATGTAACTTTGCTCCCCATTTAAGCAACTTCATATCTCTTACAGTTTTTGCGATCCCAATGGTGAGGGTCTAATTTGAAACATTCTGAATATCAGCAATCTTGACCAAAACTTATCTCTTGGATAAGGAGGGTGCATAGATCAAAACTTACTTCTCTAATCTGATCTGGTATCCAACACTATGCCCTAATTTCTCAGCACGCTCGTCTGCAACTCGCTCAGCTACTGCAATAGCACTTATCCTTCTTGGTTGAGTACATATTATTTTACACATCGAGCCTTTTTTCTTCTCAATATAATCATCTAGAATAAACTGAGCTACTTGTGTAGTTTTGCCACAACCTGTTTCACCACTTATAAGTATCACCTAAAAATTTATTCAGGTTTCTTAAACATGAAAGCATGCTCTAAACAAGAATAGAGTCTCAAAATAAGGAAATAATTGATCTAAACAAAATCTGCACTTGGAAGAAAAAGCATATCTAAAAAGTTAAGCAAAAGGTAATAAAATATTAATTATTGGTTTTAAATGCTAGTTAAGTACTATACTACTGATACCTGGTGTTCCTCGATCAATTTCAATATCTCCCTTCTCTTTTTGTAAGATGGTAACCCTTCTCGATTATCCATCATTTTTTTATACTTGCTATTTTCTTTTTTAGCACTAAATTCATTATAAAAGTAATTATCTCTACTCTCATCACTAATAGTTGTCATAACTGTTGAAGATTTCTCAATTTTATCTAAAATATTTCCTCTAATTGTAGAAAGAAAAGTTCTTTTGAAAGTAGAGTCCTCCACATGAGCATATGTGCTGTCATCTGTAGAAAAATAACCAAAACAAGTGTCCTCTCTCCTCAAGAGCTCTTTGAGTTGATATTTCTTTGAGTCACTCAAAGTTACTGTGCCAAGCTAGAAGAAGTAAACATAATATCTTCAAGCAATAATAAGTATATAATGTCTGCTTTAAATTAGAGAAAATGGAGCATGTATAATCAAATTATTCATAAGTCTCTCAGTAGCTTTATAAAACCATGAATTAGCTGCTGAAACTGCAATTTTTACAATTCTTCTGAACATGGGGAAAATAACATTAGTGTTGCTTTTAAATGTACATATTATACAAAAACTAAAAATCTTTCATTCATTTTTTGCATATCTTATCAACATTTTTCAAAACATAAATAGAATGCAAATTCATAAAGCACAGAAGAACAACTTACAGGTGGTTCTTTCTCTTTCTTGAGCCCTTTGTTTTTTAGGGACAAGTTTCTATAATACAATCCGATTTCTTTACCTCTAAGGCCTGGTGGTCTAGAGGGTCTTTCACCAGATTTTTGACGTGATTTGCTACGTTGCCGTCCCTGACCAGAGCCTCCTCCCCTATCACTGTATCTTCCACCTTTACCCCTACCAGAAGGAGCAGAGCCCCTTCTTCGTCTACCAGACATCCTGATAAAATCTACAACTCAGCAAAAGAAAGTATGTAATTTTTTAGAAGCGGATTGTGCAATTTATGGATACATTTGGGTTTATTTCAAAAGTCACACCCGAGGGTGCGCTTTTGAGTCTGGGCACTACAAAGCATGATTATAGTGACGGATGCCAGAAAATTTTAAAAGCAATTTTTACCTGGCGTTTATTCAACTGAAATTCTTATATTAAATACAACTTGGACCTAAAATAAACCTAGAGCAATCAACAAGCCCAAACATCGAACATGCACAATGCACATACATAACCAAAAATTTTGACATTTTCAAATGTTTTGTCACTTTTGGGTTGGGGAGATATCAAATTCCAAGGCTGCCAACTGCTGCCAGCGTTATCAAGAGTCGCTTTCCAGTGCTTTTGAATTGAGTTGTATACACCTGGAGTGTGACGCTCCCGAACTGCTCTAGCAAATGTGCACAGGAACGCTACGATAAAAAAATAACCTGTTTGTTGATGTTTTGCCTTGACGTTGAGAATTTGTATCACACACACTACCAAACACTGAAAATGTAATTACATTTTGCATTTATTTTCTGAAGCATTGTCAGACTATCCAACAGGGTTGTTCTGACATGCACAATTGTGCATATTATGCACAATTTTACGAACATATGCGCAATATGCACCCTCACCCCCTACACACACACACACCCTAGATATGCACAATCGCCAATAAATAAAGTGCATTGTTTTATACAAAACTGGCAATACATTTTCTTAGCAACTGCACGAACTGAGTGAAATGTACTGTTAGACACATACAAAATACGAATCCAGTAATTATTTGTTACGCATCCGAGTCCTGATGATTGTTCATAATTGATGGTCTTAGTTAAATGTAATAAATCATTTTTTTTTTATTTATGTACTATTTTCTTAAATTCGAATTAAACAATAAAAAGGTTCCATGAAATTTAAGTGTTTATAAATTATCGGTCGCGCCAGAAAATCAGTATACATACAGGGAGTCCAATAAGCACCACGACAAACTTAAGGAGAAGATAGGCTTTGAACTGACCTTCCAAATAACAAAAACTTACCTATATAAAAGTGTCACCGTTTTTGAGATACTGTATTTTTCCTTAAATTTTAAAAAACGAACCTTTTCATCTGGGGTCTTTAGCTGCATGTACAAATAAGGTTCTTTGTTCATTTTTTCTAGAAAATACTTCTACTAGATAGTTGAAGGAAGGAAAACTTGTTTTTTTTGTGACATGTAGGTTTTTCTACAAGATGTTAACACTAGTTGATGGTCACGTTGTGAACTCGTTTTGTAGTTGTACATGTTGCCTAAACGTCATGAGGCTTCAGTTATCAATGTTTGGCTCTAATGTGATGTAAGATCTGCTACAGAGATGGCATTACTGGAGGTCTAAGCTGTAATACACACATAGCTGTCTATAGCTAGAAGGAAACGGCAATGCACAGGTGCATATAGTGAGGATTTGTGTACTAATGATATGTGTTGATGATAATTCCATTGGATTCTTGTCTCAAATAGGTACACTTACTTGAGATTCAAAGCTAGAAATTTGTTGCGCATCCACTTTTTCTTATCCGTTCTGGAAATTACATATGAAAATTTGCTGAATTTAAAAAATGATAGATTAGAATTAATTATATTCACTGCATACTGTCGCTTTACAAGTCATATACATGCTATAAGTAATTAATACAACGCGGACCCGGTGGTGATTTCCTGTAATTCTCCTCGAAGTTTGTGAAAACACAAAAAACTTAAAAAATCGTAATTTATAACTTTTAACTTAACCTGTCTTCAGAAAGGACGACATATAAATAACCCGTCGGGCACAGCTAATAGATATACTTCATTGGCAGCATATTCAGTGATAATTTTCTCACACAGCAAATATCAGTGATTTCATCAATACACATAATCAGCCAGATGCGATCTTGCTATTCAACCAAATTTCTTTTCATAGATGAAAACTACAGACTACTCGGCTTCACAAAACATATGCCACCAACAATGCGTGTGGTTGAGTCATTCCTCCATAGGTGGACGCTCACAACGATCCTAGTGAGCAAACGTGGAATGGCTGTTTGCACCGTAAAATATTAGCTACATGAAAAAATTGTTGTTATGACAGCCTTTGCTCTGTATGTATAATAATTTAATTCATTCTCCCCAAAAGTTAGTTACGGAACAAACATTATTATGAATAGGAAGGTATTCAAATCAAAATACTTCCCACACAACACTACTTCACCACAATCACAGCAAATAAGTAAATAATGTTTTTCGCTGCTATTGGTTCTAACCTAAAACCATCAAATACTTGATATCTCGTATGGGGGCGTAACGAATCATGCTGCCAACGTTGTAACATCCTTTGACGCGGGTCAAATTTACCGACAAGAGCCCGAACGTGCCATGTGGCGTACGTTGGACACATGCAATCCGTAAGCGCTCTCCCACACGATGTGGTGAACGGCCATATATCCAACGTTGTAAGGCATTCGCCACATCGTGTGGGACCGATTTAAGTTAAGCTGAAGTTGCGAAAGCGCCTTTTAGTTTGGTAACTATAGTGGATACCAAATAAAACCCGATGCACGTCATCGATCTGGAGCTGTGCGCTGTTGCCAGAATTTGCACATTTTCTTTTAAGCAAATAAATTTAATAAAATAAATTGTTTATATATACCTACCATTTACTATAATACCATTATATTAAAAATAAATAAACTTGTTGTAAAATTAAATTCCTTTCTGAATAAAAACACCTGATTTTGGTAGATATTCAATGATATGAGCTCCTTACACCGACTGTTAAGTTGTTTTGGCATTTTGGATATTTTACACCACTTCACAGTAACTGTTGCTCTGAAAAGAACAATTTTTAATTGGCAAGGCAACGACTCAAAGCTCAAATAGCGCAAAACTCACAAACTAAACAATAAAGAACTAATAGTACGACAAAAGGACAATGGCAACTGATGTCAACAAATGAGAAGTGGCAACCTCACATTTCTCTGCACGGCACTACCAACCGAATCGAGACGGGGAAATTTAAACTTCAAGTAGAAATGTCACATTGAATGTAGTCAACTGTTGGTAACCATGATTTTTATGAATAACATCACCTATGACGTGCATCGGATTTTATTTGGTATCCACTATAGTATATTAGCACTGTTGACGGACCTAACGATTTTTCGGTATTTCTAAGGAATTGGGATATTTAAGGAGATGCCAAAAACGTCCTCATGTTCCACGATTTTTCAAAATAATCCAGATTTTTCCAGATTATTTTACGGTAAAGATCTAAAAAAATGAATTCTATGTAGTTAATGTAGTTTTTTGTCCCATACCAGTTGTACATAGATACATATACATGTAGATTTGGGTTGCTTACAATAATTAATATGTTCGCACATCCCTTATTCCGCTATCCCTGTATTGTTTTTTGTGTATAACAGGTACAGACTATTAGATCACCGTCATCATCACATCAGCACAAAGCAATAAGAAAACCGAAGCAGGCCTGTATTTAATTAAATATTAAATCAAAATGTCAGAGGCTTCAAGTTAAGGAAAGGAACAGAAAAATATTCAGAAATCAAATCCAAGCGAATAACCAAAATTTCTGTGTTATGTGTCGCGGTTATAATATGGTTCAAGATGACACACGGGTTGATGACGTCAGTTACACGAATCGCTTGAACGCGTTGGTTTTAACCGCGGTTTTGTTGCAAGTTGTTTATTTTAGAAAAGCGCGTATATAATCTCTGATTATTTTATTATCACTTAATAATCGGTGCTTTTTCGTCTACAACTGTATATGGAACGTTTAAATAAGAAACCTTTCATAATATTCATGGGAGAAATGTTTTTTTTCGGATTTTTTTTTTTAATGATGGAACCATGGCTTTGTGGTTATGATAACCTTCAATTCTCTAAATTTTTCCGCATGTCAAAGAAAACATTTATTGATTCAGCAGAAATGATGAAAAAAGAAATTAGCAAAACCGTATACAGGTGGATATCATCTAGTGAGTTTATATGGCCATATTTTAATATTCTTGTGGTATATGACTACACAGGATACTTTGTTAAGCATAGGAACTACATTTAAAGTGCCCCCAACAACCGTAATGAGTATAACTAATAAGGTGCTCCACTTTATGGTAAAACTGAAGTCAGCCTGTATCATTTTTCTCAAAAATGAAGCTGAAGTACAATAACAATATCCAATACCCGGCAAAATTCTAACTTGTCACATTTCAAATAATAACCAGAAATATAAAACTACTCTTGAGTTGGGTAAATACCACAATTTTTCGGTGATATCTATGACATATAACAGCTGATTCGTGACGTCACGGATCTTAACAGGTGGGCTGAAAATTCCGTATCGTTTCAATGAAAAAATATTTTTTTCGTCAAAATTCGCTTTTATTATTCAACATAGTTGCCTTCAAGGGCTATACAGCGATTATAACGTTCTTCAAGTTTTTCGATACCCTTCCGGTAGTAATCCTTCGGCTTGTCCTCAAAATAGGCTTCAGTTTCGGCGATGATTTCTTCGTTGCTGTGAAATTTTTTTCCGGTGAGCATTCTCTTAAGGTCTGAGAAGAGGAAATAGTCGCTTGGAGCAAGGTCCGGAGAATACGGTGGATGGGGGAGCAAATCGAAGCCCAATTCATGCAATTTCGACATCGTTTTCATGGACTTGTGGCACGGCGCATTGTCCTGGTGAAACAAGATTTTTTTTTTCTTCATTTGTGGCCGTTTCTTGGCGATTTCGGCCTTCAAACGCTCCAGTAACACTATATAATAGTCGCTGTTGATAGTTTGGCCCTTTTGAAGATAGTCGATGAAAATAATTCCTTGCACGTCCCAGAAAACAGAGGCCATAACCTTGCCTGCTGACTGTTGCGTCTTTCCACGTTTCGGAGGTGGTTCGGATGCAGCCGTCCACTCGGCCGACTGGCGATTTGACTCCGGTGTGTAGTGGTGGAGCCATGTTTCATCCATGGTGACGTATCGGCGAAAAAAATCGGTTTTATTGCGCAAAATCACCTCCAAACAGGCCTCAGAGTCGTCGATGCGTTGTTGCTTTTGGTCAAATGTGAGATTGCGCGGCACCCATTTCGCACAGAGCTTTCGCATATCCAAATATTCATGAATGATGTGACTGACACGTTCTTTTGATATGTTTAAGGCCTCAGCTATGTCAATCAACCGTATTTTGCGGTCTCCCAAAATTATTTTGTGGATTTTTTTCACGTTTTCGTCCGTAACGACCTCTTTTGGGCGTCCACTGCGTGCGTCGTCTTCAGTTGACATGTGACCGGTACGAAATTTAGCAAACCACTTGCGAATGGTTGCTTCGCCCGGGGCAGAGTCCGGATAACACTCATCAAGCCATTTCTTGCATTCGACGGCACTTTTTTTCATCAAAAAATAATGTTTCATTAACACACGAAACTCTTGACTTTCCATGGTTTTCAAAAATAACAAAAGTAGCGTCACTCTCGATACGATAACTCAAAAACTAATGATCCGAGAGCTGTCAAATTTTGACAGGCATCTTTTGAAGGTTGGTACTAGCTAAGAAGCGTATGGATTTTATTCTGGTGGCGCCATCTCATAGAAACGATACGGACTTTTCAGCCCACCTGTTATAACCAAACTGATAAGTACACTCGCTTGAACGGATCGGTAAATACCAACCCAAAATGGTACATACCATTTCCATTTGGTTATCCGGTTGAATTTGATTAGAATCTTATCGAAGAATGGCAAAGGCGTATCAATGATGGCTGCAAAGGAGCTTGAAGAGCGATTAGTATGTTCATTGTACAAGTTGTAATAAAGAACTTTTTGAGGAACAGATGCCCTCAAAAAATGTGTTGTGTATGTGCGCGCAATATAAAAATATACTTTTTTCAAAGAGGGCGCTGCATGGCGCAAAGTCTCTTGATCCATCGCTGATCTTGAGACGGATGAAAGGAGAGAAGGAAGAATGAGTGCAAAGAGGGAGAAGATAATCTTTCAGGCATTGTTAAAATCTCATGGCAGATTTTGATATGGTCTAAAATGTTGCATTTTTCTACGGATTTTGTCAGAGTGCTAAAATTTTGGTTGTTCCAAATTCACGAATTAGTTTTGATTTCAGTGCGAGCCGCGGCCTTTTGTGCTTGCGTCTACTGAATTTCAACGTCGCTGTCTACCGATTTCGTCTTTTTCAGTTCGGCAACTCTGTATACGAGTTACCTGTCATAAAGCTGACATAAGCGTCTAGCGTCACTTCACTTTCATTCCCCGTCCGCCATCTTTCTTTCCTATTTTCGTATGAAAAGCTAGGAAGACGCACAGAGAATTTCTGCATACACCCAAAGTCGAAGTTTATTTGTGATACAGTTATCAATCCCTTTTTTCCAAGATGTAAGTATAAGAAATTAAATATAATAGATTTCGTGGGCGTAAGTATTTTCATAATAGATTTAGCTCTTCTGACGTAATCACAAAAATACAATGGTGTCTCCGAAAGTCAGCGAAACATTGTTTTCAGGCCGTTTGGAAAGGACGGAGACGGAGGGGGCCCCATGAGAGTTCGAGGCAGTTACAGTGGAGGGAATCGAAGCAGTTTTGGAGGAGGCAGCAGTGGTGGGGGCAGTAGAGGTGGAGGCCGTGGAGGTGGCAGCAGAGGAGGCGGTAGAGACAGTGGCGGTGGTAGAGGAGGTAGTTATGATGAATTCATGTTTTTGTAATATAATAAACTGATCAAACGTTCAATGCTGTAAAAACCAAAGTTATTTTGGTAAATATCTAGCTGGTGATGGTACATTTAACATAACCACGTATTTCTGGGTTAACGTGCATACAACAGTCCAATTTGTAATTCTGTTTTCATATTTGAATTTGTTTCCTCAAAACGCCATTTTTCAGCAATACCTTGATGTCTAAAGTAACACAAAATAAGTTACCCTAGATAGGGTAGGATATTTAGTAATTCTCTAGCTTAGCTACACCAACCTTTTTTGTTTCTCCACCCAAATAGACACTAGGTTTGAGTTGTAAATGACGGAAATGAGATTAAAAATGCCCACAAATGGGTTAGTTGCATAATATTGTTTATGTTATCTAGGTTTTAAAAGAAATATAACAAAATTAACGAAAATACGCATTTCCACGCGTAACAGCTCTCTCTAGTGTAGAATTTGTTCCCCTTTAAGTTATGGCGCTAGTGCATTAGACACTGTAGGGTTGTGTGCAGTTTGAAGTCAGACATACAAATTTAATTATCAAGAATATCTATCAATGAAAACATATTAAAGAACTTTCATGTTTATGCTCATTTTCAGTCCCATTTCTTTCATCTGCACCCAATAACTGTTTTAGATTATTTATTTACTCATTTTTAATTCTTTTATTAGCATTATCATATCTCCTGTTATTTATCCTCCAATGTTACTTGTTTTGTATTTGACAAAAAGGTATTGCTAGAAAATAGTATTTTGTAAAAAAAATCCCATATAAAAAGTCTTCCATCCAAGATTTTCTTTGTGTAGAATTAATTACACTGTTGTGTACACATTAAACCTGCAATAACCCCTAAATACTACTAATAACTTTTTATGAAAAATATTGTTTAAGACCCTAGTTTTTGGGTGTAGATGAAAGAAATAGGACTGTAAATCCATGCAAATTTTAAAGTCCTGAAATATTTTACAATAATGATGTTCTACCATCACATTCCCAATGGTTTGATACCCAAATTGTGAATTTGTATGTATGACTACAAACTCTAAAAATTCTATGGAAAACCAGAAGCTGCTTTGCGTGGAAATGTGTGTTTTGGTTAATTTTCTTATATTTTTCAATATAGCAATGTATTAGATCTGTTTCATTCTGCAAATGTCATGATTGGCAACACCTAGATATCAACAATACTCTGCAGCTTTCTCATTTGCTGGCATTTTTAATCTCATTTACAATCAAACTTAGTCTATTTGGATAGAGAAACAAATAAGGTGTACCTTAGGCCTGTATCGTCAGTCATCCCTACAAATGTAGGGTGTATGGCCTCCTGGATTGTCATAGTTTTTTATTTCTCCGTGTCAGAACTCTACGTTGAGGTTATGTCACAAACATCTATTTGCATCAAATTGTGCTTGCTTTTGAGTTATATCATGTTTTATCAGCCTGAAATTTCCTACAATTTAAAAATAAAACATCTTCACAATATGGGACAAGTGTAATCTAGAAATTTTTGAAGGAGAGAAAGGAGTATGACAATCAAGGAGGCCATAAACGCGCCCTACAATTGTAGGTACGACTGACGATACGGGCCTAAGCTAGATAATTACCATTATTTTTACTGTATCGTTTTGAGTGAGATACAATTCTTATTGTAATAAGATGATACTTGCTTGTATTTGCGTCATAGTACTGAATAGAAAGAGATAAAGGCTTATAATGGTGATATACAAAGAAATCCAAACATCACTGACGAGGAGGTTGTGTACAAGAGAGAAGCATGCAATATGTATGTGCGGATGGCATTGTGACAAGCCACAGCTGTGTCCATGACCTCGTCACTCTGGTTACTAGCTAGTGTGGCTCTTCAGTCTCTAATGTGCACTCGTGCATTACAATATCAGTGGTATATGGACTTCTATATAAAGGGTGTCCAATAAGTACCATGACAAACTTGAGGAGAAGGTAGGCTTTGGACTGACCTCCCAAATAACAAAAACTCACCTATACAGGGTGTTCCTTAATGTTATGCAAATATTTAAGGGTGTGAATCTACATGAAAAATTAATGTTAGTTTGCTTAATAAACTATGGTCCAAAAATGTTTCCTTACAAAAAGTCTGGGTGTTTATTTTTTCCTCAGAAATGGCGCATTGAAGGAAAACAATTCAAGAGAGATCATTTGTTTTGAATTGGATGGGGAATTAAAAAAATAATTTTTATTTGGCAAAAAACCATTGACGTACCATTTTTTTCTTAAAAAATATTGAAGTCAATACCCGTACGCACGCCACTGTTAAAGTTAAAAATTATTTTTGCATTGAAAAATATGCAACTCTATTAACTACATACTAAATATCAGTGAAATATCTGATGCGGTTCTGAAAATATTAATTCCATTTTTTTACTAAAACTTTTCAACAGTTTATAAAGCAAACTAACATTTATTTTTCATGTAGATTTACACCCGTAAATATTCGCATATCATTAAGGAACACCTCCCAAATAACAAAAACTTACCTATATAAAAGTGTCACGGTTTTTGAGAAATTGAATCCTTTCTTAAATTTAAAAAAAACAAACCTTTTCATCTGTGGTCTTTAGCTGCATGTACAAATAAGGTTATACTTTGTCATTTTTTTCTATAAAATACTTCTAGATAGTTGCTTTATCATATTCAAATGCAATGTAGAACCATGATAAAATAAGGACTGTTTTGGGATTTATAACCTTCTGATATTGCTTCCTCAACTTTCATAACATCATATCAGGAGCAGGTAATAATAATGTAGCTCTGTACTATTTAGCATGTCACTGATTGGTAACTAGTGCAACTTGAATTTAAATCCAATAATTACATTGGAATGTGTGTCAGTCACTTACACAAGCAACTATCACTTTTTTCTATTCCAAATGGTATGTGTGGTGCCTTTCTGAAATCTGTATTCAATGAGCAATCTTTTTATTCAATATAGTGCAGTTATAGCCCAGTACATTTTTGTTTCACCACAGATGGTCAAAATTGAGGAAAAAATATCAGGTTATAAATCCCAAAATAGTCCTTATTTGATCATAGTTCCTTAATATCTTTTAACTATATTGCATTTGTATATGATAAAGCACCTATCTAGAAGTATTTTATAGAAAAAAAAAACAAAGTATAACCTTATTTGTACATGCTGCTAAAGATCACAGATGAAAAGTATTTTTTTTTTAAATATTAAGAAAACATTTAATATCCCAAAAACGGTGACACTTTTATATAGGTAAGTTTTTGTTATTTGGGTGGTCAGTCCAAAGCCTACCTTCTCCTTAAGTTTGTTGTGTACTTATTGGACAACCTCTGATATAACGGTATCGGCGAAAATCCTACATCAGTCTTATCTCTTTATGCTTTGTAGGGAGAAATTTTGTTCTCATCTCCTTGATCTATGGGTTAGTTCAGTTTATTCGATTTTCAGGATTCCGTGATGGAAAAGGAGGTGGCAGTGGTGGCAGTAGATTCGGAGGAGGCGGCGGTGGTGGAGGAGGTGGTCGATTCGGAGGAGGAGGAGGTGGTGGTGGCAGAGATGGAGGTCGATTTGGAGGCAGAGGTGGAGGCCGACAAGGAGACCGACTCTACAAACCACAGTGGAGCACCAAGACCTTACAACCATTCAAAAAGGTATGATTAGCCTGACAAATGCCCTTCACAGTTTTTGGCACTTATTTGTTGAAGTTTCAATTAGGGGTTAACAAGAAAATTGTGTGTGATGGGATGACATTTCCACTTATGAGTTATGGACAATTATGGTTAAATGAAATCAATTTGTTCATATTTGAAGCCATAGAATAATCCTACACTTAACCTAACTTTGACAAATGGTTTTACAAGGACTTTTAGTCAATCTGAAGCTTAATTAGCAGTCAAAATTTTATTGCACTTTTGTTTTAGGACTTCTATGTACCACATCCGGCTGTGGCAAACCGATCTACATTTGAAGTTGACCAGTATCGCAAAGCAAAGGAGATTACTGTAGATGGACCTGCTCCCAATCCCATCCAAAATTTTGACGAGGCATCTTTTCCTGACCATGTGATGGAAGAAATCAAGAGGCAAGGTTATGATCAGCCTACAGCTATCCAGGCACAGGGATGGCCAATTGGTAAGAATAAACTTATATTAGAATTTTGATCAAATCTGAAAATTCCATAGTCTGTTGATTAAAGAGTGATAAACATAAGATTCAATAAGTTACTCATCCTAGTATCTTTTTTTCAGCCTTGAGTGGTCGTGACATGGTAGGGATTGCCCAAACTGGATCTGGAAAGACTCTAGCCTACATCTTGCCAGCTATAGTGCACATTAACAACCAACCACCTATAAACAGAGGTGAAGGCCCTATCGCACTGGTATTGGCCCCAACAAGAGAGTTAGCTCAGCAGATTCAACAAGTTGCTACAGAGTTTGGACACTCCACATATGTAAGGAACACCTGCGTGTTTGGTGGAGCACCTAAAGGACCCCAAGCAAGAGATTTAGAGCGAGGTGTTGAAATCTGCATCGCCACACCAGGAAGGTTGATTGACTTCTTGGAGAAGGTGAGATACATGCGATCTTTAAAGGAATATTTCCTTCGTTTTATTTTTTACATATATTTACCTTTTCTCTTGTTTCAGGGTACAACTAACCTGGAACGTTGCACCTACCTCGTATTGGATGAAGCTGATAGAATGCTTGACATGGGTTTTGAGCCTCAAATAAGGAAGATTATTGAACAGATTAGACCAGACAGGCAGACATTGATGTGGTCTGCTACTTGGCCCAAAGAAGTGAGGAAGTTAGCAGCTGATTTTATGAAGGACTACATTACCATCAATATTGGATCACTGCAGTTGTCTGCCAATCATAATATTTTACAGATTGTTGACGTATGTCAGGAGCATGAGAAAGAGTACAAGTAAGTTCTTGCCTTTTGCAGATCTATACTGACTAAGTGTGGAACATTTTTCACATTTACCAACATTATGTTGGAAATTTATTTCAGTATGTTGGTCTTCAAATCTTGTAGGGTTCACATAAACATGGGATTTCAAACCTCATAGAAAAAAAATCACAATGGGAGGGTGGGCTGGCCACTCGAAATCCTCTCTAATTAAGATGAGGTGCTCTAGGCAGAGTTCCCTCAAAACAGCAATAAATGCTCTTGAAGTGTGTACTATTGGATTATCTTGTTGAAACCAAAGGTCCCTTAAGTCCAACTCATCTAGCTGGGAAAAAATATTCCTGTAACATTTACATAGCAGTCCGAAATCAGTTTTCTGTGCAACTGCATGTTCCTGAAAGAACCAATGACCAATAATTACAGCTGAAGAAATTGCACACCACATTGTGACTAGAGGTGACATTTTTTAGTTTTTAGGTAAAAGTATGGGGACATCTGTGATGTGTGAAATCTGTCCAAAAAATGATCTGAAAGATACTAGTGCCATATGAGAGAATAGCAGAACACAAAAATGAATCAAAAGTTGTACTTTGGTTTGGTTCTGCTACTGTTTCATAGATGGCGCTTGGTTCTGCATTCCCATTTTGGCCTTTCTAATGCCTATTTTAATTTGGAATCTTTAGGCATTGATTAACATATTCTACCTACGTGTTACAATGACAACCACATGTTCAGATGACTAGCAACTGATCACGTTGCCTTCGTTTCTTGTGCACGCTTGTATTTGAATAGGCAGAATGCGTCTGTCAAGTCGGGTTGTAGTTACCAGTTGCTTTGAATGGGAATGACCACTTATGTTATCTTTTTGTTTGCAGACTTAACCAGTTGCTGAATGAAATAGGCAACAGTGCAGAGGCAGGCTCCAAAGTGATTATATTCGTAGAAACTAAAAAGAAGGTCGAAGCGATTACAAGGGCGATTAGACGATTTGGTTGGCCTGCAGTGTGCATGCATGGTGATAAGAGCCAACAAGAGAGAGATTACGTCCTAAGTGAATTTAGGACAGGCAATTCATCTATTCTAGTGGCTACAGATGTTGCTGCAAGAGGATTAGGTAAATTTTCACAAAACTTCAGGAAATGATTTTAGATAAGGATGTCTAAGAATCATACCATGTCGGGATACAAGAAAAAAAAACATTTATAATATTGACGTATGGACGAATTTGGGAGGGATTTTGATGGCGATTTGAATTTTTAGTCTGTATCAGAATCTCATCCATTTTTAAGATTACTGATAATTTGTTCAATTCAACCTTCCTCCTAAGTTTTGTTCTGATAAAACCCGGTGGAAACTATAGTAGCATTCTCCCAGGATTAACCAGACTGGTTTATTTTTGAAGATAGCAGGAGCAGTTGTGACGTGCATTTACTTTTTTCAGGACGCGTTCAACGTATTGACAAAACAGGCTGCAATATGATTAAAGTTGACTACACATTGTTATTGATTTTGTAAGAGTTCATTAGCATATTTTTGTCATTTGATAAGAAATGGTAGTTGACTCGTATATTACATTTAAATCTCATATTTTGCAGCCCTAACTATTCCCAATACTCAATACTCATGTATTGAACATTTGATGGAAGATTTTGCTGCATTGATATAACTCTTGAAATGTGTTTTCTGGCAAAAATATGAGTAGCATTTTTTTTGCAATAATTTCAAATACAAAATGAGCAGCAGAATCATCCATATTATAAGCAATGTTGAATAGTTGTTAATAGTCGAGAAAAAACCTTTTAATCAGTCTGGGTATCCTTTTCTGTTTCAGAGGCACATGCAGGATGAGCGTACGTAGTATAAACACGATTGCGAGTTTGCTACTGATACGCCTTAGTTGTGTTCTTAACAAAAAAAAAGACTTGGAATGCAATTCTGTGTCTTGCGGTGCCTCTCGTGGAAGACCGATGATGGAAGATTAGAACTTGGCACTCCTATAAAACAACATATGTTGTTTAATAAGTTGTCCTTCTCTTACTCTTTACAATATCCTATTTTGTTTTTTACCATCCTTAAGTCTCCCTGTCATTCTCTCACTTCATTCTGTAAAATTCAAACACTTCAATGAAAGTTACATGAAAACTATAGTAATCTTAAATTCCACTGTCAAAGTAAATTTCTTGGCTCACGTCTCGGTCCGTACTGTTTTTCTGATACTCTGGGCCTATTAATTCAACAGAGCAGTGGTCAAATGATGGAGTGGAGTAGTTTGAATTCATTCAACAGTATATATCTATTCCTGTTGCCTGGGTTATCCCGACCCATAGCCTCAACCATTCATTAATATTAAAAATGTTTATGTCAGGAGCAAGGGTTGCAGATGACATTATTGCAGTCATATGATTGTCCTTATATCCGTTACATTTTTTGCAAACTTCCTCAGCTTACATTTGTATCATGACTCCAAAAAAAAAAATGTAGCTCGGCCTTATGCGTGTTATACATGCATTCAGTAGCATCATCGTGGGATGATTTGATCAAAAACTCGCTTAACATAACCTTGAGCTGTGCCGAGCTGCAGAGAGAAGGTGGTGCCATAGAAAGTGAAGGTCTTCCTGTCGGTCCAGTCTGCAGTGTGTTCAAATGCAATATAATAAAATGCCGTATGCCGAAATTGACGCATATCGAGAAACGCTGCAGAAGCCACACAAAAACTCATACCTTACTATCACATTGCTACTATAGCGATAAACTATTACTGTACATACAGCTCTCGACGTCACCTGGATATCTGTCTTAAGAGAAAAATAACCCTACACATGGTTAGTATTCTGCTCCCGTTTTTTTTTATTCATTTTATATTAGTGGTTTGTGTGAACATTTACAGCAGTTGTTTCACGTCGCCTTACTACTTTATTTGTACTTGATTAAGCAATTTCTCGCTTATAGCGATGGTATCGTATGTTGTCAACATGTTTGTGATAACAGCTGCTTTTGCTTTTGGTTAGTAATCCAAAAGGATATTCTTTGACTCCATACATACAGTTTGCAAGGGATAAATTCCGAATGGGCTGCACTAGTTATCCCACATCTTTGATTGTTGTTATCAATTCAGTCTGTTTTTCCATGCTGTTGTCATTTTAATGTTTATCAGAATCAGTATTTTTTTAAGTTAATGTCAGTATTTACTGTGATCCGTCAATATTTGCCTTAGGTTTAACTGATAGTCAAACGATATGCATATTTTTGGATTTCTTGGTCTATACTTTTTTATTTACAGCGATAATGACGAAAATTTGTATTGTTTTTGTTTGGTGCTCAATTTTTTTGCACTGTATTTTGTAGTTTTCAAAAAGTTCATTTGCAGACATGCATCTATCAAGAGATTATTTTAATACCATATGTTAGCAATCTTGTATAAAAATACAGTTTAGATATCTTTCAAAATTATATAACGATGTTTTAACACGTAATCCGCATCTAGTGTTTTCAGTTTCTAATATAAAATTTTGTTTCTGTTTTCGGTGATGTTCAGACGTGGAAGGTATTAAGTATGTAGTCAACTATGATTATCCGAATTCGTCTGAGGATTACATACATAGAATCGGTAGAACTGCTAGGTCCGAGTCTACCGGCACCTCATATGCATTCTTTACGCCGTCCAATTCGAGGCAAGCTAGAGATTTGATTTCAGTCCTGAGTGAAGCCAACCAGGTAAGGAAAAATTAATAAACCTCTAATTGTCCTTGAAAGTTCATCTTTAATAGTTGAAAAGTCCATTTCTACGCAAATCGAGATCTTAGGTTTTTTGCGGCATTCACAAAAAGGCCTCACTTCATTGGTAATCCTGGATCCTCTATATTCTATAACTTGAAAGTCACGCTCGGATATTAATGAAATTTCTGCACATGATTGTTACGCCAAGGACAAAAAAGATTGTCATCCGCATTGCATTAAAAAAATGTAAATAAATCTCTAAAAAAATAGAACAGTTGAATATGTGCGTTATTAGTTGCTACCGTAATTTTGGTGAAACTAGAACAACCTAAAATTTGATAACTCACTTTTCAATAGAAATTATTAGTTACGTGCGGAAAAATAGAGAAACGGCTGTCTCGGGTTTTTGTAGCGAAATTCTGGATGTCTGAATAGCCTTCTCTTTTTCGATTATGTAAAATACCTATTCGTTCAACTGCATTGATTCAAAATCCCTGGAGCATGTCTGGTTACGGGTTCAGGCCATGATTTTCATTGTACTAATCTGTCAAAATGGCCTGCGTTTATGTTTGGCACAGGTTTTTCTGGAAATATTGTTCATACACTACTTTCATAGCTATTTTTTGTGTGCCTTTGTAAATAAGACATGGTGTTTTGTGCCCTAATGATATGCTTTGATTCATTGTGATTGTCAAGAAATCATCGGAGATAACGTTTCACTGGTTACTATATTGTAAATACACGATGCAGAGCTTCATTTGCTGATGTTTACAGAATGTGAACCTGAGCCAGTCCTGTATCAGTATGACAACAAATATGTCATCCCTGGCGCCGCTCTGTATAGCCAAAACAGATTTTAATACCGCCTCTCGATTCACACGTCTCTGGTACTGCTGAGGCTATTGTCGAATCGGGATAGTGCGTTGTATTGGGATTTAGCAAATAAGCAACAGAAAGTCAAAATAAGCAAGAATGGTATACATATTTCAAGTCTTCAGGAAAACAAAAATGTACTTGGTCAGGGTAGTTTACTAATCCCTTTATTATTCAACATACAAAGGGTTCTATAAAAGTTTTGCAATACACCTTTATTTATTGACTTCGTTCAAAGAATTTTCCGCCGCATTCAATACACTTCTCCATCCGCCAAAACCAGTCCTTATGTCAGCTATGCCAAGTTCCACAAATACTCGATTAAAGACTGAGCGGCGAGCTGGAGCGTTGTCATGGTGGACGTACCAAGTGTCCATTCTTCACTTTGGTCGCAGGTTTTCCATAGACGGTATGACTTTAGGCAGGCCCTGTTCCGTGTACCACTTAGCTGTGACTGTCTTCTGTGTGTCCAAAACGACAGTCCACAATCCCGCTCGATTTGACAAATAGATCTAACATTTTTTTTAACAGATCGGGATTTTCTGACAACTATGGGTGTGTCCTCATCATCAAAGACTTAAACTTTGTTTTGAGCCTTTGTCGCCACATCGTAATAATAGAGCCAAGTTTCATCACCTGTCACGATGTTGTTCACATACTGAGATTCTTCCTTATCAAACCTTTTTAGCATCTTTCGCCACCAAATCGTGCTCTTCCGTCAGACTATGCGCTACCCAAAAAGAACAAAGTTACCTTATGTGGTCTTGCAGAATTGAATGAATTGCTGGTACATGAAGGTTTAAGGTCTCCTCTATCTGTTGGTATGTCACTCTCCGGTCTTCATCAAGCATTTTCCTCTCAGCAATAATGTTATCCTCTGTTACTGACGTTCGCGGCCTTCCTTCCCTCTCGGCGTCCTGCAGAGTGAAATTATCCCTTTGGAACTCTCTTTACCACCTGAATATAGTCGTACGATGAGGACAATCATTCTTCAATGCAAGCATAATTTCGTCTAAGCACTGGTTTATTCTTAAACCACGCGTAAAGTTATACCGTAAAACTGCCCTTATGTCACTTGACCACAATGCCATTGTCCGCACTTTGCGCTGTCAATACAATTGAACAAATAAATCAACATACGTGCTGCTGGCGGCTACTATGACTTGTTTTGCTGACGATGCTAATTAAATGACAGGGGAAAGGATTATTGAGGATCTTGCTCGATCGAGAGCAAGCCTTTTTTCGAGAGTAAAAACGTGGTTTTCAGATAACAGGTCACTACTTAATGAATCTAATTAATGTTCAGAACGAGACAAAATAGAGTTGTAAAACCAGCTCCGGTCAGTTACTCAAAGTTTCAATCAGTATACAATACAAAATTTCTTAGTGTTCATTTAGATGAATTCTTGGTCTGGTCACATCACATCTCTGAGGTATGTTAAAGATAAAAGTTCAATTTGTTATGGAAGCCGGGTAGTTGCGAGGTATATGAATGAAAAAAGTTATATATTATGCAAACTTTGAATCAGTGCTTAGGTATGGACTTATTTTCTGGGGTAGTAATAGAATCTTTATTATACAAAAACAGTTGCTTAGAATAGTTAAGAATATAGGGGATAAACATAGTTGAAAAGGTATTTTTAGATCCAATTGCCTCTTGTACATGGACTATTCATATAAGAATCTTTGATTTATCTTTTTTGAGAACAAAGATATCTTTGACCTACAAATGTACCATACCTACAACACAAGAAATTTAAATGTTAATTACCCAGATATAGACTAACTTTAAATGTATTACGCATGTCTAAAATTATTCAACTGCCTGCCAAACACAAAAAAATTGATTAACAATGAGAATATTTTTAAATGGGAGGTTATTTAATATAGAGACAGGTAGTTTAAAACACTATATCAGAGGCTGGATACCTGCAGTTCTTTATCATAATGCTGTTTCTCGTTATTTTTTACGTATTTTTTTGTAACTTTTACAACAACTGATCTGCGATTATAATAATTAAATATAGGTTTGTTTTATTTTACTTTATTCGTGCGTTTACTTGCAGAGTTTGATTCTCACCAGTACGAGATTTTTTTCAATTTCAAAAAAAAATACTCAACTTTTATATGTCCTTATTTGTTACAGGTGGTAAATCCAAAATTAGCCGAAATAGCGAACAGACCGCATGCCTTTGGCAAAGGAGGCGGTCGCGGTTTCGGTGGCGGCGGTGGAGGCGGTAGATTTGGAGGAGGAGGCGGCAGCGGAGGTCGCGGTGGTGACAGGAGAAGTGGTGGCGGCATGGGAGGAGGTAGAGGAGGAAGTGGTGGTGGAGGCCGTGGAGGCGGCGGTGGCAGTAGAGGAGGAGGTTAGTAATGTGTTTGGAGACTTAATTTTGTAGTATTGTGAATCCTGACAAATAAATTGATATGCCGCTAAAGGAAAATATCCTTTTGTGTGGATATCATTCTAACACAGTAGTTACAATAAATATAAATCTAATACATTAATTTTGTATCATAGATCAGTAATGCGGAAAAGATATTCATATGCTAGAGTTTTCAGAAGTTACATGATGCTTATATCAATAGCCACTCGTGTAAACCTATTTTTATAATGATATATTCGGTTTTTTCTAATATATGTTGGTTAGCTATGGTATTAGTATAAATGGTTGTTCAAAAGTTTTGTTTACCATATATAAACAGCATTTTGAAGAGATATAATAAAGGTTCGTTATGCATTATTTTTATGAATAATTTTTGTAGTAAGATTTGTTTTCTTTATATTAAGCTGATTATATAGCAGTAGATTATGTAAGAGGTGAAAGGTACAAAATCAGTTTTTTATGATTAATAGTTGATTATCGAACCAGTCGATCTGTTCTAAATCTTTCTCTTTGACAAAGGGAAAAAATAACTATTTCTGTTAAATTTCATCAATTATATAATTTGTAATTGTAATCAGAAAGTAAATGTAATGGCATAGAAATATAAAGTCTATATAAAATTTGAGTATCATGGAAAGTAGCTAATCATCTGGAGACGTAGCATAAATTATTTCTATGGTATCAAAAGCTCCTTTTTTTCCTCTTTCTTCTCTAATATAAAATATTACTCCAAATTCAGGTAAAATTAGAATGCAAACTTTGCGATGACCAAAAAATCAAAATGAATGTTGGTAATTGCTCCTTCTAAAACAGGAAGAGAAAGAAGGATAGCTGTAACTATTACTGTCCAAGAAACTATGACCATTTCTAAATCCATTATTGAATGGGAAGTCTTGAGTCAATCTACTTAACACCTTTTTCTTCACAGCCGGTGGCGGTGGATTCCGCTCTCGCGACCAAAGTTCTTCGAGGCCGAGCTCGCGCTTCGGTCCTCCAGTTGGAGGAGGCGGTGGAGGAGCCAGTGGCGCCGGTGGAGGAGGTTTCAGGCAATCGAATGGATACGGTGGCGGTAGAGGTGGTGCAGGAGGAGGAGGTAAAGAATAGATCATTCAGGATAAAAAATAAGCAGGCAGCTGGGATAAAGCACTGATAGGTTAGCTAAATGTATGATTCATCAGAATGGTATAGTATCATGAGGTGTTAGCTTTAATTAGTCCAGTTTGTGCTAGACATGTAGTGTAATCGAATTAGCTGATGCATCAGAAAATTCATAATTTTTACCGTGTTTGTGCACGTGACATTATACAGCATTTGTGTTAATCTTCTGCTATTATTTTAGACTTTATTGTGGTTTATCTACTTTGCCCTGAGAGAAGACTCGCCTTTTGTATCCTAACTCTTTTTCATCTTATTATTTGATGGTGTTTATAGAGATAACTAAAAATTGTTTTCAATTTTTTTTGTCAAAAAATGCATTTTTTTCAATGGTAACTTTGTACTCTGTAGTATGAATTAGTACAGGTGTGAACGCTTTTTCTCTTTCAAAAATCTTTGATTTTCTTGAAAGCTTAGTCTGCGCAAATAGAGTTTTCAAGAAGAGCAATGATTTTTCGAAGAGAAAAAGTAATGAGAATAAAAGTAAACATCCACTTCATTCTTTCATAAAAGTGGAATATTCAGATTCTAGCAATAGACTGTGCAAAAAACGATACGATTGAACTACAATGACAACCTCAAAAAAATGAGATAACTCCTGTATTGAATAAAGTTGAACTCGAATTTGAAAACACAGCCAAAAAAGTTCCAATTATAGAGAGTTCCAGTTAGGGAAAAACCACATTGTATGTATGTACCGACATACATAATATGTTCATACATAATCCAAAACATATTTTTTATTATTATACATACATAATAGCATATGTATTAAAAAACTAAACTACATAGTAAAAAGCGTTAAACTAAGAAAAAAGTCTCTACTAACTGGAAATGTATGTACTAAAAGCACTTTAAAAATGATTAGTTATTAAACTTTGACTGATTATTTTTGTTTTTGCGGTCAGACTCATATTTTTGCCTAATTTGGCAGATTAAATTAAAGGGGTCATTAGTTACAGGCTTATTCATTGAAAAGGCAAGCTGGATGGTTTCAGTTGCCTTTAAAACTTCAGTGTCAGAAGGCTTCTCTCTTGGAGTTCCTTCACTGTGGTTTTCATCATCAGATCTGTTCTCCAGTTCATCCTCCAAGTCATCCTGTTTATTGCTTACACTTTCATCCTCTATAGGAATTTCACTTGATATTACATCCTCGTCTACATTTTCAAATTCATCCAAAGAGACCTTATCATTAGCATTCAAAATTTATAAGCATATATGAATGGACTTTTGGACATTTAGGGCTACTGCCATTCATTGATAATTATTTTTCTTAATTCTGACAGAGACATTTCATCTTCTAAGTCATAATAGGTGTGTGTTCCAATCCCAGATTTTCTGAAGCAGTTTTGAATAGTTGCTTGGGTTACATCTACCTCCCATACTGTTGCCGAAATAATCAATCAATTTTAGGGATTGTGGCATTGGTTTCAAATCCGACTAGTATTTTTTCCATGATTCTACATTTATAATGAAATTTAAAACTTTTTATAATGCAAGGATGCGCAGGGCAGTTGTCGAATCAGAAACTAAACCTTGCAGTTTTGAAGTAGAAACTGTTTGTCCTGGTCCAACAGCCACTTTGAAAAAATGTCATTAGTCATCCATGCCTTTTTATTGTTGTAGTAAGTCAGCGGTAAATTTTTTACTCCTCGAAAGCATCGTGGTTTTACGCTTTTTCCTATTATGACAAGTTTTAGTTTTCCAGTGCCACTCATATTTGTTGTTTATAAAAGGCTCACCCTTTCCTTAGACAACTTTCCTCCATGACATTTTTCAGATTTGAATGTTAAGGTTTTGTCTGGTAAACATTTAAAAAACAAACTAGTCTCATCTGCGTTAAAAATATCGTTTGTTTTGTAGGGGGCTAAAAGAGCCGGAAGGGTATCTTTGATCCAGTTACATCACTTTTTTTGGTCCACGGCAGCACTTTCACCACATGCTTTTTTGTAATAAAGTTTCAAACTAATTAATTAATGCAGGCTTGTTTCGCTTCACTTCACCTGGGTTAGCTACTACGGGACCAAACTGCACTAGTCTTTTTGTTTTTCATTATAGTGGATAATATACTTTTTAGAATGCCATATTCTTGGCACATAATCTTTCTATGAACACCATTCTCCACTTTTTTTAAAATTTCAATTTTCTTCCCGATCGTTAACGTCTTAAGTTTTCGCGGCGGCGACATTTTTTCAACTAAACACGCTTTTTACTTTGAAATTTTATTCTCGGTATTTTACACTTGCTTAGGGGAATCCCATAATATGACACAATCGCCGCTTACACTCGAAGAAATTCATCGAATCTATTTCAAAGTGGGCCGTGCCGCCACGTCACGATAAGACGTCAAAGCTCAACTTTAATCGCATTCTTTGAAAGTTCTAGAGGTGTTTGAGTTATAGAAATTCGAGTTATAGGAGTTCGACCACATTGTAGTGTGCATTTAAAATTGGCTGTAAGTTGTCATAATAAATTCGAGCAGCTATTTATTTAGTATATATTAGACTAACAGTTTACTTGAAGTAAATGCTCAAAATGTCTGCCACATAAAAATTAGTTTCAATGATCGAAATTCACTTAAGGTCGATGAGTATAAAAGTTATTCATAAAACCTGTAAGTTGAAAACCTAGCTGATTAGTGTTTAGACACCTACGCAGAAGATTACACATATCAGTCCAGTATTAAAAGAGAATTGTCAGTTTGAAGGTAAAAAATTGTTTAACATTTTTGAAATCTTCAGCTGATTCGGCACTAATTTGAGGACTAGCGCATGATAACCGAATCGATAACTCTGTAGTTACATCCCAAAAGGGCATGCATTTGGGATTTTAACATTGTTTAGTAGAACGAACGGATTCTAAGAAATATGAAAATACAAATTAATATTGTATTGCTAAATCAAACAGGCTGGTTTGTTTGTCAAATTGTGTTTGGTAGCTGTGGAATAGCATGCTATTAAAATTGGAATTTCATAATTGAGCAATGGGCCTGACAATTAATATAATTTCCATCAGTTTATATTTTTGCATTTGTTGCATTTTCAGTTGCAAAAGAAAAAATTGTTTCAACAAGTTTAAACGAAACTGTTTTAGATTGTTTGATGAAAAAATACATTTAGCATTCTAAAGTGTGTACTCATTTTCACTTAGTGTTTAGCACATATTAGAGCCAGGATTATGAAATTATTATTTTTCTGGTGTCGGAATTGTGCAAGATGATCAGAAATCTTCCATTTCAGTTGTGATGAAAATGCAGTTCATCTTGCATAAGGGAGGTTTGAACACTGGCTTTTGCTACTTTAATGGCAGTCATTTTTGATATCATTAGTTAGACTGCTGGGATTGTTGTACCTGAAGATAACTCAAATTTCAACTTGATCGCATCAAAATAGAAAATACACAAAATTGATGCATCTTCCGATAAATGGTTTGTCCATAATTTCTTGTCTCCAATGAAATATAGGAAAAAATATTTTAATTTCAATTCTGAAATGTACACACACTTACCTCACTTCTCCAGTCAATCGACAAGCAACTGAAGAGAAATTACTCCACTTAAACGCATAAACTTTGAAAATTAGTTCATTTGGAAAAGTCGGTGAACGCCAAACTGACAAGCGCGCTCAGGGTTCAAAATTCAACTGGGCTATTACTGAATAACCCCCACCATGTAGTAAGAGACCGTCCATCTGGGTCGTCAACGCATGGACGGCAGGGCTGCCAGGCGTGTCGATTTTTCGCCAAAGTAGCGATTTGACAACTTCAAATGGCGACTAAAATGATAGCTTGGCGATTTTCTACTTTAGTGGCGCCCAGTATCCAGCAAATTGGCGATATCTGGCGATTTTTAGCATTCCTGACGCCACTTAATTTGTAATCCATTTTTGCCGATATAATAATAATAAATCGTCTTTATTTAGGGGGCGAAGTTTAGCATAATGCTACTCTACCACTTAACCCCCCCCCCTCAAAAAAAAGAAAAGAAAAACTGAAAAACAATACAAAAAAATATAAATATATTTTATAGATTACAAGTTTAAAAATGTAGGTGCATGAAAAATTGTATAATATTATATAAGTGAAGGCTATTCAATACTTCATGAGTTGAACGTATAAAATTGTAAGTTATACAAACATAGGAATGCTATGTTGGAAATATTTTTGTGTGAGGTGACAGATAAATTTTATCAACTAATTTATATACTTCTATGTATTCAAAATAAATTTCTTCATTTGTCTTTGAAATTCATCATCTGATAGTAATTTTGTGGATCGAGGTATAGCATTGTAAAAATAATTTTATAGATTAATGGAACATAAAACGAGGACCAGCGGAAGTTCTGTGCTCTAAGCACAATGGATCCGCCCCATGGAATGAACTTACAGTTTCGTTCAGATTACACGTGTCTTAACAACCCCTCATCCTCCCCCTCCCCCTTTTCAAGGAATTGTTTATCATATATTATTATTATTATTATTATTATTATGCCTAACTTCCCTCACCTCCGCTCTTCAGTTAACAGCCAGGCTACTACCCCCCTCCCACAAATTCTATCCAATCTCTAACCTGACGTTTTATGGTTGACTCAGTTATTTCAAAGATTGGCGATTTACTAGCGATTTTCCCTTCAAAACTTTGCGACCAACGTGACTGAAAGCCTGGCAACCCTGGTGGACGAGTGCGGCAGCAGTTTGGTGGTATGCAGGTGCATGCGCACTTTCCCCGCAAGCCCCTCACCATCAAACCATAAGCAATCTGTTGAGTAAAAACTACGCTTTTGAGCAAAAAAATTGGAAATTCTTGTTTTGATGGCCCAAAAATTAGAAAAATTTACGTGTAAAGAAATCCCAGATATCATCAGCCGTTTCAGCGAAAAAGAGGTGTTTTGGGTTTTTCGGTCGCAATCCTTTATTACACTATTACACAAGCGGTAATAACTTTTTTGCTATGTTATCACTTTTGCATCAGTTTCGGCTATTTAACTGGATTATAATCACACTTTGAGGCGTGCTAGTTTATTCCTTTATTACTTTAAACGAATAGAAAGTTGTAGAAAATGGAGCGATCCCGTAAATGGATGAATTTTGTTCTAAAATAAAAAAGGAAATGATGAAAGTTTAAAATGCATATGTTCTAAAATATTTTAATGCAAACGTTTGTATGTGTGGTCACCTTGAAATTTGAGTTAATTGCCGAAACCCCCGCTTGTATGTTCCTTTCCATTGATCTATTGGACTTTGATCATATATTCTTTTTTTTTGTTCCAGGTTATTGAAGAGCCACGGAGCACGAATCTTGATTTTCAGTATTTATTGTAATTATTCTTATATAATTCTTCAGAGGCATTCCTGCTGAATAAACTGTGGAAGAAGTGTAATGTGCAGGTTGAATAATTGATTTTCCGTATGTGTTATATGTATAATTACACAATCATAGTCGTCCTCTTATTGAAAATGGATTTTAAATATGCAATTTCTGTGATTAGAGCATTAACCTTTGACAGTGTAATAACAATTAAGAATAAATTAATTCGTAAATGTAACTTTGTCTTATTAAGTTTTATTTCCTCTTACTTGAAGAGACATTGAAGTGGCACCTAAAGAAATCAAATTTCACAATTCTAGGTAATATTAATTTCTACATCATATACCTAAGTACCCATAACGCTTTGACGTCTATTGAGGTGAATAGCTGGTCAGCATGTGACCTTTTTGGTGTTGGTCTGCAACGTTAGCAATAATGTATAAATCGTGTATAAAGTTAGGAAAACTTGTTTGTGGCGTTTAGTGTTTTATATGCAACTGAACTTTACTAAAAAAAAAGAGCTAGCAAGTACCAAATGAATCTAGTGTACAAAAAACAACAAAATTCGGCTGTCTATTATGTCCTGTGCCGATATGGTGAACCAGCTGTCATTCTACCATGATGGATACTCGTGAAGTAAGGTTAGGTACGACTGACGACGCTGGTTGGTCAAGTAAGCTATTTGAGGTTAAATTTTCAAACAGACATTTCTCTGTAGTGACTAAAAGAAATTCTGTTTATGGCACTAAAAGTTCAATAGTTACGGGATAACTTGCATGTTTTACTTACCGCATCGACTGGCGAGGAATTATTGTAATCGCGAAAAATTTCCAATTGGATTTTATATGACATGCAGACATGTCGCTCATTTCCGCTGGGTTTTCAGCAAATTCTTGGTCTGCCTATAATTTGAGAAGTATTTGTTCGGATTTGGAATTTGTACCGAAGGTTACTATTTCAAGGACAATACGGCTTTGTAGTTTTTGGAAATCAGCCCAGTAATGATCCCATAGCTATTTAGTTCATTAACAAAAGAGAAAGGTATGTGTGAAATTCAAATTTATTCTAACCTCAAATTAATTATTTTACCAATCGGCGTCGTCAGAAACTTTCCTGGGAACATCACATTCGAAAAATGCTAAGCTTGTCTCAGCACTTTCCATGCAGTTGTAATTTTTGAACATATTTTCTGTCAAAATTTTTTTTAATTTCTAAAGATGTTTTTGAAAATTTTGATCATGTCCTGAAGCAGTCGAAAAATAAATTTTGAGATTCGTTAAAAATGTTGACTCCAAATTTTTTTGACGTGCCATAAATAATCGGGGAAAAACAATTTAGGACGTTGTTTGCCCATTATCGATTATCAAAATCCACAAAGCTTAATCGTCCTTGGCATAGTAGTCATTATGTGTAACATGGGGATTACCATTACCGAATTATAGTGAGAGCGCCAAACAATATGGAACCAACGGAAATGAGTGATATTTTTGTAATGCACGTCATATCCAAAATCTTAATTTCAAATGGCTATGTTTGTTGCACAGATACTAGATTTCAAAATAATTCTCCTAAAAAATATTTTTGATTACGCTCTAAACGTGAAACATGCATACGTTCCGAGCATTTTTGCTACACCGATCTAGAGCGCTAAAAATATAGTTTGTGATCAGCCCTATTAAATACGATATCTGCAATAACGTAAACTTTTCATGTTTGAAAAAATGGGTCAAGTAGGTTGACTCTACTTTCCAAGCAACGCCATCAGTTGGTAAAGGATTAAGTATAGTCGTACAGCGCAATTTAAATCATCTGAAGAAAGAGTCAGTTACCAACATGTGCAAGGCAGAAATTAAATGGATTAGGTTAGTCAAACAGGCCCATACAATTAGTCCATAGATAGTCTTTCCCGGTCCTACCGGTAGTTACTGTCCCTTGCCACATCTGCGCAGCATCCCTGCAGCGAGTTATCTTGAATGATTACGTATGTATGTTTTTGCGCTGCAGCTGCAGGACGGATATATTAGTCAGCCGGACCGGTTCGCCAGGCGGTGAACTCGGATAGCAGGAATATACGCGAATCGAAAACATCTACCCTTTTAAGTTTTAAAGGCAAATGTAATGGGAGTTCTGTGATCAGAAACTTTCCATATACCCTCCCCCACCCCCTATAAACTCCAACTCCGAATTTCAAACCCTACAAAATTTTTCTGAAAATAATCAGGACTCTGGAATGTAAAAAAAGTTCGAGCTATTTTTATTTTATTTTTTCTTTTTTAGTTTTTGCGTTGTTTCTCCGCCGTCACTGGTACTTCTCAAATTATAGACGAGCCAAGGATTAGCGGACAGACAGGTCGACTGAAACGGTTTTTCGTGTTTACATCGTACATGTTATATAACATCCAAAAAACGTCTCATTTTCGAAATTTTTCGCGATTCACAATACTGCCTCGCCCCGTTGTTACATGAAGTAAAATTAATGCAAACTGAAAATTTCACGCTATTTTTCTTGATAAAATCTAGTAGGCTGCTGTCAGAGGTTGAAGACAAACTGTCACATAATGACGTTTGAAATATTTAAAAACGTCGCGTGGTAAGTAAACTAAAAACTGCGACCAAAATAATGTACAAGAGAACAGATATATTGACTAAAATTTGTGAACAAGGCATCACGAAATGGCTGCTAGAACTGATGAACATTATCCTCATCTGTATTGGAGTCACATGTGTCATATTAGGAGGCAGATCCCTTAATGAAAAGTCAAGTTACAATTCTGGTACAACAAATAATGCCGTTCTAATTGTAAATGGAATGATTATAATAATTTTAGCAGGAGTAGGTGATATCGGATGCCTTTTCAAGAAACCAAAATTATTGCACATTTATGCCATTTTACTCATTGTTCTAGCGGTAGCTCAATTTTCCAACGCATTTGTGACTATGAATCAACACGGTGACTTTAACGTTACAAGGGGCGCACTCACGGAGAAAGTTGAGAAATATAAAGATTGCAATAATAAGAATTTCGTCGACCAGGTACAAAGAGACAACAAGTGTTGTGGAATCGATGGGCCAAATGATTGGGCCAATCTAAACCAATCTTTACCCTTTTCATGTAGAGATAAAAAAAATAATGTGTATGCAGAAGGATGCTTGTACCTCTTCCACGAATTACTAAGGAAGAATTCTGTAATTTTCGGGATTTTTTACTGTGTAATCGGGACAATGATGACTTTAGCGGTTATAGCTGCTTGCTGTTTGGCGTGTAGTTTCAGAAAACAAGATAAAATGAGAGAGGAGTTTGAGTACCAAGAAGCCTACTGAAGCGGAAATTTAATGTTATAAAATTAATAGTCTTACTGAACCAAAATGTTAATGCAAATAATAAAGTAAGCCATTTAAAAAAAATAGTATACCCAGTGTCTCTCGCACTGACAAGACAAACTAGATACACCCCTTATGTCAAAATCGATCAAGCCGTTTAAGCTGCTGCCCGTGAAATAGTAATTTTAAGGTTGGACTTTATTATTATGAAAATCCGTCATTTCGTGTTTGTAAAATTTTAATATAGCCAGCGTCAGTCGCACTGCTAAGGACCGTATCGTCAGTCGTTATATATTAGTATATATTGTAGGATCCGTTTATGCTCTTGCTTTTCATAGTTTTTGCTGTCCTTCAGAAATGCATGGGTATTTCTAGTGTTTCGTGTCAGCTCTCTATTTTGAGAGTTTATTTCCTTTTTAAATTGCAAGTAATTTCAGGCTGACTAAATTTTATTTTTATCATCTATAAGCCCGAAATTTTTTATGATTCAAAAAGGAGAGTGCGACGCTGAAGGGGAGAAAATACTATTAAAATCAAAGATATCATAAAGGCGTAATACAAATGTAGGAACGACTACGCCCGAAGGCCAATCCGACAACACCTCTATATTATGTCAAAATCGTCCAAGCAGCCGTTCAAGCTGTAGCCTATGAAAAAGGAACAAGAATGAATGTAGGAATTTGTCCAGGATGCGCAGCGGTGGTCATATTATTCATGTTCAGGAAGAAGTTCGTCTCGCGCGGGGCAAGCTTAAACACTTAAGTAACGTATCTGAGAGCAAATGCCCTTACGGCAGTTGAACAGAGGGATGTGGCATACGTCAAGGGGAGAGGGTCTGACGATTCAGATCTAGCCAGTTAATTTTTACACTACGATACAGCAATAATATAGACCATCTTGAAATGGCAGACTTGGACGTCCAGCCCCCCCCCCCTCCCCTCGGATAGGATTTTCAAGGTTTATTTTTACTATTAAGGTCCGCAATTTTGTTTTTATAAAATCTCAATGCAGCTAGTATCACTCACAGCTAATACAAATCCAGCGATACCTCATATGTAAAAATCCATTAAGCCATTTGGCCTGTAAGTACTGATAGTATAGAAGTATAGCCGCGGTCTAATGGATAATATCAACTGTCTAAAAAGTTGAAGAGTATTACTCCCATATTTACCGTACATTTTAGATGACAGAAAGAATTTAGGAAATTGGGTTTGAATAGCAAGTCTAAATAAATTAGTGATATAAAATTACTCTTTTGTTTCGGAAAAATCGAATTTATTTTATCCAAAATAGTCTCCTTATTATAACGATTGGCACGGACCAAAAGATTTTCGAATGATGATTTCAGCTCATTGACTGGGATGTCCTTCAAAATGGTCGTCGACGCCTTTTGTATGTCCTTTACGTCGGCATACCGCTGTTCTTCATGTCCAAATGTAGTTTAACGAACACAAAATAGTCACACGGTGCCATATCAGAAGAATAAGGGGAGTGGTTGATAGTTAAAATGCCATTTTTTGTAAAAACAAACACAAAAGCGTCGATCGATGAGATGGTGCATTATCGAGCAACAATCGCCAGCTTCCTTCTTCGCGATATTCTGGTCAAACATGACGGATACGCGACAGCAAACGGCTCTCAACACCAAGATAAAACACAGCATTAACCGTTTGGCCTGATGGAACGAATTCTTTATGAATAATTCCCTTCGAATCGTAGGAACAAATAAACATTGTCTTCACTTTGGACTTTTCCAAACGGCTTATTTTCGGATTTGGCTCGCTTGGGTGCTTCCATTCGACACTTTGACGCTTGGTTTCGGTATCGCTTTGAAAACACCACGTTTCGTCACCAGTCTCAATAACGTACTTTTTCTACGGTTTCTTACGTGATCACAAATTTTGGCGGGCGAACATTTTCGTCGTCTTCCAGCGACTCATGACCCTCTTTGAACCGTGTAAACCACTCGTGGACTCGGCTACGAGATAAACAATTACCACCATACACTTGCATCAACATCTGATGCGTTTCGGTAAATTTTTTACCAAGTTTAACACAGAACTTAATATTGGCTCTTTGTTCGATGCTCATTTTTCGACCGATGATAAAGAGGTACTATCTCTTTGAAGCAGTAACTCCACGTGAAGTGGTTTGATTGACATGAAATTTTGACAGCGCATCAATGAAAGATGTACCTATCCAAAGCTAGTATCCGGAACTAGATGGCGCTACTTGTGTAGGTTGCCTTTACAAAGTCCTGTTTACTTTGCGACAGACCTTGTATAATGCATGGTATAATGTAAAGAATAAAACCAGTGAGAACGATTGGTACCTTTGACGCGGTCTGATAAACAATTTTATACTTTCTAAAGAGGTGAAGGTAATAAGAGAATTTATTCCCGTATTCACACTCAAAAAATGAATATTCATAATTTATTATTGTGAGTGTATATCAATTTTCCAAAATAGTTTCTAGCGATAAACTTGTGGAATTAACGACAGCTTTTCAACTACTAAAAAATATCCTTTACTTGATGAAAGCATAACCATGCCAACTTTGTAAATTCAGAAACCAGGTTATATGGAGAGGGCTGTGCATTGTAATTTTTTTGTCAAAGTTATGTGTTATAAGCTTGTTATCGTTACTACCATTGTTTTTTTTTTAAAGTCAAGTCAAAAGTTACTTTTTCCATTTTAGAGTGCTGTGAATTGGAATTTAGCAATGATGAGTACCACGATATTATTTTTGTGTACTGTAATGGAAATGCTTTAGCGGCTTCTCGGGAGTATCAAAGTAGATTTCCTAACAGACGCCAACCTACCTCAAAGGTTTTTACGCGTTCATTTCTAAGACTTCGGCAATATGGAATTGTCAAACTTCCCGGATTAGAGGCCATGGTGTCCGGCATACTGTTCAAGAGGAACTGGATGTGATGAATTTGGCGTTGGATGATCCTAGTACAATAGGCGGATTGCAGCCCAGTTACCATGTTCCCAAAGTCTTCCGTCGAGAATTTTAAATCGGAACGTTTTACATCCTTACTACAAGCAAAATGTGCAATGTATGCAACCCGCCGACAAAGTGCAACGGCGAAATTATTGTGAGTGGTTACTGTACTGTAATGCATAATCAAAATGCAATTTTATTGATTTGGTTTTGTGGTCGAATGAATCGATTTTTACGAGGAGTGAAACCTTTAATTCTTATAATGAACATATTATTTGGTCGTTAGAAAATCCCTGTTCTGTAAGAATCCACTCGTTTCAACACAGATTTTCTGGAAATGTCTGGTGCAGCAATTGCCAACTGTTTATGCATATATTGCCACAACGTTTAAATACAAACTCATACTTAGCTTTTCTAGAATATTACGTAGCAAATGTGTTGAATGATTCCGTTAGCAACGAGAGTACGGATGTGGTAACAGTACGACGGTGCCCCACCGCATGTATCGTGACATAACCGCATGGTTAAATAATCATTTTAGACAACGATGGATTGGCAGAAACGAACCCGTACATTGGCCGGCGAGGTCTCCAGATTTGATCCCCTGGATTTATTTTTGTGGGGCGCTTTTAAACAACTAGTGTATGCTGAACAAATTAATACTGTTGATCAGTTACAAGAAAGAATATTATGTTAGATAATGCGTTTCATCAAATTCAAGCCACAACAAATTTTGCGGAAATACGTTTTTCTTTATTAAAAAGATGCCGCACTTGTATCCGTCAGAATGGTGGTCTTTTTGAAGATGTATCGAATTAAGCTTTGTTTATCTAATTTCTTTTTTTTTATTTTTGCGGAAACAATACACTCTAGGAAAAAAACAAGAGTAACTATTTGTAGCAAATTGAAGGTGAAATTCGGAAAATTGTGCGTTTCGAAAAAAAAAAACCAGTCGCGTACTATTTTTGTTTGGAAAAATAAAGCCACTAATCCCGTGTATCTTCGCCACTGGTGCATATCAATTTTTAATAGAGACTTTAGAATGTGAACAATACTAGGGTAAATCCACAAACCAAGTTTTAGTTCATTAAAGTGACGGTTTTGACGATTTTAAAAAAATGTTATTTATTTTTAAACATCACCCTATATCTTTTCAATGAAGCGCTAGAAGGAAAAATGTTACATAGAAGACCTCCTTAAAATGCGGTCCTCTGTATGATGTTTCATTTTTGGTCACGACTTGTGAATCACCCTGTATACCGCGGTGTTTCAAATTCGACCCTCACCATTATGATCTGGGAAACGGTAAGTACGAAGTCGCATAAAAGGGTGCAACGTTGCTTATTTAGGTAACTAACAAAATGCCATTTTTTCTCCTCTACAAGATGGGATAATTAGAATTTCAATATGACGTTTCGTCTCGTGTCCTCCAGCATCAACTTTATTTTTCTTTATGGACGCCTTATTGGATTTTTCGCAGATAGATAGAGTTTTTCACTCCGATTTCAAAAATATATAATACCTCATATCAGAAGTTCCTACATAGGCCTTATCAAATCATCATTTATTTTGTATACCATACGAGACCTCAAATTGAACCTTCACATAGAAGTCAGGCTAACGGACAAAATTTTGATCATCTGCTATGATTTACCTTTGCTTATTTATGATTATTATTGTTATTATCAACCATAAAATGTTCATTTTGTATTCAGGTTTCACCATATCTTTTTATTTACTTATAATTTTCATCCAACAACAAATTCATGGTCTACTAAAGAAATACGTCACTGACTTAGGATTGAAAAGTCTAGTAAAATATACAAAATTCCAATGCAGCGACCATATGAAAAAACCAAGCTGGTAAGTCGAAAGAAGAGATATCGAATTGAACATTTGACTATGCCTTATTGTAGAGGAGAATAAATAACAATGTCAATATGCAATTTATTTTGAAATCCCATCAAGGGCGGATTTAGGATTTCGTCTAGGGATGTTTGGGGCTGGTCATTTTTTAACCTCAGTGGAACTTCTAGAATTTATCCTATTATTGCTTCTTAAATCCATTGTGTTCTATCTGGTCAAGGCCAGCTTGAAAAAAAAACATCGAAATGCTCAGAAATCCTCAGAAAGGCAATATTTTATTATCTGAGAACAAAATAAGTAAGTCGCATTCATAATTAACTAGTGTAATAATATTAAAGATTCAAACATAAAAAACTTCATTGCTCTGTTAACCAAAAAAAAAAAACATTCCGAGGGACCCCGAGACATATCCCAGTCCATTCCACACAAAACAATGTTTTTGATTGCGAAAACGAACCAAAAAATTCACATTATTGTATGGACGCTAGGCAAGACAAAGAAGGATAGCTATAGACCATCTATAGATCGTGTTTTGAGGCCGTCTCCAGGCTGCCTACAGACAAATTGCGCATCAGGGTCTACTAGTATGTATCCTTAGCAGCATAATACACAAGTAACAAAAAAAAAACTAAGTACGCTGTTAATCCCAAGGGCACACCATATACAGCCACACTGAAATGCAACACCACCAAACAATTATATGCATTGAATACTAAGAGACATGCTGCGGCAAACTGCCACCTTATTCGTAACGTGGATCTGACGCTGTGTAGTCGTCCAGACGGTTCTCTGTGCTTCTGTAAACGAGCATAGTCAAGCCACCACTATTACCGTTCAATCTTTCAGCTTTCAGCGCGTATAACATCTTAATTCGAGAAAGTTAAACGATCTCCCGGATTAGCAATGTAATGTTTCCTGCAGCAGAGCTACATCCTTACTCTCATCCAATAGAGTTTGATAAAATTCCTGTTTTTTGGGAATATCCCTTAGGCCCAGACAACTCCAGAAACGAATTTTGTTGAATGCAGGTTGTCTATTGTGCTAACTGGCTGCGGAAACATCGCTTGCAATGCCTGGATGGCCGTAATCACGGGAGTTATTATTTGTTGAAGCGCAGTTGCTAGGTCCACATTCTGCGTGCTTAAACTGAATTGAACAGGGAGGCAGCCGAAGGTGTTGAAACGACTGCTTCCGCGTATGACTTGCTGCGTCTTTGCGCTATAACGTCCAGATTTCTTCTGCCATTGGGACTGTTAGCAGGGTGCGCCCCTTCACAATTCACATACCTTCTTGTCCTGTGAAAGGGCATAAATGTGTAATGTGGTCAAAAGCCCATATTAAACATTTCGAAGGTGCTGTGCAATAAGACTGTGAATGACCATACCTTTGGCAGTGGTCACACTACTCAAGTCTAGAGTTCTTTTGAGCTTCAACTCTGAATGATAGACCCAGCCGCTCGTGTTCATTGAACAGCTTTTGGGACCTTTCAATCTTGGGGGCAGTATCACGACCAATAAAGGCATGGGTCCGCCGCGCCACTGCGTTTGAGTCGGATAACGTGGAGGGGAGTATATCCCCTCTGTACTATTTCTCCTTTGATCTCCTGTTCCAAAAAGTTTGCAGGTATATACCTCTTACTACCGCGTAAATATTTCATTCTGAAGGAAGAGGGAACGTATGTTCTCCTCTCTGAACCGGCGAATCATCCTAGTGTAGTCATCCTCAGTTTTCGGCAAAATCCTGATTCTCGCATCAACGACGATTGCGTGAAAGGAGTATTTTCGTTTTCGCCACTTGGCCGCATCACGCAAAACAAGTTGATACATTTTGATTTTGCTTTGGGAAGAGGTGGAAAGTCATCTGTCGTGTCGTTTTTTCCGTTTTGCCGCTGCGTCTTTTTCTAGACTTGGCCTGGATGAATCCGTCATTCTGTATTTATCGTCAGTTGACGTCATGTTAACAGTCAAATTTTCAAAAGCTCTCTTTAAATTGACATCTTCGTCATATTTGGAATTAAAATTTCAATTATTAATTAACTGTGTTACCTGGGTGGCCAGGCAATCTATTTTACTGTTTTGGTCCCGAACTGTCTCAGCCAGCTCCTTTATTTGCTGGACCTGGTATTTCTCTTTTAAAAATTTGTCAGTTTTGAGTTGTGCTGAACTTAGACGACGATATAGTCCAACGAAAACTATTTATTCATTTAGTTCGCCAGAGACAGATTAGCCATAAACGCAATACCTAACTATACTGCTAAGTTTTGTACACCTTTATATAATAATGACTTAAAAATAATAACTTTGGTAATTGGAAATTATGCTTCGATAATTGTGAATGAATATCATCTGTGGATGGCAAAATGGCAGGGAATGCAGACTATTCCACGTTCGATTCCTAGACTTATTGAAAATTGCGATGCAAAAATGTACCCCAACATCAAAAAGTTCTTGTGTAGCAACAGCATAGAGGGCCGTTTCTAAGCTCAAGAGGCTCAAGACGTAGTTTCAAGACTCTATTGCATAAAATTGCCTAACTGGCACTTTTATGTGTCCATAAAGATGTGTATGTCGATACGGAAGAAGCCGTAAATCGATTTGCACGAAGACAAAAAAGAGGAATTAATTTAGTTCGTCCCTTTAGAATAGAACTAGCCTAAGTCCAAAAAGCAAAGTTTTCAGGAAACGGTTTTTTTTTAATAGATTCTTTATTTATACAGATATTTTAATGAAAATTTGTACACATGTTCTAAAAATGTCTGTTTTTAATATACCTTAGTAAAAACGAAAAACATTAACGTTAAAGCAAAAAGTTGGACATAGATTACTTTTAATGTTAGCAAGTATACCAAGTCCACTTCTTGGACTTAGGCTTATTGTATGTTTATGGACTTAATATAGTCATTGGTTAATTTTATGACTTTTTATTCAAAACCTGCTACGATAATAACGTAAAATATTATCTATTACTGCTTCAAAATTTTTGTGAAAACTGATTTATTGACTTTTTTCTATAAAAACACAAATGTTCATCTAATAAAATTTATTAGAATAATTTTTATTAATACACAGTTAGTAAGTAATAGAAATAAAATACTTAAAACTTAAGTAGCTGAGCCCAAATTCCTTAACAAATGGAACTGAGCTTGAGTTTCTAAAAAATAAAAAATATTAATTTTTTAAATAATTAAAATAACATGTTTTAAAACAAATGAAAAATATTTCTTAAGTAACTGACCCTAAATTTCTACACAAATAAAAAACATCTTAGACTATTCATCACTATCGGAATCTTGAAAGTTCGTTTTGTTGGAAAATGGTAAATTTTTAAAGTAACTATGGTAAGGCGCTAAAATTGCTCCTTTACGGCAAAGAAACTGAAGATGATCATACTTCAGTTTTTTCAAAGAAATTTCCTTTTCGTAGCATGGTTTTAGTTTTAGTGAGGCTATCTCGACATCTATTTTTTTTCTTCCTTTTTCTGTGAGCTTTAATTTCTTGTAGGTAGAGTCGTAATTAACTTTAAAAAGTAAAGTGTTAGGGAAACGTGGATCAGCTTCAACTATTTTTATTTTATTTAAAAACACTCTTTCGTTTTCTTCATCTCTTTCCCAGTTAATACACGTCTTTTTTTCAAGATCTTTTAAATCATATATATTTTCCTGTGCAAGCTCAACTACTTTGTAAGGATCCTTTCTTTTAGCTGTCCTTACAACCGTATACCACTGATCTGGTGTGTATATAGGTATATTTCGAGCAGCTCTTTCTATTACGCTATGTACGCAATCGCCTTCACTTTGAGTGTGGCCTTTTTCTAAGTAGGTATGTTTTATTTTTATTTGATATTTTTGCGATAAATAGCTGTACAAAGAGTACAAAAATCTGTTGCGGTTTTGACCGCTACAGTTGTCAGAAAAGAAGCTAAATTCTCTTATTCCTTGTTCTACTTGGCTGATAATGTACAAAAGTAAACAACTTCCAATCTCAGAGGCACCTCTGTTTCCGACTACCTCATTCCACATGTAACAATTGCACTCTTTTGTTGCTGGGTTGTACACAGTAAAGTTGTAAGTTGATAATTTTAATTTGTAATAGGACAGGCCAACATTAGATTTGGGAACTGGCAACACTTGTTGCAAGTCAAAGACAGCGCAACAAACCTCACTGCTATTCTCAGCTGCTCTTTGTTTCTCAAACTGTTTGATTTCTCTTGCCCTATTTTTATTTAGGATATGGATGCGATAATCTTCTTCCAACTCTAATTTTTCTTCAAGAGAACTATTATCGTAGTTGTGGCAAATATCGCAGAGATCCTTTTTGGGCTGAAAGAAGGATAGATTAAAATCTCTATTGAAGATTGTTCTATACATTGCTTCAGTTACTGTTTTCCTAATATTCTTTTCCTGACAATACTCCAGGTACATGGTATACATCTTGCTTACGTTAAATGTTGGGGGTAAATATTTACGACTGGTCTTTTGTCTGCAGTAATGACTTTCAATTGTTTCAAATAAGTTTATGTGATCCCTAACATTTTGTTTAGTAGACTCGTCAATAAGAGTGTTTTTGCAAGCTTTTCCTCGTCTATCTTCGGAAACAATACCTGAAGTTCCAGTTTTGTTCATAACGGTTTTGACTACCTGTGCACTGATTGACAGTGTATTTAGAAAAAAAGTTTTACATATTTGCACCTTATTGTTTTCATTTTTGGGAAGAGAGTATGTAAAAGTACTGTTTCTTCTACTGTTTTTATCATTAGACAGTTCTAAGAATGTATTGTCATTCTTTTCTGGTAATTCAGCGGGATGATGCTTATTCTTTTTACGAATTCTAGTTCTAGCTTTAGAAACTACTGTAACATATTTGGATATAAAATCACGTTGGCGGTTGACATCTCCTAATCCCCAATATTCAGTAAATATTTTATGTCTTTCTTCTTCACTCATTTTATTTAGACACTTCATTCTACATTTCTCTTCACATGATGTTTTCATTTTTCTTGCTAATTGTTTTTTTCCTTTCCAGTTGGTGTATTTCTTTCCTTGACTTCTCGATGACTTAATTATGTTTCTTTTCCAAGTATGTTCTCTTCTTAGCTTTTTTTTAGATATTTTTCTAGCATTTTTATTCTTTTCATCTGTGTTAGAACTTGTATCAGTTTCTTGATAATTGTTTTCAAAATTAAAGTTTTTTCTCTTCTTTCTGCTTTCTTGTGGATTAAAATTAGGGTCGTTTTCTTCATCATCAGTTTGGAAAGGATCCGTGTCCGATGATAAATACAGATCCTCTTCGACAATATTTTTCCGTTTGCCACATTTTTCAGGGTCCAATTGGTCAGTTTCTATTACATCTAGAACAAAAAGTCTCAGTAAGAAATTTATAACAAAATACCTACTTTTAAAATTGACAACGAAAATAAAAACCAAATCATTTATGGGACCAAAATTACTTACACAAACATTAAAAATAAATAAATGATTATTTTTTTAAACAGACCGGAGGTACTCACTTTCTAGACCCCAAGGATAACTAAATATTGTTGTTGAAAAGCCTCAAAAGCCTATTGTTTTTTTAGCCTTAAAACTGTTATCAACAAAACCGGAGATTTAGATATTATTTTTGAGGATACAAGTATACACACCTTATAAAACACTCTTATTATTCTATCTTCTATTAAAAAATGGGCCACATACATTTATTTGACTGAAACTCAGTATGCTTGGCCAATAATCCTATCCTAAGCAAGATGTATACCATGTACCTTGAGTATAATTGCTTGTTTACTGGTAAAGTGTTTGATTTTTAATATTACTAATTCTTTTTACTCGTTAGTTTGCTTACCTATGATTTTTTCGAGAACACTTCTTACTTCTTCACTAGCATTTGCGTCTCCTTTATCGGCCACAATCGGTGTAACTTTATTGGATTCAATACTCAAAACTGATTTTATATTTTCGAGGTTCATACTGCAAAATGCATTATCGCTCTTGTTAAAAGCAGCCGTTTCCTTAGAGAGTAAATCAGGCGGCATAAGATTTGCTGTATTCATCAAATATTGGGCGTCTATTTTTTCTGGTCTTGCAGATACTGTTAGTTTGTCATGATTGGTATCTATAAAAAAATAAAGTAAACATTATTCAGTACAGAGTTTTATGAGTGTAGATCGTATTATTTGTTTTTTTATTTATACAATTAAAAAAATAAATAGAATTTATCCTGAACCAGTAGCTAAAAACGTATTTCCAATGTTAACGTGTTACTTAAGAATATTTGTATAGCTAGAAAAGCACTACTTACCATCACAGTGCCTGGCCAGAAGATCAAAAATTTTTTTCCTTCTAGAACTCATATTTAATTTGTTTACGTTGCGCAAACTCGATCACTATACACTAAGAACTGCTTTAAACTGAGGTAATCTGCGTTATTCGTGTACGGTGGCGCCTTGAAATGCCTAGATTTCTAACAAGTCGAAACCAGTACAGTGCAGAACTAGTTTATGTCCACTAAAAGATGTGAGGGTTTATTAAAATTATAGATCAGAATAAGCCTAAGTCCACATTTTCTTGGACATAAAATTTTGTTTCAAAGTAGAACTAGCTTAAGTCCACACAATTCACTAGTATAGGTAATCTGTCCCAACAAAGGATACTTCTGCATTAAAAATTATTTACCCAAATATGGACATAGAATTTCTGTTCTAAAAAAGGATAGTTCTGCACTAACAATTATTTTGCTTCAGGACATAGGCTTATTCTTAATTTAATGAGTACGTGAAAAATATAAACGTTAGGACTTAGATTAGTACTGCACTTGATAGGCGACACCTTACTGCATCATATAGTCTAAAATCTCAATTTTGACAAAAATGGACATAGGCTAGTTCTGATCTAAAGGGACGAGTTATTTAACAATAAAAGCGTTTAAATCGCATTTAGGCTTCACTGTTTGAGCACACAGGTAGGGTCGAGAGGGTAACGAGAATCAACAACTCAAAAATAAGGTCTCATTTCGATAGAAAAATCGGTAGATTCGGCAACAATAGGCTATTATTACCTTAGAAGAAACATGTCACGTGTGGTGTATTTGACGTTTAAGCCTTAAGGATGGGAAAACGCGTTTCTGCAGAATCGAATTATTACTACTAATAATTACTACTGTGTATCTAACGAAGCTACAAAGTAATCGTAAACAATGGTTGATTCGTGATCAACGCGTGATCGGTAGCCATGGCGCTCTGTCGGCCTCTTCCTGATTGGCTTGTAGCGACGAGCCTCCAGACAAAATCGCACGGTTGCCACGCTCGGCGAGTTTTCGCCAGAGTGGTTGATCACATTCGCATGGATCACAAATCAATCTGTTGGTGCAATACGTGCAATAACTGTTGTAAAGGACATTATATAACAATAAATGGCATCACAAAGGTATATTCCAATTTGATCTGCAGCAAATTATGAACGGCATATACGGAGATGCGAAAACAAGCTCAAAAAGGTGAAGAAAATTTTTGTGCAATCTTTTATAATCTTAAATTTTTCCTAAGAGATAGCATCAGTGAGGGAATTTTTTTCTATTGTCTTATTTTTCACATTAATGCGATGTCGAGGTATGTGGCCCTATCGCAATTGAAAATAAGGTTTCGATAATCCTTCCATAAAGTTTCGATGAGTACATCTGAAATAACCTTGAGATATTCTTCAGGGAAATACAAAAATCTCCTTTTGTGTTTTTTTGTGCAGATTTATCTATTAAAATCCTATCCGCAATCTATTTTCCGTGCACACACCTTCAACCGAATGTATGCCATATATGATATTACCATTTCCAACTTTCACCAAGGTTAATAGGAACCATAACAGCTCCCTACCCTTCCCCCCTATAAGAATATCGATTTGTAGCCTCACATTTCAAGGTTAGACTTCTTGTAATGTTTCTGTTCAACATTCGGCGATTTCTGACAATTTTCCCAATAAAACATGATCATTGTGACATTAAGCCTGGCAACGTAAAGTCTTCTGATGATTCAAGCTCCTCGGAATACAGCATATAAATCGATTGATACCATTAAGACTGGCAGTTTAACGTGCTTTTTGGCAAGACAGGTAAGTTCATTATAGACTGCAATCAAAGTGTAAGTTTCTAGTTAAATTAAATTAGGGTTAATTTAGGAGTTCCAAAGCATAATAGTGCCATTTTGACCTTCTTCCTATTTCTCATGTAAATTTTAATAGCAATCAAACTAACAAACTTTATGGAGTCTGTAATAAACTTTTGTACTACTACTACTACGTCTGTAGTTTCTATTTGCTCAAAAAAATTTGCTCTGCATTGTGAATAGAAGGTTGATTTGTAAATATTATTGGGTATATATGTAAGTTAATAATAAAATATGAACAATTTCAATTGAGATGGTCCACAAGTTTTTCTCGTGTGCGTTTTAGTAACATTTTGCTGAAACGGTGAATACAGAATTTTTTGCACTGATTCCTAATGTCGAAATATGATTAGAAAGGCGTGGCATATTCCTGATAATTTACTATGCTTTTGATAGAATTTACAGCAACACATATCTTGTACGACATTTTTTGATAGATCAGTCACAATAGCTTGATACGGCCCTGTAGCGTCTCCTACGGTTAAGTTCTTGATCACGTGCAATACGGGTGTATATGTTTGATTTTACTTTGTTTCTTCGATGGATACAGTTTAACTTAACAAGCAAACACGGCAGGTAACAAGTCCATGTTAGGGTAGTATGAAAAAAGTAATTTTGCCAACTTGTACAAAAAATTACCAGACATTTTCTATATAGTGAATTTATGTAACTATACTTACAATAAATAGTTTTCTGAATAATTAAATAAGGAAATACATATTTAATGAAATTCTTGATGGTAAAGTGTAACTCTACGGCGTGGTGGCTTAGGCTGTTGATCTACTAATCATTTACAATGATCCGCGCTGGTTCAAATACCGTCTTTCAAAAATGTTTTCTCTTGGCTATAGATATTATGAACCTGTGCTTGCTTAGGTGGTAGACGGTCACAGATCGTTGAACGTGAAGGTACTACCCGGAAGATTTCTCATTCAGGGCAAGAATATGTGCAATGTGTTTTCCTCAGAAGAGAACTTAGCGCACAGCTAGAGAGCGTGTGGCATACGCTATACAGGGTGTCCCAGAAATCGACGTCACGCCGGAAACGCGGGATAGATCAAGTCATAATAGATATCAGAAAAATCTAAGCCGCGTAAGTTTCAACTTATAGGCTTTAAAAACCCTGTGATGATTTTATAGTTCCTATTACTACAAATTTCAAGTATTTCTTAGACGGAGAGATGGACAGTGTCATTCTACGTAGTGACAAGACAGATATTTACACCAACTTTATTAATTGATGATTGTGTAGTGTCACCATGTCTGCGTACACCGTATAGGAATACTCCAATATGCATCCCATTTATGGGGAATGTAGATGCAGTTATATTGGTTTCTTGTGACATTACGTAGGTTTTTCTACAAGATGTTAACTTAGCACAACTTGCGTCAGCAATTTGACCTTGTGTGTTTACACACACCAACACATAATACATACTTATTTCTACCAAAGCTAGTCAAATAAATACGAATGAAATTTCATATTAACTTTATATGCTCATTTTCAATGCAAGAGGTTATAACCCACCATTTGATGGGAGATATATATTTGATTATTTCATACGAAGCGACAGTAGATGCCATTGAAGGCACAAAGTTGAAGAAATGTCGACGTAGGTACATTGGTAAGGCTAATCAAACCTTTTAGGTTTTAATAGCTTCTCACGTGGCGAGAATGTCGCAAATAATATCTCATTTGGCACATGATTTTATTTAAGAACACTTGAACCGCAGGGTTATTACATAAAAAACAGGTAGCCGCTACTTAGCCAAGCGCTTATATGGCGCATATTCAGAAATAGGATCAAATGTATTCGTCTTTGGTATTCGAGTTTTAGTTTTGTTTTTGCCACCTCTACATCGAATATAAAAACGTCACCCGATTTCTGGATATCTGGACATGAGCTGACGTGAGTCACAGTTGTCAAAATTTTAGGTTATCCCGTTTTCGATTATCCATAATATTTCTAATATTTTCATTAAATATGGTATATTATACAATGTAGCTTGTTGTTTCGTTAATATCAACCAATATGGCTCCAGTGATTGAAAACCAACAAAGCCCGTTGTTGTCGAACGAGGAAAACTTGCAGGTAGACCCAAGATATCATGCCCCTCAAGGCTAGAATAAGGAATATCGTTATTTTGCTTACATACAAATGGTGATACATTATTCTACGTGCGTTAATTGTTTCAATATATACCTTTAAATAGGAAAATTTTTCTGGGGATCAAAACTGAACTGTTTTTGGACCTGGCTTATTTCGATTTTATTTGCATACAGCTCAGATTTTCTATCTTGAAAAGGTTTGATGTTGGTCTGAAATATAACATTGCTATAATTATTTGCAAATGTTATTATTTCTATACTGTGCTTTGGCACTGTGCTATTTTATACAAGTTGTTAAATTTTAGGGTTCTGAAACATAGTTTGTATGATTATTGATTTGAAAATAATTTATAAACTGTGATTAAAAAAGTACCCAGACTACTTTGGAAGTTTCTCCTGACAGTACACATTGTATTTGTCTAGAGGTGGGCCTAAATGCTTTCTTCGTGATTATTTGACCATTAGTTACTAATTGCTCCTGCCAGATGTTGGACGTTGCCCCCAAGATTATTTTTATGCTACAGATAGTACATCTACTTTCTAGTACCACCTGTGGCAACACCATCTGAAGCAATTAATAGCAACTAAGTCACCATAAGCACTAATGTTCTTACAGGAAAGAACACTGCTCAAACACCTACATGCCCTCAGTAGGATACACTATCATTTCATACTACTATTGTTTGCAATTACTTTTGAATTTTGAACATTTTTCTTTGAAATCTCCACGACAAGGATATTATTTTATTAACCCTGATTTCGAGAATCTGAAAAGTGATAATGAAACTTTGTTCATAATTCAAAAAAATATTGTTACTAGGGTAACACTGAAAAAAGATAGTTTTCTATCTATTCTATTCTATTCTAATTCGCTGCTATTAAACTATACTCACCTCTAATCATTTCATGTTGCCTGTGCTTAGAATTATAATTCTTCAGAATTATCTCATAAACATTGCTATTTGAACTGTGTACATCCTACACTATCTTCCAGTATCAGGTGTTATCAGTATCTCTAATCACAGGCATTCCAATCATACTGAACTATAAAACAATATAAACCTTAGCGGTAGTTAAGAACATGGCCAAGTAGACCTTCTTGCGCATCAAATCGCAGATTTTAGACTTTTTTGAAATCCTCATGTTCATTTCATCATCAAAAGTGAACCAAAGAGCACTGTTGTTACAAAGCTCCAAGGGAGGCTTTCTTGGTCATTTCCAATAGACTGTTTTAATCCTATATTCTAATCCAACCTCTAATTTGAGGGGTTGAGAGGCATACGTTTCAACACGTTCCTTGCCACTTCCATAATCAAGTCACTTTTTATAGATTACTGTTTGCTCTTTTTGTTATCTGTTTTTGAAGATTCCTACTTAAATATGATAAGCACCTTTTCTAAGTATATAACCTGAAGTATATGTTTTAGGGGCAACTTTCAAGATCAAATTCTCTCACTACCCATTTATAGAAAGATGTGAAGATACCACATTCTTATTGGAGGCAATATTTTGATGTTTTATCAGAAAAAAAATTATGCAAAATATCTCATTATAGAGATGTGGCAGTCACAGGGAGTAACTTGGTTGTTAATTTTCCTGACATCAGGAAGAAAACACTTCCATTTCTGGACAAATCATATTTGTTGTTCATAAAATCAGGAGAAGCTATATAGTTTTCAAATTTAGTGTGCATTTATCATGTTTTGTGAAAATACAGGCTGGTCAATATATAACTGACTGACTTATATTTTCAAATGGAACGAAATGGACCATTTTTTGTATCCTTATCCTTTATGGAAAGCTAGGAGTTATGTATAGAATAAGTTATTAAACAAATGCCCACATCTGGGAGCAGTACAAAGCTAAGCCCCCTTGGTTTAAGTTCTCCATCAGTTTTTGGTAAATTTCAGGAGTATTCTGAATCGCTTCCCTAATGTTGCTCTCCATCTATCTAGCTGTTATATTGCACTTGGTTTGTTGACATAAACTTTATTTATTAAAAATTCCCACAAAAAGAGGTTTGGGACTGTTAAACTTGGTGATCTTGGGGGCCGTATTGAAGGCGCTGAAGGTAGTTTCCTTATTAGCACTGAGGAGTATTAGCGCATTATGATGCAAAACCTCTTAAATAAACAACTTACCCTGAAATATAGGAACAAGTTGTTACATCTAAATGGGCAATATTTTCACTGCATAATCTAATTGCAAAAGTAGACATGACACTATTTTTAGTATGGACCGACTAGATTAGGTTTATCTGTACAGTGGTCAGTGACTTGTTGGTGCCTGGGATCCGGTGGTGTGAATTCCATCTACGTAGTCGTGCCATAAGTTCTGTCCCATGATAATCTCATGATAAAAATGAAACAAGATAAGATATATTTATATGAAAGATATTATTTATTCGACAACATTTTTAGAATTCATAATCAAACAGTTTTATTCAAAATGTCCCCCCTTGGCCTTCACACACTGCTTCAATCTCGCGGGCCACTCATCTATCACTGCACGCACAGCTTCCAAAGGAATAGCTGCCGCTGATCGGATCAAATCCGCTTTCAGGGACTCGATATTACGGTGGGCTTTGGAGCAGGCCAACTGCTCTAGCAGGTCCCACAACTTGTAGTCTAAAGGATTGAGGTCCGGACTCCCTGAGGGCCAATCTTCCGCAGCAATGAACTCTGGCACATTGCTTTCCAGCCAGCGCTGCGTACTCTTAGCCTTGTGAGCGGGGGCGGAATCCTGCTGGTAGACCCAGTGTTGGTTGGCAAACAATGTACCACTTAAAGGCTTGACGATAGGATCCAGTATGTCGCTCTGATAGTTTGCCGCTTTTGTTTTCACGCCCTGTTTACAGAAATGGAGCTGAGTGACCCCTTCGTAGGACACCCCCCACCAAACCATGACTGACGCAGGGTGGTGGCCTCTCTCAACTCTCGGAATGATCTCCGAAGCTTCCTGTGAACTCCTTGCATACACTTTGTCATTTTGTCGGTTGAATTTTTCTTCTATGGTGAAGATTTTCTCACCCGTGAACAAAATCTTTCGGAATCCCCCAGCTGCGTACCTCTCCAAGAGCTTCTTGGATCTTGTCGCCCTGATGTGTCGCAAGGTGGCCGTAAGTCGCTGGCCCGTACGTCTCCGGTAAGCCCCTAGCCCTAGGTCTTGTTTAATGATGCGCGACATCGTCCGGACAGGCATCTTCATTTCCCTGGATAGGATCTTCTGCTTCCGGAGTGGATTCCTTTGAATCCTGGCTTTTACGGCTTTGATGGCTGCTGGAGTCCTTACTTGACGAGGTCTTCCGCTTCTTGGCCTGATATCAACAGAGGACGTCTCATTGTACCGCTGAATGGTCCTAGACACAAATTTACGCGATATTTGAAGGCCGCGTAAGAGTTCAAAAATCTGACTAGCACTGTGATTACACTTATGTAAAGCTATCACTGCAATACGGTTCTCTGCCTTGCCCCACTCCATCGTTATGCTTCGAGAGATCAATACAAACTGAGGTATATGTAATTACCCGAAAAGCGCTTAATCAACTGACACCACAATGTAAACAATCGGACAAGTATTAACAGGTCTACACTTGTTTGAAAACGAGGGACAGAACTTATGGCATGACTACGTATATAGCGTAAATGAATGGACAGAATTTGTGTGAAGGGGTGTTGGACATGATCACTGACAGGTCACAATGACAGCTGTATGAACAGGACTATTGCTACACATATTTGACATTTCTGACCTATTGCTGACAGATTGCCGAACTATCAAGTTTCTACTTGATAGTGAGTCCTGTACTGTAAGCTGCCGCGTAAAATTTCTGTTAATCTTGCCTGGCTTTGTAGCTCTTCTAATAGATAATTCTAATCAAGTCAGAGTCTACACTTTGGAGAAAATATTGTCAAGATATAGCTGATATAACAGGGCCATATGCTGCAATATTTCAATGATGGCTGGGCTATAGTTGCCATAGTTATAGCCAAATGTTGCAACAAAAACATTGCCTGCTTAGAGGCTCCATTACACAACTACAGAAAGTTGAATGTTTTACAAATATTTTGAAGGCGTTTGATCGCTCCAGTAGGGGTTGCTATCTGGCCTCTAACATCACCAAATTTAATAAGGTATAAGGCAACGAACCATGAGCTGAGCAATATTTGGGAAATATTCCTCGTGAAATCTACCGAGAAGTGATAGAAAATGGGAACTGGTGGACGCAGGTTTGTGAGGGTTCCAGTGGTGGATATACTCGTATATGATTTTTCATACATAACTTTCAATAAGATATTAATCCAATAAAATCGGATATATTTCATTTTCTTTTAAAGGGATTGGAGAAAAAAATTAGTTGTTAATAGATATATTGGCCATTCTGTATACTTATATTGTTTCTCCGCATTTAGGTGTTCAAACTTCTGGGAAATCGGTGCCAGTCATTATCTACTGCAGTGGTACAATTGTATCAAACACAGTCCCCCTACCATTCACAATGGGTTAAGAAAAATACTGGAGTGCTCTGTTTCATCAAGGACAATACCAAGAGGAATTTCTTTTTCCGTCTATACTGTCTTAAGAGAAACTCCAAGGTGTGGGAACATGAAATGTACAATGATATGGAATACATTGAAGGAACACCATTTTTTCATATATTTGAAGGAAACGACAGTCTGGTTAGTAGTCGCATGGTTATTTTTATAACAATTGCTGTGTTCTTTCGCTCTGATTGTTACACTGATCATGTAATCAAATCAATTCTCTATATCACGTTCTCTATCGGGTTCAGAATGTGATAGAAATAAATGACCTTCCTGATATTTATCTCCTACATTCTCAAAAATTTATTTTGATCAGTATCACTACTATTAACCAGGTTGAAAGAATAGAGCTATGTGATAACCTACTCAAGTCACCGTGCCGAATTATCTGGTACGGAAAAAGCAAGACGCCGCTATAATCGAAGATGGCATTCGAAAACAGTTTTTCACGATATATTCGTTGCATTTCCCCCACAATTTAGTCATTCATAATGCTTTTTGAAGGATGAGTAATTGCGGCTTACGCAAAGCTAACACGCAGAACTGTTCGTGTTGAGCCAATGGGTTAGTATTTTTTAAGTTTTGGAAAATGCTTTAAAATTGCAAATCCAAGAGATTTTTACGTGCTATTTCCGAATTTTTACTCTTCACATATTTCTCATTGTCCCCGACATATCGACAAATTGAACTACGAATATATACCAAAAAGCTCATTTTCGAAGGAGTTTTTTGAAAATTTCGATCTTGTGTGTAGTGTGGTTTAAATTTCTATGCCACTGAAGAAATGATTAAGGACCACACCTGAATAACTCTGAGACGAGATTGAATTGCTTGCCTTACATGCTATATACAATTTTCTACATTGAGCTCCATTAACTATTTTCGAAATTGTATATTATGTTTTTTGGATGTTATATCACATGTACATTTCGAAAACCATGTCACTCATTTCGGTCGGGCTGTCTGTCCGCTAATTTTATAACCGCTTATAACTTAAGAAATATCGCTCGGATTTTGATGAAATTTTCACACAAGATTACTACTGTACCAAGGATTTGAAAGCTTTTAGCTATAGTTTAAAAAAATCAATATAGTGGTGGCGGAGCTAGTGGCAAAAACAAGAAAACAATAAAAATCGCTCATTTTCGGATTTTTTTTTGGAGGATTGTAGGGGGTTGTAAATGGAAAATTAAGTGACAAAAGTCCGGTATATAATCGTGGAGGTCACTGCTGACCATTCAATGTGTAACAAACTCCAACTGGTCTGCGGTGGTGTGTGTGTATTGGGTGTACTTACCACTTTAGCGTTATGCGATGCTTTTGTAAATGGTGACTCGACTGTTTTTATATCTACACATATTTTTCTGAATTTTATGATCATAAGCTGTTTCGCCTAACCTTTAATTTCTGTTACTCCGCCTATGATGGTCCTCTGAACATATCGTCAAGTGAAATGACGCAGTACTTATGACGCACAGAAATACAACAGACACTTTCAGCGACAGAAAACTTGTGAACCGAAGTTCGAACATTATCGCGAGCTTAATACTTCCATCGTTTAGGTAGACGTGGATTTTGAAAATTGATTCAGAGACGCCGGAAATAAAATGCACCTTTTAAACATAAAAGTCACACATATTTTTCCTATATCTGCCATGGAAACAGAAATATGAGTCAGAATGAGAAGATATTGTCAGAAAACTGTTTTAGGCAGCATTTTCCAATATTACGGAGGGAATAGAAAATATACGACCTAGCAGAGCGCAAATTTGATAAAAGTACCTACTCAAAAATTCATAATAATATCACTATGTAAAACCCCGCAAAATTTTACAGGTAAAACTACCAAACATCTAAATTACTAATATTATTCTTATGTAGGTGGCGTTCAATTTTGCATCTGTCGAAGAAGCGCGCGACCTGAAATACGTGGTGCACCAAAAAGTGCTAGCACGGAAAAGGCGCGAAGAGAAACATAACCGGCAGCAAAACACGCACAGCCAGACGTTGCCTTCTCCGAAAGCGCACGTGCAAGACGTGGGCCAGAATTTTGCGTTCAAAAAGACGTTGGATCCGGTGGCCAAGCGGAATAAACGGCGAAGGAATATCACCAAAGCGGACATCGGCTGTCCCAGTGACTTCAAACATGTCTCGCATATCAGTTGGAACTCAACGTTTGGCTTTGATATTGATACGGAGGATGAGTCGCTCAAGACCTTCTTCAAAAAGGTATCAGGATAATTTTAACGCTAATATACGAGGTCTGTAAATTGAGTGATCAGACTTTTTTCAATTTATTCATTCAAATATAATAAAAATTTTATATTATCACCCTCAAAATAACTTCTTTCTGAAGCCACACAGCGCTAGAGACGGTTCTTCCACTCATGGAACTCCAATACTTTGAATGTTTTTGACTGTTTCAACTTGAGTTCCTTTGGGGTGATTTTTCAACTTCGGGGACAGAAAGAAGTCGCAAGGACTCAAGTCAGGCACATAAGGAGGCTGAGAAGCCACAGGAATACTTTTACTGACCAAAAACTCGTTTATCGGCATTATCGTGACGTAACACCCAGTTGTTCCTGATCTGATGTGAGTCAAATTTAACACTGCCCCGACCATTTTGTCACCCATCGATTTGAACGCTCAAGATCCAGGATTCTGGCGATATTTTTATCGGTTCTTGAAGATGAAGACCTTCCGCTTCGTGGTTCATCTTTAATCCTTCTGAAAATGCCTGAAACCAGCGAGAAACCTGGGCCTGTTTAGCAAGAGTTTCCGTTGCACTGTACCGTAGTCTGAAGCAAAACCTGATAGCACACCATTGCCTCAAATTATTGATGTCTCTCATTTCATACAATAGAAAAAGCTGTTTCACAAAAAAAAACGCTACAGACAACCAAATGACTCGAGCCAGTTCAAACTTATACTGAAGATCGAATGCTAGGTTGCCAGTCTCATCACTTAATTTACAGACCTTTCGCTTTGTATTTTTTTTTGCTCTCCGTTGTCATACTATTTCGTTAGTCCTGAAAAAAGAAAACGATTTATCCAAACCTAAATTTCAGGCTGGAGTGTCTGAGCATCAGTTGCGCGACAAGCATACCAGAGCATATATATATGACTTCATAGAAAAAGAAGGTGTCAGAGAGGCGCTGTCAAACACATCCATGGCCCCGACTGCCACTTCCAAACCGACAACGCCAGCGCAGGATGTCACACCACCTGCTGTACCACCCAGAGGTATGACACTGCTTATATGGGATATACCATACATTCGTTACCACTTCACAAAACTATTTAACTATAGTCAACGCCAAACAAAGTGGCGTGCACGTCATCAAGGTGGGTGTGTTGAAAAATTATTATCATCATCATCATTATTTACATATCTAGGTTTATAAGCAATATTAACCTCAAATGAGAACAAAAATAATAGTATAATAAAATTATAGATCTGTACTTGCATAATCATTAAGTATGACAATTATTGATCAGATGACACTATGAAACTACCATATTTAATTGATAGCTTAAAGGTACTGAATAAAAATCCAAATGGGGTCCTCCAAATTTTATGCATGGTATTTATTTTACAGAATTCATACAGAAAAATGCATTCTAAAATTAGGTAAGCTACTGGTGGAAGCTTTTTCTGTACAATAAAGTTAGTCGGAGTTTCTTTCTTCAGCGCTGTCTGAATCTGAATCTTCATCACTCTCAAAGTTGATTATTAAAGGTTCGATGTCTGGTCGATCAAAAATTCGTTCTCTTTCATACCATTTAAAAATTTCTTGCTCAGTATGTCGAACACTATTTTTCCACATGTCTGGGGTAACCGTTTGTAGAGCCTCGTTCCACATATCCAAACAGTCTTTTTCACTGTTACCATCTCTGCCAATATGTCTGTTATAGTAACCTTTTGCTATGCCCCAAATTAACTCAATAGGGTTAAATATACAATGGTAAGGAGGCAGACGAAGAACTTTGTGCCCATGTTGTTCCGCCAATTCATCAATCACGTATATTTTAGGTGGTTTGTTTCTAAAAAAGCAGTTATTTTAAGAATAGGAATAAACAAAAGAAATATAAACTGTCGACCAAAATATATATAATTAAGAAGCATTATGTACCGAGCAACAATACTCAATAGCTCTGTTTTAAACATTGTGTTTAAAAATGGTATGTTTTGATTTGTCAACCAGTCTTGGATATTTTTTTTTGTCCATGCATTGTTGGGCACTTTGTTCAATATCATGCTGTGATAAGGGGCGTTATCCAGTATAATCATAGATGGACTCTCCAATTTTTCTAATAACTGATGTTGAAACCATTTCAAAAAATTGTCCTGGTTCATCTCTCCATGGTAATCGCTCAATTTTGTTTTCGAAGAAAATATCGCTTCACTACCCTCAATAAACCCATTTTCATTTCCAGCATGTAATATAATGTATCTAAAATATATTAGTTTTAAATTTTATAGTGCAAATTGTGTAAAAGTCCATACCTTTTACCATCTGTTTTAATAGCTTTCACGCTTTTTTGGTTTCCATTTTGCCAAAAGCGACCTATGGTCCCATTTTGAAATATCCAAGTTTCATCGAGGAAGACAAACTGGTATAAGGCCTCAACCTTGGCTTGATTGTATTGCCTTAGAAATTCCACCCTTTTCAAAGCTATACTTGGTAGTTCCATGAGCCCTCGTCGCGGATTGTCCTTAAGCCACTTAAATCCAAGATCTCTAAGCAACCGCCTTAAAGACGTGGCACTACCATCAAATAATGCCCTATCTCTTAATCGAGACCATAAAGTTTGTATCGTAACTTGTTCTTCTGAAACCATGTGTAATATGACATTATAATTTAGTTAACAAATTAATGCAAATTTCTGATAAGTTATTATAATAAGATCTTACTTTTGTGATACATATTATAGATCACTTCTCGAATTGCCCTTGTATCCAATGTCGATGTGTTGGTTACACGTTTAATATAACTCCGCTTTTTCTTGGGCGATTCTAAATTTGCATCACTTTTCACACCCTCGGAAATACGACTAACTGTCCTTAAACTAATTTTTAAAGCAGCAGCAACACGCTACAAAAAATGAAATAAAATTTCACTATTATTAATATACATTACATATAATTATTAGTAACCTACCTCTTGAACAGCATTTAAAGGCAACAAAGGCCCGTTGTTGTCCCTTTCTTGCTCAAAGTAGTGCATTAACGAGGCCACGAGTTCCTTACACCGACTATTTAACTGTTTGGGCATCTCTATATACCAAAATTGCCTTTATCTACTCGTAAAATGAATAATTTTGTTTTGAAACAAACAGTTGTTGATTTACAGTATGCGGGGCCAAAGGATTTATAAAGATTTGAAATGCCACAAATTGATTCAGTGTCAAAATTAATACAAATGTCAGTTCCCAGTTTAAATAAGTTTCAAGGTGACAATGTGTCAACGCTGCGAAATCGGTTTAGTGCGTTTACATGTCGATAAGTGATTGGAGCGTTTGCAAAACATTTTATTTCGCATAATGCGTCTAAATTTATCAGAAAGCAACTTATGTGATATTTTAATAACAATGTTTATATGACTATTAACCATAATAAGAGAGTAATGACCATTTTACAATTTATATATCACATTAATATGAAACTGCAATAGAGCAATTGTTTGTGATAGAAACCTAGGCATTAGGTCGGGGAATTTTTATCGTGATGACGTGCACGCCACTTTGTTTGGCGTTGACTATAGTGGATTTGCTACTTTAAACGTTATATTTCTGATGACTATATCATTTAAATGACCGACATATTCTGAGCGGGTGGACATTTTCCAGACTCGTCACAAAAAAAAAACAGGATTGCAAGACAGCTCTTCTCCAATAAATATGATTATATACATATTTTTTTGTTTGTTGAAGATTTATTTAGCATTAATGCTACAATGTCAATTTGTATAATTATTCGTTTACACATTTTTTTAATCAATTTCCTGTAATTCTACCTTTCTTTTTCAATTTCACTTAAATCATTTTTAAATTCGAACACTGATATTACTATTCAATTTATTAAATTCAAATACTTTTGAAATACAGCTTTGCTAGTTATGCTACTATTACAGTTTTGTAGATGAAAATCTAAACTGTCTCTAGTTTGGTAATGTCAATATTGATAAAGTTTCATAAATGTGGTGGTAATAAATTATTTTTTAATTTGAATATGAAAAGGACTAAATATTTTTTTTACATTTAATGCTGAACCTTTAAAACCACAGTAATGCAATTTGATTAACAATTTTCCCCTATCTAAAGTCTCAAGTGCCCTGTTGAAGTCTAAAAATACTGTTACAGTACATTCTTTCTCATGTTTACTTCTACTCCAGTCGTCCACCACCATTTGGATTGCTGTTTCTGTAAAATATTTTTTTTTCTAAATCCAGCTTGATATTTTGCCAATTTTTTTTCTGAAATGAATTCATATATTATCCATTCGAACAGCTTTTCGACATCTGGTCGCATATTTGTATATTGCTCAGAATATTGAACTTTTGGCACAGGTGTAACAGTAAAACACTAATTTTACTAAAACATTATTTTGGAATCTTTTTTTGAGAGATTCTCACTATGATTTTTATCAGATTATTGATGAATTACGATTTACTTGTAATGAACATAAGTTGGGATTTTTTATACCTTGATAAAACTTTTCTGATTGTAGCTACATGTTCCAGTAGCTGTAGTACTAGAAATTACCGCGTAAAGCGATTCATCGGACCTAATTCTCCAAGAATGAAGCTAGTGGAAATACTCCTTTTTCGCTTCGTTCAGTATGCGTATGCGCACAACGACACTACTCACATTTGTTGGTGAAAATACCTGTTTAAATTTGCAGGTTCAACGGGCAGTAACTACCAGCAGCATCACCACAACCGCGGAGGTAGCGGCGGCTGTACCGCAGCGCATTTTCGCAACGCTCCCCCACCACCCGTTCCAGGCGGCAAAGCTCCTCCACCTCCAGTCCCTGGCGGCAACAAACCAGCACCCGCTCCTCCCCCACCAGTTCCTCCATCCAATCGTCAACCGCCACAACGACCTCAGGCCCCGCCTCCTTCTAAACGACCGCCTCCTATCCCCAGCACTGCTCCACCGACAGCTAATCAGGCGCCACCCGCGCCTGCCCCTCCTGCACCACCTCCGCCGCCTCCAGGGGTTCCTCCACCGCCTCCGCCACCGCCGGCTGATGACGCGCCGCCTCCGCCATTGCCAAGCTCGTTGCCGCCACCGATGAATTCTGGCGGGTTGTCGTCAGAGTTGATGCAGAGTATTAGGAATGGAACCACGCTCAGGGTAAGTAGTTATTATAGTGTTCTGGAAGTATTCCCTTATGAAATCCATTCAAATCACAATCACATTTACTTCACGGCAAAACAAACTTTAGCGCGCGAACTTCAAGCCCTCGCACTCCTATTAGTCTTTCTACACAACAGACGATAGAGGCACGAGAATTTGGCGATCGATTGCTCTCGTGTTTTTATGTTTGTTACGAAAAATGAAGGTTTAATTATATTCTATGTAAATGATGTGCCCATGTGTTTTTAAATTTTGTGCCCAACATTTCATTTTTTATATGGTCCGACAAAAAGTACATACTGTATCTGATAGCATCTTTTTCTACGAATTCAACGATGTATCACATGTTAATTTGTTTTCTAGGTTATAAAGAAAAATAAAATTTGTTCATTTATGTAGGCGCTGCAAACAAATACCTGTCACCGGGTATTGTTAATACTGCTTTATTATTGTCAAAGATGCCAGGCGGTCATTTTGAACAATGTAGAATAGTTCGACAAAAAAACTGCAGAAATGTATCATGATAAATTTACCGAAAGAATTGCAGCCAAATAAGTCCTAAAGTTCTTGGCAAACGTCAAATTTGTGTGGCCGACTGGAAGCTAGAAAATCTAGCTGTATTATTTTATTTATTTATGCTGCACATTTATAGCCACATTCCATTGTGATGATTGGCCAATGGCGGAGTTTAAAATTAATGCTGATCTTGACGCTCTTTTTAAAATTTCTAATGATCATTCAATGTCACTGAATCCAAAAAAATCAGCAGCAATAATTTTTGGGAAAGATCGGTCAGAGATAATGAACAATATGACGCTACATATAGATAATGTTCTAATACCGTACTGCGATTCTGTTAAAAATTTGGGTCTCATAATAGATTTTAAGTTCAGATTTAAAGAGTATATTTCAAAATGTATACAAAGAGCGTACTATGCACTCAAGCTGCTTTACCCTCATAGTCACTTTCTTAGCAGAGACATCAAACGAATGCTATGCGAAACGTTGGTTTTGTCCCAGTTTTCGTATGGTGCTCCTGTCTATTATCCATGCTTGGATGCTGATACGATATCTAGAATTCAGCGTGTTCAAAATTCATGTATAAGGTACATTTTTGGTGTAAGGAAATATGACAGAGTTAGTCATAAGCTGAAGGATTTACAGTGGTTGAACATGAAACAGCGTTCAGAACTATTAACACTATGTTTCTACAATAATATTTTGTCGAGCAAGTCACCGCCATATTTGTATGAAAAAGTCATGTTTAGAGAAAGTCTTCATTCTGTCAATGTTCGTTCGAAACAGAATATTTCTGTTCCATTCCATCGAACATTGTTTTTTCGAACGTGGCTTCTCTTACAACATCTATAAATTATACAACTCCATCCCCCAGCAAATCAAAAATATGAAAGGTTGCAAATTCAAGGTAGCTCTGAGACGATTCCTTTTAGATAAGTATAATTTATTTCACTGATAATACTGTAACATTTAGCTTTTTTGGATGAATCTCATGATTATATGATGGAATATTTTCAGTTTTATATTTTCAGTGTTACTTGTTTTTTGTACTCATGCTTTTTTTCTGCTCTCCTATAGTTAGTAGTAGTCATGTAACAGTTGTTATCACTATTTTAAAATAGAGCAAGGGATGAGTGGAAGAGCACGCAGGTCGTGAACTCCCCCTTGAGATTCGAGAGCAATTATTCCTTTTTGCTGAACACTATTTTTATATGCATTGTCTCTTCGAATAAAGCCATTTATTATTAAGTGGTGAACAAAGTGATGAGGATTGTCTACTGGATATTTTTGCATCAAATTAATAATTGTTTGATAAATCCGTAGAATAGCAATCTTCCGTCGATAATAAAATTAAATAGTCATTATCCTAACTTCGAAACCAGAGGCGGTATAGGGGTTCATCTCCAAAATTGTAATTGTAGCATTACTAGCAAATCTGCAGTTTCAGAGGGAAGTAATAATTGAATAATGATATTGAACAGTGTTCGAATTTAAAAATGTGTAAGGTGAAATTAAAAAAACACTTTATTAATACTCGAAATGCATAGTGATATAATTTTAATAGACAAAATTGTATTACATTGCATTAATGCTAAAGAAATCTTCAACAAACGAACTATAAATTTTTCATGATGTCAAATCAGTTGAAAACGATCCTTGGCATTACTCAAATCTGCAGTGAAGCTGCAAAATTTCCCACTAACCTCATATATTTCGAAAGGAAACACTAGAGCGACTATTTTTCTTCCAAATTCTGGAGAGAACATTATCAAATGAGTTTTATCAGTTAGTGCGTGACAATAGTTTATTTTTGTTGCTTTCTGACAAGCAACCATCACAAGATTGAAGGTGTGGGCTATACGAGGTCTGTAAATTAAGTGATGATACTCCTCATAGCAGTGCTGAACCTCCGATACTGGTATAGCCTTCAGCTGGTCGGTTACAGCCATTTGAATGTTTTCGACTGTCCCAAAATTAGTTCGCTTGAGGTGATTTTTCAACTTCAAGAAGAGAAAAAAGTCACAGTGGTTCAAGTTAGGAGCATAAGAAGGCTGAGTAGCCACAGGAATGTATTTACTGGTCAAAAACTCGTTTATTGACATTGCTGTGTGACAAGGAGCATTATCATGATGAAACACCCCGTTGTTCTTGATCTGATGAACGATGGTGTGAGTCAAATTTAATTCTTCCTCGATAATTCTGACTTTCAATTGACGATCCGAACGCACAAGATCCCGGATTCTGTCGATATTTTACTCGGTTCTCGAAGATGAAGGGCTTCCGCTCCGTGGTTCATCTTCAATCGATCTCTCCCTTCTGAAAATGCCTTAAACCACCGAATAACCTGATAGCACACTGTTGCTCGAAATTGATGTCATTCATTTTTAGAACACAATATAAAAAACTGTTTCACCATGGTTGCCAGATCAAACGATACGTTGCCAGTCACATCACTTAATTTACCGACCTCGTATATAGGTGAAAGGGCAAAACTAAATCGGAACCGTTATATAAACTTACAATTATTTTTTTGAGAAACACGTTTTATTTTCTTAGCCGGCTGCCGAAAGGGACGATAATCGTCCCTCCCCCAAGCAACCTGATGACGCTCGAGGGATGCTCCTCGACGAGATCCGACGAGGCTGCAAACTGAAACCAGTCGAGAGAGAGGCAAAGTCCCCTTCAGGCTCTGACAGCATCAATTCCTCGTTCCATAACTCCGGCGGTACACCAAACAAACCAAGCCTCGGCGATAATCTCGCTTTTGCTCTTGCTAGAGCCTTAGCAGAGCGCAGTAAAGCGATACACTCTGAGGACGATGACGATGACAGCGACGCGCGTTCCGATACTGATGACGATGAATGGGAGGACTAGACGAGAATCGCTCATCTGTGCGATACCTTAGATTGTCCAGGAAATTTGTCTTGTCAGGTGCCAAAGTTATCATTAGCTTGCAAATACGATGGTCCTTTTCACAACGGCTCAATATGCGAAGCCGCAAAATGTTGATTGTAGAGGCTAGAAATCGCATTCATTCCAGTATGTTCGAGTATGAACGCTTTGCCATAATGCATTTGAAAAATAAGGTTATGATTAACGATCATGATTGATGTAGTGTATACTGATTCTTGATCGTATCACCATGAGCAAGTACATTTTTTACAAACGTCCATTAATCATATCCTTCCTTACATTTCAGTCCTTGTGACATGATCCTCAAAGACTCATATTCTCTAATGGTAGAGTTCGATCTCTTGCCTCTACATATTGGAGTTAACTCATATCAGCCCATTGCAAAAAAGAGTTAGATTAGAGGGTACAAAAAAGCTTAGGCAGGTCGATAAAAATTACGGGCCCGCTTGCAGTAGTCATTTAATTCAAGAGAATGCGAAATGAAGGTTGCCCAAAATCCTTTCAAACTATTGAGTTACGTTATTAGTTAGGTACACCATTAATTCTGTACATAATTATGTTAGTTTTGGGATGCCCCGCCTAACACAGCCTATTAACCTCATATTAATACTGTAAGTTGTATAGTTTAACCATAATATATAGTTGAATACAGAATGTAACGTTATATTCATCATATTACAGAAATACAGGGTGACTTTGAAGTTGAGTCATTAATTTTCAGATAATGATTGTAGAAGGAAGATAAACCAAAATATGTGTGTAAGAATAAAAAAAAATTAAAAAAAAATGTTACCTTGTTTTCTAAAGTATCCTCCCGACAAGTATTTCAGTGCGGACCTGTATTTGATCTTGCGGTCTTGGAGCACCGGCATGCCGTCCTCTGTGAGGTCTTAAGTCACCTGATTCACGAGCCCTTTGTACTACATTAACAAAGGCACGAGGGGTTGGTTGCACTCGATTGGGAAACCGATCCGCATAAATCCGTGATGCCGCATGTCCACAAGTTCAGCATTTTCGTAAACATGTGCCATTTTTGATTTCGTTTGAGCCACGCAACAGACACCACTATTCACTCACGCGTTACCGACTGACACTGACTGTATACAAATAATTGTAAAAACATCGTTCCAAATTCTTTCGCTTTTTTTTCCGATCCGATGAACCGATAAGGCGGATTATATCCGTTGTCGCCAAACACGAGCACATAATATTATTATTCAGACAGGGCGGTACTCAAACTTCCAAAGGGTTATAACTTTGTTACTTTAATTTTACCAGAAAAATCGTAAAGGAAAAAACATTTCTTTTGATCAGATCTACTCACTGTTAAAATAAATGACTCAACTTCGAAGTCACCCTGTATATCCAAAGTACCAAAATACCCATATTTTGGTTCATATTTCTTCAAATTTGGAGAAACATACTAACATTAAAGTTACTTTAATTTTAATCATATTTATTTTGGATGAGTTTGCAATACTACAATAAAATATTAACTTTTACACAACTAGTACTGGAATAGAAAATACGTTGCACTATGTTCATATAGTCTAACATCAGAATTAGAAGCGACCCACACCCATCTATTTAATGGATGAAGTATTTTATATTAAATTTAGTGAGTTAAAAAATATATCGAGAGTGGATTAGTTCCTGGCGAGACTATGGTTAATTTAAAATTGAAAAATTACTATTTATTGAACATAGCACTAATGAGTTTAACGACCAAAAGAAGGAAGCCTGTAGAATATATGCGAACATTGAGTTGTTTATTTTTCCCTGGCGTAGCTACTGGGTTGACAGGTATAAACAGGTAAGTGTATAAACACAGGTAGTTATTTGCACCGATTTGTTTAATAAATAAATCTTTTATCAAAATATTAAACACCCTTTCATTGCAAACACGATGATATAGGGCTGTTTGCAAAAAGCCTGGATGAAATGAGGTGATTTTTCAATTTTTAATTAATAACAGTCTCGCGAAGGGTGTTTTAGCCGACCCACTCCCGATATATTTTTTAACATACTAAATTTGATATAAAATAATTTTCATCCAACAGATAAGTGAAGGTCGTTTCTCATTCGGATCTTCTACTATACCCCATTCGTAGTCCATTTACGCCCAGCAAAAACACAACATGCTCAAAAGCTAGATTGTACAGGTCCGTAATTTCCTCAATTGTCTTGGAATAATCTAAAAATAAATGATTATTTTTTTAGTAAGAAGTGCACATATTTTTCACAATTCTTTATTCGCTTATTCCCACATCTTTGTCTCGATTGTCTCTTGAACGTGACTGATGCAATCTTTCAAATGGTTTGCCGTCACTCTGTTGACAGCTTCATGAATCAAATTTTTCACGTCAGAAAATTGGAATGTTCTGTTGTTTGAAGCCACATAGTTTTTTATATTTTCTCAAATCATTTCAATGGGATTTGATTCGGAGTTATAAGGGGTAAGCCTTAAAATGGTCTTATTTTGGTTTTTAGCCATTTCGTCAATAACATTACGATTATATTTATATTTGTGCTGCTTGGCTAGATGGATAAGTTCTGCTTTGGCCATATTTTCATTGAAACCAATGTCCTTTGATATGAGCCATTGTTGAGTTTGTGCCTTTCTTGTGGACATTGTGGGATTTTTTTCTAGTTGTCTAGTGTAGTATGCAGCATTATCAAGTACAATGACGGCATTTTCGTCAAGCTTTGGGAACGTTTCTTCAAACCATCGTTCAAATGAACTCCCTTCCATTTCTTCATGGTAGTCGGTCGTTTTCTTTCACTCAAATGCCCATAGGGCAGTTTGCACAACACCATCTTCACTACCAATGTGACAGGTAACAAATCATATTTATTTTCTCCTGCATTTATCCAGGTTTCATCCCAGCAATAAATCTTCCTGCCCTGGTCGCGGTATTTCTTTATTGATTTTAAATAATTTCTTCTCCATAAACGAATCTCTTGGCTGTCCATCAAAATAATATTTCTGCCCCGTTTTCTATACTCAAAATAAAGTTCTTTGAGTAAACTATAGAATGTACTCCTTTCCATCACTATTTACCTCCTGTAATCCGTTGTCTATGGTGGGCAGTTCCTGCCTTTCAACAAATTGATGGACTTTGCGTCTGATGGCATTCCGATCAAAGTTATCAATTGTACCGAACAGATTCGTGCAATGCATCCTCTTGTGTGGTGGAGACATTTTTTTTGTTATATTCCTTGACAATGCTGAAAATTATCTTAGGACTTAAGCCTGCCTTGTTCGCCACACGTCTTTCAATATCATGAATTTTCATTTTAGGATGCCCTAAAATTTCTCTCTTATAAAATTTAAGGACAATTTCTTTTGCCTGAATATTCAATGTCCCTTTTTGTCACTTTTTCGGGGAGGAGACGTCACTGAAGAGGAAGCACGGCTGAAGGAAGCTTTGCCGCGCTGCATCTTTGTTGTGCCGGGGTGTAAATGGACTACCAATAGGGTATCATAATAAATGATAGAAACTGTGATAGAAGAAATGAGTTTCTTCAAAAGTTCAGTATATATTAGGATTACATTATGATGTATGCAGAATGAGTTATCTTGTTTTTGTATTTTGTCATTGTTCAGCATTGAAATATATTATACAAGGTTGTTGAGATGTTTTTGCTCAATTTAGCATAGAGTATTCATCTATTCTTCTAGATATTTATTAGAAATGATGTATCATATTTTATCGAGATCATTTTTGTATAGTTGTTATCTTGTGACAGTTGACTACCATTTATAGCAGTTACAAAGTATTAATGGACTATTAACCAGTATTTACAGGCCTATTTGATGGTGGAAATGTTTGGGAATTTTATTTGGGCAGCACTATAAAGTTTCTAGATACGTGTTTAGTCAAACCGCAGTGATTCTAGAGGCTCGATTCGGCCCTACAGCCAGTTTTTGAAGTTCTCGATGTCATTTAAGGCGCATCTGAACTTCATTTATGCATTAGGTCTAATGGATTGGGTAGCAGTTTCTCTCGTCTGTTAAGGATTGAGCCTATGAGCACCTTATTAAATGATTGGAAAGTATTAATTAGTGATTTTCAACTGCTGAGGATAAGTAGGGTTCTGACATACATAAATAAATATCTCACTTGTTTTATAACTTTGCTAAATAATAGAACATACCTGGTTCAACACCCGTTCAAGTAAATTAGTCCATATTACAGATAAAGAGGACTCGAACAAACAAAATTCAGCTTTGGGATATAGTCGAGCTAAAAAAAAAACGTTTGCAGAGATGGTAAGGAAGAGGTTTATTTTCCGACTCTTAAAAATGACAATATTGTGGAAATATATCTGAATAATATCAGTAACAATACAAACTAATATAGATCATACAAAATAAATTCATTTAAAACATTCGATTGCATTCACATGCATTATCAATAATCTAATCCTTCTACATGAGAACTTATACCCTATTTCAAGAGTAACCATCACGCTTTGACGTCTACCGAGGTGAACAACTGAAAAGCAAGTGACATTTTTGTGTTACGTCTTCGACGTTGACAATAATGAATCGGGTGTAAATCTAGTAAAACTAGTTTGTAGCGTTTTGTTTTTTGTATGCAAATGAACTTTTCTAAATAAAAGGGCTGTTAGCAAGTACAAAATGAATCTGTAGCGTACAAAAAACCAAAACAAAATACGGCTCTGTCTACCCGAGGTTGACGGATCCGTCAGAATTATGTCCTGAGCCAATATTGGGAATTTTGAGATATTACTAGATAATCAGCTGCCATTCTACCGTGATGGATACTCGTGGAATAGGGTATAATTACCAAGTAGCTTAAGTTCATTCATATAAGTATATTAAACATATCCAGAGATCTATGTTCTCTTTATATTGGGATATGTATTACGTGGTTGGAATAACTGCTTTGTAAATAGTGAAGCTGTAATATATTTGTATAAAACTATCATCTACCAATAAATTTTATATTCTGAAAAAATGTTACTTTCCTTTATCACACCTCTATGTTGGTATAAAGCTCTTTGTGCTTTCATCAATTCCATAATTAAGGCGCTGGGCTTAATATAGTGCTAAAGAGTATGTCATACATGGTGACACAATCATAGATAAGAAGAGGCCCCAAAGGTAAAGGGGCACCACAGACAGAAGAAGCTACCTAGACGAATGTAAACAGTAATGCGGCTTCCATTTCGTCTTGAATTTGACGCACGTAGAGAAATTGGTATAATACCAAACGTGTTAATAAATTGAATGAAACAAACAAATGAAAAAATAATGGCCCTCAAATATACAAATGGAACGGCAGATTATAAAATCTGTTGTATTGTACCTTCTAGTTTTGTAAAAAAATGCTACAGCTATTGAAATTGAATTAAGCGCCTGTAGAACTGTGTTTTTGTGGCACCGGTACAGTGTACAGCGCATAGCACACGATGTCAACCAGAATCAGAACCGCTGCGAAAAGAACTTGATTTAAGTCAGAATTGTGCTATTTGTAAGTAATATAATATTTTTCGCGAGTACCTGTCGCGGAACAATGTCAAAAAAGGACAGCTGATCATGAATGCAAAAAGCAAATTCTTTTTGAGCGGTTGTGGTTGGCCTTGAGTGAATTTGGAAAAATTTGAATGAAAATTCTGTCATTTTTATGTGACTCGAGGCCAACAAGAACCTCAACCGCTCACAAAGAATTTTGCTTAACACATCAAACGCCATGGCGGTCCCATATGGGACCGCTTGACAACGGGCCTATCATGCCACGGCGGTCCGTATGGACCGCTTTGTATTTAATTTCTTTCCACGGTGACTCCAGCCAGAGATCCATATTAATTCATTTCAGCGTTAGATATTGACCGCTGTGGCTTGTATGGATTATACGCAAATGCCAACTTTTTCGTGTATTTTTGTTTTAAATAGTTATTCAATTTTTTTTAATTGCATATATATAAAATAAGTTATGATATTGGGATACAAAATATAAGATAATTTGATTTATTTCTGACTTGTTCCGAAACAGTCATGGCAAAAGTGGGTCTTTCCTTTACAAGTGTCACAATATGTAGTAACTTTTGCAATTTTATTTTTTGCTATTTCACCACTTATTTTTTTATTGCATGCGATTTTGCTTTTTTTAGTACATGTCGTTCCCGTCTTGTGTCAGCTTTTGACGTAGACTTTAGACTAGACACATTATTTGTTGGAAACATGACTGGCACTTTGGCCTGATGGGCATTTTTCTAACATTTTGCTTTTCGCTTGACGTGTTAAGCAATGTAAAACTGTCACTTGTTGACCTTGGTCCGCGATAAAATACTGTAAATGGAAGGCTGTATATTTACAGTTTTTTAAATAATATTCTACAGTTGGGGTTGGCAACGCTGGTGGTCGGCGACCTGTAGGTGATCTGACTAGCCATGTGAATTTACTCTATACAGCGTAGCAGAATGAGCGGAATAGGTGGCGGGATCCTGGATACGGTCACTGACAGGTGACGACACCTGTACGAACAGGGCTTTAATAGGATAAAATATTTTTTTGCCTATTTCTTTTGTGAAAAAAAACAAAGTTTTACTATATAAATATATTTAATATCTATGTGATCTAAAATTATATATCATTAATAGGATATCTATGGTTTTCATTTTCTCTACTATTCATTAGGGGAATATGGTTTTTTCGTGCATTCGTACTTGGGCGAGGGAAACCCCTAGAAAACCTCAACCGTCACTGCTCAGATTAATTGAATCAGTTGAAGAAAAATTAAGTCGTTCCACAATTCTGGGTTCATTTGTACAATCGAAAATCTATAACCCGCCAGCATGCCACAGTTATTGTCCTAAAAAAAGAAGCATTGAAGTAACGGTTTATACGAGGGTCATTTTTTAAGTAAGAATCGTTTTGTAATCGAGTCAGAAAATTTTTATTTATGAATGTGAATTGTATCACAAACTAAAATATGAACGTTTTAAATTTTTTTTAAAGTCACCATAAACATTCAAATACAAGTCAAGTCGTGGCACAAGTTTTTGGTTAGTGTAGCATCTAAAACTTATCCCCCATATGTCTCTAATAATTCTTTATTGTAAACGTTCACGTGACAACTGTGACATTCTTCAGTACAATGACTTTGAAAATATGTTTTATTTATCTATCTTCCAGGTGACACTTTGTTCGTTTTTTCTTCTCATTTTCATATTCCTATACAGTGTGTTACTACATTAGTGTGAAGGGTCCTGTAACATGCTGAGATTGCATGAAACGATCATTCCAAATTTAAAGATGGCACCATGCAAATCCAGCATAGCCCAGGACCGCGTGGGGGTAGGCATTTCCTTTCCCAAAAGGGATGTCCAGCTCTACAAAACGACAAGCGAGGATGATTTTTTGTCTTTTTTATTAAATCGCCAAAAGCCCTCCAAAAGATCGCAAAAACCAACCCAGCACTGTGGTCGTAACAAACTGGTTATGTTGTTATGGAATCTTCGGCTAAAATGTTGCAACCTCAAAATTAGCACTGAGCGAACACCTATGGGAAACAGGACAGGATAAAATGGAATGAAGTCTCGATAGAGCGTGATGATGATATCAATTACAAAAGGAATTTAAAGGAATCAGCCTTAATAAATTTAACAATAATGGTATTTCTAGTTCTTCTGTGACCCACAGATTGTTGAATATACTCGAAGGAAAGACCTAATTGATATTCTTCAACCAAACTAATTGATCATGAGTTTTTTATAGCAGCGTAGTGGAGCCTGGCCAAGAGGGACCGAGATAGAACGGTCTTCTGGATGCGTGATTGGTTCTTACTTTAAAAACATCCCTCGAAGGTCACTGACATCTTTCTGATAAGTTATTAGAAAAATAAAATTTGAAGAAAACTTTCTTCTATGGCGCTGCTGCTTTTTCCAATAGGTTTCAGCAGTTATATTTCCTGGTTAGCTTTTGACTTATCGGGTAAGACGTCAGTGAAACATAAACAATAAATGGGTTTAAGATTATGAAAATAAATACCTCTTCATTATTTCAATTCGCAATTCAATTGATGTTCATTATGCATGTACCAGCCTGTAATCATCTTCAAGAACTTGGAGAAGTATAACTTTTGGCCTCAGCATGTTAGTTTCCCACATATTTTTATAAACAAAGGTTTATCTACAAAGAGAGCTCACATTAGTACTCGCATTTAAATAATACCTCTGCTTATTTTGGAACATCAAGTTGGATCTGTATTTCAAGAATAACAGCAAACCTTTGAGTATAGTTTTGAACATATATCTCTTGGAAACGATTCCAAGATCATCGACCTATCTATACTTCAGTGGTTCGAGAAGTTCAAAACCAACCTTCTTGATGTCATACTCTCCAATGGCCCTGTAAAAATTTTGATGTTTGCTTGATTGCTGTTTTCATGTACTGCAGCATACTATAAATCGGGACTTCAATCATTCTTAACATGTTTCTATTGTTTCTATTCATCCTCTATCTTTACCCATTAACATTCAACCAGCTATTCAGGCAGAATATTTTTTGAAACAGGTGCCTATCATTATCATCAATATTCATTATATCTCATTTATCGAGCTCGGGAGTGTCTATAACTGTACCTGAAATTAGGACTAAGGAAAAAAACATTTCTTTTGATCAGATCTACTCACTGTTAAAATAAATGACTCAACTTCGAAGTCACCCTGTATATATATATATATATATATATATATATATATATATGTGTATGTATATATATATATATGTTATGTCGTTTTGAATCACCCTGTAGAGGGCGGTATATTTTCCAAGTTGCAAGCGTATACATATCCAGAATTTTTGCAAATAACTTTCTTGATTATCTTTTATATTGATGAATATGCTAACGAATTACATACTAAAAACTCACCCTCACCCCAAATAAACGATGTTTTGCAATAAACAATTAACCTTTGCAGCAAATCAGACCTTTCTATTAGTTCTAATTTTGAAAGCCTATTCATACTGAATTCTACAATTCTTTTCTTTCTTGTGTAGCAGGGTTCACTTTTGGCAAGTTAGCCTGATCAAACAGTATTGTGGCGTTTCTAGATAACGTATTGCAACAGCAGTTTCCCGATTTTTCGACACATTTTCGAATTAGGCACCTTTTGTCGTGTTTGGAGTTACACAATAGTGACGATGATGAGGATGATCAGAATTTGAAAAACAACTTTTTACTGGATTTCACAAATTTTCAAGCACAACTACTTCAGATTATACAGGTATACAAACCGCCTATACGAGTAAGATATGTTGTTGATGCATTAGCCGAACAGTATATAAATAAAAATATATAAAGTATTACGATTACCGCCCTATGATTGCATTTTTCACCCTATTGAAAATGTTTGGGGCATAACAAAGTCCTACTACAACAAACCTGCGGGTCGTAATGGCAGAGTTGTAGAGCGCTGTATCAATTTATGGCGAGAAGCCTTACAAACTGTTACAGCCGAAATTTGGTCAAAATGTATATCACATACTGAAATCGAAATTTAGAGATGGTGGAAAAGAGAAAAATATCTTGACCAAGCTGACATTTTACCAATTATTATATATGTGAATGGCGAAGATAGTGATAGCAATTCAGAGTGTTCTAGTGACTAGAACTTTTTTCAAATAAAATATATCTTGCCACTATTATTTATACGTAAGTCTTTATTCTGACAATATTGTATAATAAATGCTTTGAACAAATTTCATTTTAATGTTCATTTCTCTTATAGCTGTTTTAGAATGGTGTAATTTAACTTGAATTATAAAATCGTAATAATATTAAAATATGGTATTTTTTATATTATTTTCTGAAAGTAAGCTAATTTCTGCTAGTCACTAAAATACGCACGGAACTGTAATGTTGGTTGCGGTCTGCCATTGTCACTAGCTCTAGCGTTTACAAAACATATGCTTCGTAACGTAATGTTGGTTGCGGTAAAGGCGTCGAAGACATAAAGTAGATTCTGTAAAACCTCCTAGGATCTAATAGTTACGGTCCATACAAGTCCACCGGATCAGACGGCAACTTCCCCGCGCTCTTAATAGGGGGCTGTTGGTGCTGCTGCCATACCTGACAGCGGTAATGAGGGCCTTCCATAGCGTTAGTCTTTATACCGAAGCCTGGAAAAAGCGACTTCTCTCTAGCAAAATCCCTCAGACCAATCAGTCTTACATCCTCTCTGATGAAGGAAATGGAACAGATTGTAGACAGACAGACGTCGAAGGAATGGCTTCATAGATCATCCTATCCATGCTAATAAGGACGCCTACAATCAGGGACGTTCTAGGAGTATTCTTTGTCGTGCAGGGTGACCTTGATAAAGCCCGCAAGTCAATTATTTGCAGCGTACTTCAGAAGAGAGAAGCTCCGTCCTCCGTCCTCCATCTTCTGTTGGGCGAGGTCGGCACTTAGAACCCGCAAGGACAGTGCAGCCTTGAGGGATGTCCAACTCGACACCGAGGAGAGCCTTTCCCCTCATCTATGGTATCTTATAATGGACGCCGGCCTCCTTGGGACACTGACTGAATCTGCCTTCTTCGCGAAAGCGCGGGTAGTAGACATTGACTTTACACGACGTTCGTAAAAGTTAGGATATGGTATGGATGCGTATAGTCTACTGGTCATGTATCGAAAAGACTTCAGTTAACAGCAAGCCTCGATGGCTCGGTGGCCAGCTGGTCGAGCCAGCAACGCGGGGATTGCGGGTTCAAATCTCCGTCTCGGAAGTTGATTCCGTACCAAGAATGTTGTGGTGTGTGCTATTTATACCACCCACGTTGGTGCAATGTTAACAAAAGGTACATATCATCGCTGGAGATAGTTTATTCAATAAATAGTTACCAGTAGATGGATTGTGGAGTAAGTAGTAAAAGGCGCGACGCGGACAATCTCTTTAGGCGGCATACCTAACGGTGAGGGCACGTGGGCGATACGAGAACCGGTGACTTGTCATTCCAAGATCGTGGACGTGATGAAGAGCAAGCTCCCCAAACCTTCGGTTAAAGTGGAAAGGGCGAAGAGCGCCATAAGATGATATTCAGAATTCTCACTCATCATCTCTTCGAAGGATAGCTGAATGGAAAAATAACAATCCCGTCTCAGGGTCTCGTGTGCTTCACTGACGGATACATGCAGGAAATCTTCGCGCTTGCACCTGCACAAATAATCTTCCAGGCAGAGATATTTGCCATCTTTATTGTTGCATACTCGGAGATTTGGCAGTGCACCGAGCGGATCATATTCATACGTTCCGGCAGTCAGGCAGCCCTGGAATTGAGCGTAGAATATCGTAAGCAGTGGTATCTCCGAAGAGAAGATCATCCTTAGTTGAGGAATGTACTGATGTCCTGCCGATTTTAACCCGACGTAAAGAAATTACCCTGCTTTGAGTAGTCGAACGCAGCGGATCGCCGGCCAACGAGTAAGCTGATAGCCTGGCTAGGTTGGGAATCAGATGCACCTGCATCGGTCCTGAGCCTAGTCTGGGCATAAGTAGGAGCCAGGTCAACAATGCCCTGAACGAATACGTATGTAGAGACCTGAGAAAAGCGTGGCGAGAGAAAAATGACTGCAGACAGGCCAAGAGGTTCGCTGCGGGCCCCGACAAACGTCAGACGCTCTGGCTACTGGACTAGTGTTAGAGAATCACTCAACTGTTTGGTGGGGGGTTCTCATAGACACTTATCCCTTTTAAGGGTGAGGAGCAGACATCAACCTGTCCCATGTGCTGAGAGGTGGACGAGACAGCGTTCCACTTACTGGCCTATTATTGCCCCTTATACTATATTCGTAGCCATGGAGTTTGACGGTGAAGTCAGTAGAATGTACGGACATCCTGACCTTTATTAAAAGATCAGGAAGGTTCGACAGATTAGTGGACTAACATGTGGAGTAGAGGTACACTCGGGGTCGGCAAACCACGGCTACTAATGCTTTTATATTTTGAAATATTATACAGAAAATCCCGTCTACTTTTTGACGAACGGGGAACGATCAAGAATCGTAAATATTTTCGTTGACGGTTTTGTACCGACCGATTAAAGCCTTTCGTGCATCTTCATTTTTTGTTTAGTCACTGATGTTTTTCTAGTTGCGATGTCTGAGCTCACTATTATCACATCCATTACAGTACAATAGTCTCAATTATTTTTTTAGGGGAGATACTTTATTTATTTTTATGCTTAGTTAGATATCTTCAACCCAGCGGAAATGTAGTCAGTCCACTCGACCATTGACGATTCAGCGTTTCCTCACCTCTACAGTATATACGTCACTCTTGACTAAGTAGTTCCTACTTCCTACGTAGATGTCAGGTTAGTCTTTAATATTTATTTTTCCATTTTTACACTTTAATAAAAATCTGTGTACCGCTCCTTATAAATCTTCTAAGAAAATAAATATCATATTGAGGCAAAGTCAGTGATCAAAGTGTTATTCTAGATTGTGTTTACTTGCAGTTGTATTATCTATATGATAGTGACAGTGTTTCTCTTGTAGATTATTTGAGGGAAAGGAAAATCCGCAAAGCTAAGCCGCATATCAATTCTGTCGCACACAGGTCGCACAAAATTTTTATGTTATCATTTTTTGATACAACCTAACCGGGCTTTAAAATTTCATTAAATTGATACCAACGCATATCACTTTACTGTTGTTCCCAAGGCATACGTGACTCGGTTCCTCACGAGAATGGCTGGTGGTGAGTAAAAATCAAATTTCATTGATTGATATGGTAATTTATTTGCATTCCATTTATTAGCTGCACCATTTTTTCACATTTCAGAAAGTAACCTGTATAATAAATATCTGAAGACCTTGACTGTAGATAGTAAACAGTATAAGTACTATGATATTGTGGCGCTTGCAGGAAATTGCTATGGTAAGTATATTTGGATACATTTATACTCAATTACTTGAAGTGGTATAAATTAAATAGCAACAGGTGGTGCACTTATACATTGTATGCATTCATAGATCTAAAGTGCTATAGTGCTTTATTATGTAGAGTCCATTGGATGACAAAATTGGATACTGACTAATCAAATTAGATGTTAAAGGGATATAACATAAAGTGATCCAGCACTGCAGATTCTTAAATGTGCCACCTGCCAAAACAACATATATGGTGAATTTCATAGTTTCTCGTACCACATTTAATCCCTAATACCTACCTTCATTAGGCTTGTGCTGCTCTTTGCAAATTATGTAAAAAGTACAATGTTTTGAAATCGCCTAACACCACAATTATCTGCAAATGCTCACTGTTTAAAAAAATATTGCTAAATATACAAACTTAATGGCAGAACTTTTAAAAAATAGACTTATGTAAAGTGCACTCTGATTCTCACTCTCACTACAGATAAACAAATCCTTGACTGGTTCCTTCTACCTAGTCTGAATTCATTGAGTTCAGGTAACATAGGGTGGTCCAATAGTGCAGCACTTTTATGCTGAATAACAATAGCCATAAGATACATTTTCCAGTTTGACAACAGTTTTGACTTGCCTGTTAGATTTAATAGTTTGTTGATTCAATGATGCAAACTGTCAAATGTATTTTACAGCTATGGCTGTTCAGCATAAAAGCTCTGCACTGCTGAGGTGTGTTTGTAAATCTCTTGGTAATTGTAGTACCTACATACAGTAATGAAATGTAGATTGACAGATGAAATTTGCTTATTTTTAGAATGCCTAAACCATTACAGAGTCATGTAATGAAGGCAGCACACTAATTTCTAACCACATCTTCTGCAACTTTGTATTTTTTTATTATAAGAAATGCTATGTATACAAGGTAGCCCTTTAACGTAAAAAATATAGACTGCCAGTTTTGACAGCTTTTTGATAACCAAATAAAGTAACCAAGCAATAAATCTTGAGAATGACAAATTATAACTCTCTTATTCCCAAAGTTTTGAGCACAGGATGAAAAGTGAACTTTTGATGTTAGAATTATTTTGTTCTATGTACAAACACATGGAGCAGGTACATCAAACAATTATGAATGCTGAAATTATTATTGTACTCTATACTACTTTGTAACAATTTATGAATGCAGCCCTGGTCTGCTTTATATTGACCGAACACAGTCAATGTTTTGTATTATTTAACAAAGACATACGTCATTTGCACCTTATCATTTTTGTGGTATCATAATAGGTGAAAATAAAATGTGGTTTCATCCTAAGGTGATCATTTGGAAAGTCATCAGCTCAAAGAGCACATTCAGGAATAGCAGCCCTTATTTGTTTTTCAATAATATTATAATGAGTAATGTAGTCTCATAAAAATTTGGAACGTATATAGCTTTATGGTGAAGCAATACAAAGCTTTTTTATTGCTTTATAAGTGCAATGACTTGACATATTGTTGTCAGCCTATGTTGAGTGTTAACACCTTGGATATCATCCAAGGCATGAATATTTAGGGACATTAATTTGATGGAAACAAAGGATCCACAATATCTCAGTTGAATAAAGAAGTACACACTTCAGCTTTACTTTCTACTTTCTTTAAATCAGGGTGAATATGAATATCAAACACACTTCTATTTATGGGAAGACAACTAAGGCTTTACCCACATTGCGTGCTTAAGGCATGTAGTATGTCTCTTATAAAGAGATAATGCCAGTTTTTGAAAAGCATTGCGGCATTTTCACTATGATCCCTCATAATAAAAATGTTGTTAAGTTCGGTGCAGTAATTATTGATATTACCAGATGTTAAAAAGAAACACCTACAAAAACTGTCGCATTCAAAAATTGTGGGATTACACTCTTTCTTTTGCATGTAAGTGTCGCTCAATTTTTGGTGCATAAACGTTAATAAAGGGCGAGTATTTACTATGAGAATTAGGTCTTACTTTTTCTTCACTTGAGACATGAGTATTTACTCACCTTGGAGTGAGCATTTGCTTGATTTTCCTTCTGTAAAAGCATTTATTCGGTTTATTCATCCGACCCAATGTTTGTTTTTCAAATAACATATTACAGAGTTGTACTTCTAAGACTTGTTTGTTTCACATTTTTTTCTAAGCAATGCAAATGGCAGATCAGATAGAGGTAGGGTATTTGCATAGTGCTCAACATCTATTCAGGTATATGCTAACAATTGCTATTTTAAAAATGATATTTATTTACATTAAAAATATTTCTAGATGAGCTACCATATTCCATTAGAGTATTACTGGAATCAGCAGTTAGAAACTGTGATGGGTTCCACATTGAACAGAAAGATGTGCAGAACATCCTTAAATGGGAACAAGTTCAAACAATGGAGCAAGGAACTGAAATACCATTCAAACCAGCCAGGGTCATTTTACAGGTACCCATCTTGACTTATCAGCCAAAGAATGATAAGGTTGCTCATTATAACTTAGTGTTGACCCTCAGTTCAGTACCAGTTATGTTTTAATGGACATAAATAAAGATTATATAATTTTTTATAATGGAACCAGCTGATAAGTGATAATTTGGCTTATTAGTTAATTTTTAGTTGTTTTCAATCTCATTTTCTGCTAAGATGATATGTTTGTGAAGTGTGAACTGATAATGCAAAAGTTTTATTACTATATTATTAGTCCATTCTGCAGCTACATCACTTGTACTAACAATTGAAATATTCTTCAAAATGGAACTTCTTCCAATCCCCTATCACTCCTTCAAACTCATTTGAATCCTAAGACAAACTTCATGTAAGTTGATGAGGTCTACTGAAGAACCTGGATTATCAGTCTTTCACTTCCTCTCTTTTCATACAGGTTGTTCGAAAAATAGGCGGAGATATTTTAGAGGGTGATTCCTTGTTAAATAGTATGAAAAAAGTTTTCATAAACATGGGTCCGGAAATGCAGAGTTTTCAAGATTTAAAATCTTTTTTTATTAATATCTTTAAAAATACTTACTCTAATATATGTTGAAATTTGGCAATATTATTTTGTAGTCTTAAGAGGTAATTTAGCCCTAAATAGATTAAAATCAGTAGAACTAGTGGCGTCCCGGAGGCACCTATATTATAAAAATGTACGCCACTGCTTTTTTTTGTAACTTTAATATTTGTTGTTTGATTAAGCATCTAAAAATACAACTTCTATGCCTCTTGTATTTTGTTCGTATCTCACTACGTTATCGAGAAAAAACTTAAAACTGTTTCATTGCATGTCACTGAGCAAAATTGGTTTATTAATTTTTGCTAAAAAAAATCACAAGTGCCTTGGAAAACAAATACAGCTGCTTAATACAACAAATAATATTGCCAGATTTCATCAGAATCAAGTAAATATTTTTCAAGATATTAATACATTTTTTTTTTAATTTATCACCCTCTATCTGGAAAACTCTGCATTTCCGGACCCATATTTATAGACACTTTTTGATATTTTTTCACAAGGAATCACCCTCGAAAATATCTTAGTCTATTTTTCAAACACCCTGTAAATTTAAAGTAGCCATACTAACATTCTTCTTGAAATAATGTAGAGTATTAAACAAATCTTTGTCTTTACAAGTTTTGTCCTTGAACTGATATTCGTATTTTGAACACTCGATTTCTCCCAGTCATCTAGAATAGACGTGTCCAACGATCCAATTAAAAATAACACAATTGATAGGATTTGACTGGAGTGCCGGCTGTTGTGGATTTTGCCGCTATGAGGGACGCCGTGAAAGACCTAAGTGGTGATCCAAAGAAGATCAATCCCATCTGTCCTGCTGACCTCGTTATCGATCACTCCATACAGGTCGACTACGCGGGAACGTAAGTTATGATCAAAATTGCATGAAAGTAGTGTAGAGATTAGGTTCCTAAAAGGCAACACATATTTTTGCGTAGAAAGTATATCTAATAGAACCAAAAAAGTTAAAATGTTCCATTACAAAGATACTGAGCGATGTAATTTTGTAGTATGTTACATGCAAGTTCAAATGTCAAATTTCATTTCAATTCACCATATTTTCAAAGAGGAATGGATTAAAGTTTTTTATATGGATTCCACCTCAAAAAGATAGGAGATAGGCGATTTATGTAAAATTGAATACCTTATTCAAAATATCAGTAGCATAGAAAATAATCTTATTTCTTATACTATTGTGGTAAAAATTTACAATTTCTACGTTACTGATGCAGTGTCAGCCATGAAAATGATTTTGTATTTGTTGACTATGATGTCAGTACTACATGTACAAAAATTCAATATGATCCAATCCAAGCATACAGGTAATCCCCCATCCTATTTCTCTGGACAATCGAACCCACATGTGTTGAAAAAATCTTCTTTATTGTAAATGTTTCGGTCACACTGCTGAACTTTTTCAGTACAGTGACTTTGACAATATATTTTATTTATCTTCCAGGTGACACTTCATTTGTGTTTTCTTTCATTTTCATATTCCTTCACACGGTGCTATTAAAATAGTGTGAAAGGTCCTGTGCCATGCTGAGATTGCTGGGGCTGGTAATTTGTCTACCTCAGTGAAACTTCTAGAATTTATCCTATTATTGCTCCTTAAATCCATTGTGTTCTATCTGTTCAATGCCAACTCGAAACAAAAAATATGGAAAGTGCTCAGAAATCCTCAGAAAGGCAATATTTTATTATATGAGAACAAAAGAATTACGTGGCATTTATAAGTAATTGGTGTAATAATATTAAAGATTGAAACATAAAAAACTTTATTGCTCTGTTAACCAAAAAAGACATTTTGAGCGACCCCGAGGCATATCCCAGCCATTCCACACAAACCAATGTCTTTGATGGCAAAAACGAACATGAGACCGAAAAATTCACATTATCGTATGGACGCTAGACGAGACAAAGAAGAATGCCTCTAGACCATCTATAGATCGTGTCTTGAGACCGTCTCCAGACTGCCTATAGACAAATCGCGCAACGGGGTCTACTAGTCTGTACTAAGCTTAAGGATTAATACGCTGAACTACCCGTTAAACAAATTAAGTAATTGGTGTAAATACTGACATAATCAAGCACTTCTATTATATCAGCAGGTGATACAAATATCAATAGGTATAGTCAATTATTTTTTGAAATTCAATATAGATGTTACAGTTATTCTTCAGACTTTTGTTGTCGAACTTAGATTCACGGCATTCTCAGTTTTCGAATCGGTATTGATCGCATGTAAAAATGTGGGAAATCTTTGGAAAAAACTATATATTTTAGGTCATGATTATTTTGATAATTTATTTTTCTACGATACAAGAACAGGATTACAGCGCTGTACATATTCACGTGTAGTGCAGAAGCTCTGTGACTTAAACGAATTCCAATATAGCAACATAAATAGAAGCATACGCGGGAAGAAATGCGGGACGTGTGGTATTGAGTTTGAGCATCGATCGACGCATTTTCTGGACAGGCTACAGGCACACCGCTAAGCAGATCTAATAAATGTATATTTCCAATGTAGGCGTTCATCTAACATATAGTCTAATCATATTAGCAAACTTCCCGGAAATAATTCCAAAGTCCGGTTTTATTGGTGCAAGTTGTTCAAGGGCTCATTTTAAACATGGACGCAATTTTTGTGGCAAAACTTTTTATTTGACAAAGAATGACAAAACGTGTATTTTGGGATTCAATCGAAAGTGTTGACAGGAACGAAAAAACTTTTTATGTAAGATTTTTAGGTATTTATGAGACGTACAGAATGAGACCACACGTGAAAAGATCCGACTAATTATGGCCGAAACACTAACAAAAAACAAAAACAATTTTACCCAACTACTTGAAATTGTTCAAAGGATTCATACTTCTGAATAACAACAGTAAAATTGGAGTATAATGGTCAATTAGTTTTGTGAGAATTTCTAATTGTTTATCCCAAAACACCTGTGTCCCGGACATCACTATTAGTTTATCGAGTTATATACAGGATAAGGTCAAAGAGCATTTTACAGCAAAATACACTAATTTACTAATTACAAACCATTCCGAAAGATAAATGATATTTTTATGCGAAAAACAAATGTTACGTTTTTTTCTTCAAAGCAAATTCAAATATTTCGTATTTCTGCGTAATTGAGCAAATGCGCTACGATATTCGAAATACATAGGTTACTATACACATTTTAAAACAAAGCGGATGTATCTATCATCTTTTGTTGCGAGTTACTCACAAATACGAAATGATTGAATTTGTTTAGACGAAAAACGTAACACATACTTTTTTGTATAAAAATAACATTTATCTTCCGGAATAGTTTTCGACTCATATCGGCAAGGTAAACTAGTGTATTTTGCTATAAAATGCCCTTTGAACTAACCCATGTACTCGTATATTGCTCAAAAAAACTAGTAGTGATCGCCGGAAAACAGATGTATTGGGATAAACAATTAGAAATTCTCACAAACTGCTTGACCAATCTACTCCAATTTTGTTGTGGTTATTTAGAAGTATCAATCCTACGAATTTGAAGAATTTCAAATATTTTCGAGAAACCGTCGTCGCATTACCAACACGTGCCAAGACCTGCAGTTTTCCTCGGTTTTCGGCGATACCTTTTTTGCTACTAGTCGGATATGTTTACGTGTGGTCTCATTTTGTAGGTCTCAAAAATACTTAAAAAGCTTATAAGGAGAGTTATTTTGTCGCTGCCAATTATTTAGATTGAATACCGAAAAACACATTTTCTCATTCTTTGTTGTCGAATAAAAGGTTCTTCCACAAAAAATGGTGTACCCATTTCATGCGTCCATGTTTTGAATACCCCCTTGATCAACTTGCAGCGATAAAACCATACTTAGAATTATTTCGCAAGCCTGGGGTATTTGCGTCTAATATGATTAGACTAATAGTGCTTCGCTGCAACACCAACCCTGAACAAAATCAGTCAAGCTTTACACACTTTTCAAATTATTATTGAGCAACAAACAGAACAAAAATCACTTTTTAAGTGCAATCTGTATCGCTAATATATTGCTCAGACTGTCACAAGTCACAATACTCGTATATACGTAAAAATCGTAAGAATTGTGTTGTAAACGTAAGTGATGTCGAAGAGGGACAGCGTTTGGAATACCAAAGGATACCGAAAATTGCAATGCTCAGTTCCTACAGCTATAACTTATAGTTAGTATGCCTCTGGCGCCATGATGTGTCAGAAAGCAACACAATGGTGCGCCCCCTTTAAATCCGCCACTGTCTAGAATATAAATAAATAAAATGTATTGTCAAAATCATGAATGAAATCTTTACAATAAAGAAGATTTTCAAACACATGTGGTTTCGATTGGTCAGATAAATATGAAAACCACAGAATAAGTTTCAAATGTTCCATTAACCAAACACACAGGGTGTTACATAATTAAAAGGGCGCATTCCTAAAACAAATTTAACTAGAAACGTTCATATAAATATGTGATATTTAAAGCATAACAACCTGTAGCTTGGAATTTAAACTTTAGGACACATAAACCTTTAAAATTGAATTTGGTTCAGGAATGCGTACTTGCAATTATGGCCATCATTAAGTAACACCCTATATATTTTTTTCGATTTCGAGATTATAATCTCTACATCCTGTATCTTGGTAAGTGGGCATTCCAGAATCTATGTTTATATGAACTGTTTGTGTTATTTTTTTTGCTTTACTCCCTATAAATATTGGTATGTTTTTCTGAATCACAATGTATGAATCCTTTATTAGTATGCTCATTAATTAATTTCAATTGATAAAGGCAATATTTATTTATGACCTCCTCTGTTAGTTAAAACAATTTATATAGGGGGAAGAATATAAATAATAAAAAAAGTACTTCATCAACGATGTGTTTGATTCACCCAAGTATACGTGTTTATCCCTATTTTGTATGTTCACGATGATTGATGTTTTCAGCCCTGATGCTTTACAAAAGAATCAAGACTTAGAATTCGAGCGGAACAAGGAGAGATTTTTATTTTTGAAGGTATGCGAAAATATAGTATTGAATCAAGTACTTAACAAGTAAAATATGAAGTATGTGTAGTCACTTATTTAAGATTTTGGCGTTTGTACTGAATAAAGAAAGTAACGGCGATTGACTTAGGATAAACTTAAATTGTTAAAAATCTTTTTCGTTACAGTGGGGAGCAAAAGCATTCAACAACATGTTGATTGTCCCTCCAGGAAGTGGTATTGTTCATCAGGTCAACTTGGAATACTTAGCTAGAGTTGTCTTTGTCGACAAAGACACGTCACTTCTTTACCCTGATACAGTGGTAAGTTGCATCTGAACAGCGTATGGACTGTGGACATTATTTTAATGTGTGGCTAGTTTAAAATATCGCCAAATAGATATATGCGAATTTATTTTATTCTCCTTAGAGTTGATAAAGCGATTTGCACGGACCAAAAGATTTTCGAATGGTCGTCGACGCCTTTTGGATGGCCTCTACGTCCGCATACCGCTGCCCCTTTATGGTCAAATGTAGTTAACCGAACAGAAAATAATCACACGGTCCCATATCTGGAGAATATGGGGAGTGGTTGGTGGCTAACGTGCCATTTTATGTAAAAAAATTGGACACAAGCATCGATCGATGAGATGGTGCATTTTCGTGCAACAAGCACCAGCTTCCTTCTTCTGCGATATTCTGGCCGAACACGACGAATACGCGACAGCAAACGCCTCACAACATCAAGATAAAACCGTTTGGCTCGGTGGAACGAGTTCTTTGTGAATAATTCCCTTCGAATCGTAGAAACAAATCAGCATTGTCTTCACTTTGGCCTTTGCAAACGGATTTTTGGCTCGCTTTGATGTTACTATTCGACACTTTAACTCTTGGTTTCGGGATCGTATTGAAATCACCACGTTTCGTCACCAGTCACAATGTTCTACAGAAAGTTTTTGTCTTTTTTGGCCTCTTTAATGATGGCTCTCGAATGTTGAATTCGAAGCAAATTTTAGACATCCGTGGAACAAACCGTGAACACACCTTTCTCATGCCCAAATTCTTGGTCAAAATGTGGTGAATTGAATCTTTAGAGATATTAAATTCCATTTCTATGTATCTCAATGGAGATTTGAATCATTTTTGATAAATTCACGCACCTTTTCGACGATATCTGGCGTAACCACACATTTTGGCTGGCCAAAATCTGCGTCGACTTCCAGTGACTGGCTTTGAACCGTGTTAACCACTCATGGACTCGGCTATGAGATGAACAATCATCACCATACACTTGCATAAATATCTGATGCGTTTCGGTAAGTGTTTTACCAAGTGGCTTTTTGTTCGATGCCCATTTTTCGACCGATGCTAAAAAGGTATTGTCACTTTGAGCGCGATAACTCCGCGTGAAGTGGTTCGATTATCATGAAAGATATTCTAAATGAGGTAAGTGTCCACTTCAGCATAGTGATGTAGTAACTGATATTACTAAATCACGAATTAGGTCTGTTACCAAATATGGTGAAAAAGCGTGACTTAGTCACGACTTTGGGAATTATAGGTGCTTCACGGGAACGGAGACTGTCATATGGGATCAAGGTGTTAATGTTTGAATATGCGTGAGATGAATCCTATACCATCGAAGGACGACTAAGGCTTGCAAGCGATATTGTGCCTTATAGGCTTTGATAGTTGGCTTAATGCAATTGCATCGCGGTATTTTCTTTAGGATATCAGTACCCATAATCTGATCGTTATCCGAAAGTCGTGATCACGTCACGGTTCAAAATCCCTGATACCAAAAAGTAACGATATAAAATATAACAATTATTCAAAAATAACGATATCGGTCATCTCTACTTCAGCAGCCTCAGCTATGGGCGCTCGAGTAACAGTCTTTTCTAAGATTTGATAACACCGCCAACGCACCAGCATAGATTGAACCAAAAAGTGGCATATATTTCTATGTTTATGTAGGTAGGTACCGACTCTCACACAACGATGATCAACGGCCTTGGTGTTCTCGGATGGGGAGTAGGAGGAATCGAAGCTGAAGCAGTGATGCTGGGCCAATCAATCAGCATGTTGTTGCCGCAAGTGGTGGGCTATAGGCTGTATGGAGAACTCGACCAGTATGCCACCAGTACTGACTTAGTACTTACTATTACTAAGGTAATTATTGTTTTGATTGACATGTCTGCTGGTTGCTTCATTGTAACCCCAAGATTAACCTGTATCAAATTAGCACCCCAGAATGCTGTATCTTTCTTTCTCAGATTATTCGATAAGATCTCAACTCTAATGGAAGAGTTCTCAATGCTGTGCAGTAATAGTTCCTTAGCTGAAGTCAGAAATTTACAAAATGATGTTGTTTTTACTATTCGACCGCACATTTATGTACGTGACTTATGTCGTGCGGCAGCGTTAGAGCTCATTTATGCACGTAATTTGTGTTGCACTGCCACGCCCTAAAAGAGCTATTGTATATTTCTTATTGCGCGATGTCTAGACCACATGTCAGACTGGTAGTTGTACTGATTTCATGTCAACGACATTCCCTATCGACATCTGTTGGCGGCGTAACCTGGTCCAGAAATCGCGCGATAAGAAACAACGAACGACTGTCCTTTTAAAACGCGCGACATTGTACGACGTTGTTGAGCGACATAAATCGCGTGTATAATAATTGGGGTCCTGTCCAATAATGTTTGGTTTGGGTTTTTCTCTAGTTGGGTGTGTACTAGTTAGACATAGGCAGTCATGTTGAAGCTCTTGCAAGTTTCTCATTACTAGTTCACTGCAAAAGAGATTTTTAGATGCTAAGTCGGAATTGGTGAAGATTAATAATACAGTTGTGAAATGATCATGTGGTTTTTTCCCCGCAGCATCTCCGTCAGTTGGGTGTTGTGGGAAAGTTTGTGGAGTTTTACGGTCCGGGTGTGTCTGCTCTGAGCATAGCAGACCGTGCTACCATAGCGAATATGTGCCCGGAATATGGAGCAACTGTTGGTTACTTCCCCGTCGACATCAACTCGTTGGACTATCTTAGGCAGACAAGTAAGTACTCTTTTAACAATATTCCGTGTAAGGCAAAACATTGGCATACATAATTATGAAGTGTTGTTTCATTTGGAGAATCATTTTCAAGGACATATCTATTGAAATTATATCGTGTGGTATAACTTCAAAAGCAATTTTGTTTGGACCGTATTAGTCCAGGCACCTCTATAGGAGTATGTAAAAAGTCGGATATATGCCTAACCAGAAGGCCGATTTTAACGTTCTAAAGTTCATTTTATTCTTATCGCAAAATTGAGATAACATTGCAAATTTTTCAGTCTGGGATCAGTCACCATGGCCACGTGTGAACTCATATGTGACCTTAATTTGGAATTATTATTATGCACCTATACATAAAAAACGAGGTCACGCATATTTAAAAATGTCGGCCAAATTGTACAACGGTTATTCAACAAATCTTGGGAACCATTGAACCGATTTTAATTGCTTAAGGGTCGATTTATTCTTTTTCTGAAGGTAAACATATTTTGTGATTATACTTTTTGCGAATAATCCAGTAATTAATAATGAAATAATATTTTGTGATTTGTTTGCCATTTTTAAATATGGTGTTCTTTTGACCACAATTACCATGACATCATCATTTTTTAAATACTTCTGTATACATATCGGTGCATACATGACCATACTGTAATGCCTAGTCTTATAGTGGGCGCGTCGAGGTTTGAAAGGCTTGGAATGCTTAGTTCGACTCGAGTATTTTTGGTATATAATATTTGACCTGTGACTTTAACAATGCCTAATTGCTCCACGATCTAAAGATTATCTTCTTCTGTGTTACCCTCTCCCTTCCTTCCTTCTTTTCTTCTTCCCCTTTCTCTTTAACATTGTAGGATTTCTGGGTGACCAGACCTAAAAGACTCACGAACTGATACTAAGACAAGAGCTAAGGTTCTACGGACCATTCTGACAACCAACGATTATTTGACTTAACTGGAAATCCAATGTAGTTAATGTTGGTCTTGTCGAAATTGTCTAAATCCTATACCATAGAAATAAAGCGGCTTTTCTAAAATCAATAGTTCCTAAGTTATTTGTATCCATCATTGCTGAACTGGGATGTCTTTGCTTTGCCATGTCCAACATTACTGAGCCCAATTGTTCATAAGTCGCAACAAATCTTTAGCATATCGCTGTCAACAGTCTAAAAGCCGCTCCACACTCACGCCGATAATCTAGGCAAGAATCTTAGCGAAAATCTCGGTGAGAACGTCTGTGTCTTGATTTTATTCTTATACCCTCTGTAGCTGGCTAATAACGATTTTTTTTAATTTTTAATTCTTCAATGAGTAATTCCATCAAGGCACTAATACGTTTCCACGCATCATGGGCTTTTATTTTTATATTCTTTTGAGTTTGTATTACACAAAATCGGTTCTGCTTGAAAATATTCTACGAATGCCAATTCTAGTTCGTTCGTCGAAATCCGGCTCATATTGATGTTCATTAGTGAATACCATGCACAACTGTTCTAATCGACGAGTCACCTGCCACTGAGAAACATGCGAGTGCGGAATCAATACAAGTAGTCGCCTGTCCTCGCGTTCTCAGCTCTTTTGTCTCGCGTCAAAGAAACCGACAAAAATCGGAGAACAAGCTGAGCACCTGCGAAGATTAAGCGGCCTCCAGACTCACGGCGAGATGCCCCGAGAACACCCGAGAAGTGTGAATGTGACGGCTTTCTCGCAGGTTCGTACTCGGGCTCGCCTGTTCTCCGGACGATGTCGGTACTTTCGTCCGCTTCAAAGGGTTTTCTCGGCGAGAAAGGAGACACTATCAATATTCTCGTTTAGTCTCGTGCTAATTTCAGCGGCAGGGTAATTTGTTTATAGGAGATAATAATAGAGCTATTACATTTATTCTTTCAAAGTAAAAAACAAATACAAACCTTGTTCTATTGCGTTAAATTTGTGTCATCCATCGTCTGGGCCTATTGATCCCATCATTGTGGTACCGATGTAGTAATATTGCTGACAACGGTCTTCGCTCCATTCTACACCCTTCGCATAACTTTCTTGACACACGCTCCATTCTACATATGCATTACTTATTACACTTCTTTCATATATCAATTCATATGGATATCGCACTCCTATGTCCATCTTGCAGCTCACTCCATTTAATTAGGAATCCGCTCCCTACTGACATTACTTCTATGGCGAGTCCCAGTTCCAACACCACTGATTTTCGTCATCCGTTTCGAAGATCCATCCTATTTTATGGGGACGGTGTTGAGTACACGCCAACAATAAACTAAAAATGTCTCGCAATAACACCACCTACGAATGAAGCGAAACTCCTTTGCATGCTTCAATAGTTTCTCCGTTTGACAGACTAAACACCTACTTTTCTTCGCCAATATTATATTCTGCATCCCACTAGTACCGTACCATTTGCGCCATTTGCAACTACAGAACTGACTTCTCTCGGCGAGTTCCACAATTTAAGCATATATTTCCAAGGTCATCCCATCTACATCTCAAGGTCGTTCACTCCTACAACGTCACACCCACTCAAGGTCGAGAGTGATCGAGGTCATATATGTTCAAGGTCACTCGGAAACTCAAGGTCACACTTCAAGGTGACTCGAAAACTCAAGGTCACACTTCAAGGTCACTCGAAAACTCAAGGTCACACTTCAAGGTTAATCGAAAAATCAAGGTCACTCAAAAACTCAATGTCGCCCTTCAATGTCACTCAGAAACTCAAGGTCACACTGCAAGGTCACTCGAAAAACTCAAGGTCACACTTCAAGGTCACTCGGAAACTCAATATCACGTTTCAAGGTTACATTTCAAGGTTGGCACCGAAGGTCAGCTCTCAAGGTCGTTTGGCACCGAAGGTCGGCGCTCAAGGGCGTCCCAGAACATACAAACCCTATCTACTAATATTGACTAATTATAGTATGCTAATGCGCACAATACCAAGGCCGCTTTATGAAAATCGGTTTCACGTTCATATTTCTCATGTTTTTCTCGCTTCCTCGCGAGATTCTCGCATGAGTATGGAGAGGCTTTAACAAATATTAATTATTTCAGATCGCTCTGAAGAGCAGATCCGCGTAATAGAGGCGTACCTGAAGGCAACGAAACAGCTGAGAGATTACAATGCTGCTGACAGCGATCCTAAATACAGCCTTTCTGTTGAGCTGGACTTGGCAACTGTCGTCTCGTCCGTTAGCGGACCGAAGAGGCCTAATGACAGAGTCGCTGTCTCCGATATGAAGCGTGACTTCCTGGATTGCCTGTCAAATAAGGTGAGTTACTTGGTTCCCCACCTTTCGGTATTAACCTCGTACCTTCCCACTGCTTCTAGCAAAACACCACCAAAGAAACCCACCAAGCGCTGCCATCAAAAAATTAGCGAGGAAAGAGTGCCCCCTTTTGTTTCTCTTTTTTTTCTTTTTTCAATTTTTTATTTATTTATTTTTTTTCTGGGGCCTTCCATTACACATTCAAAATAAACATTAGCAAGAACAAAACCTAAACTGATAACTACATATTAAACTAAAATTCACACACAACTAATATCTTAAAGTTATCATTTACCTAATAAAAACAATAATAAAAGAAAAGAAAAAACCCGAACTAAATTACATTTATCAAATGAAGCTGAATAGCGACATCTCACAATAATTTTCGAAACCGAGCTTCACTGCTATCCATCCATCACCACTCTTTCGGCCCATTCATTCACTTATTCAATTGCCCTGTCATTCAACTTCCTTTCCACCTTCAACTGTGGCCTTAGGCCACCCCAGATGTGCCTCACTCGCTCCCTAGCATCCTGTCTCCCTTCCAGTCCGCATTCCTCTCTGATATGCTTTGCGCTTTCATCCCCTCTTCTACATTCGCATACATACCTCTCATCAATCCAAACCTATGGACGTAGGCCGGGAAGTTACCGTGTTCCGTCACAAGCTTTGAAGCTTACGAGGAAGCGGTCATTCCCAACCTCCCTACAAAGCTCATACAACTCCCTACCTTTTACGCTTGTATCCCATTTAATCTGCCATTCTTGCATCATACGCTTCTCCATGCTCTTTCTCCTAGTATGTCTTTCGTACCACCATTCATTATTCCAATCCACCCTGTCTCTCTGCCTTCCCTCTCAGCCATTTTTATGAACTCACATGCTCCCCTCTCAATCCATCTTATCTCAACATGCATCCCCTCTGCTCTCATCCTTCCAATCAGCGTCTTATCTTCACTCGTATCTTCCCCTTCATTCCGTAACTCCACAAGCTGTCAAACGCCACCCTGCAGTCGGTGAACACCTCCAGGATGTCAGCACGTAATTGTATCCCTGTCTCCAGCCCCCTGTAAATAGCGGAGAGCTCCCCCCCAGTAAGGACGAGGAAACTCCCCCAACTCTTTCGGAAGCTTGAACCTCGACCTGGCCGCTCCGCGTTGCCACCATACCCACGCCCGTTCTATCTTCATCCACGCTTTCCAAGTATCTTGCTCGTTCTCCATTCGTACTACCAGCTCATTCCTAACAATCTTCTCTGGCGTCTTCCATCCCTTTCGCACACTCTTACTCTCGTCATTTTTTGCGCTCCTTGAAACGCAGGCCCTCCCGCTACCGTACTGGCATACGTGCGCAGGCGCTCTTCCATCTCCGCCGCTTCCTTGGAGCTTTCTGCTTTCGTTGTCCCACTCACTGCCTCTCGTTCCACTACGTCTCCCTCTTTTTCCCCCCTTTTCCTAACGCTTTTCACATTTTCAATCACCCAGTTTAGCTTCTCATCCATACGCTCCATCCTATTCATCATACGTGCTTCAGACCTTCTCCATTGCCTCCACACTTTCATAACTCACCCAGAAAATTGACGCAATTACTCGCAATTCCATTCATTCCATTTGCGACTGCCACTTTGTCACCCACGGTGAAGCTGAGCTTCTCCCCGCCGCAATCCTACTCGTGGCTTCTGTAACATTGTTGCACATACTAGTTATGTTCCCAATCATACTCCTGACCCTAGCTACCCCTTCCTCTTCCCCTTCTTCTTGGTCCTTTTTTGCTGTCACCCCTCGTTCGTCCGGGGCCTTCCCGTCCAACAGCTCACCCCCTCCAGTCCCCAATTCTTTCTCCGATCTTCCTTTCTTCGTAAAATGTTTTTCTTTTCCCTTCCTCTTCCTCTGCTCCTCCTGCCCATGTCGTCGTGGTATCTCCCCCCTCAACAGCGCCTCCATCGCCATATCTGCCAAATTCCTTCCGAATTGCTTCATTTATTCTAAGTCCGTTATTTTGGACTCGTTTCTCTTCTGGGCTCCTGATACCTCTTGTATCTTATTCTTGTTATAACGGCCTTATTTGTTGATCGATTCGCCTGAAATTTGGAGGGTGAGTATATCTTTTCATCCCCCACACTCCACCACCGATTGCACCACCCTGCCAAAAGGGCACTAATGTCTTTAGGCCGAAATGGCCAATTTCTCGCTTTGTTACTGCACCAAGACGGTTCCGGGGGCAGACCACTAGGACCTTGCCCCTTTTCACATACCTAACACACTATAGTGGCTACCCTAACCTCAATTCCGTCGCGCGCGACTTATAGCTCTTATTGCCGTGACGACCGGAAACCAAGGTGAATGACAGTGGCATTACTAGATTTCAGACCTTCTTCAACAAAGTCCTAGATCCTCTTATACGAGGGCGGTCCAAAAACTACTTAGCATCACCGCTCGGTGGCGTCACTATCGCAAGAAAGAGAAATTTACTATCGTACAGTACATTCTCGTAGACAGCTACTGTCAAAATTTCAGCCGAATCGTATCAGTAGTTTTGTTTTGACCGCGGATTTTAGAAAAATGGAAAAAGAGCAATATCGGTCGGTGATTCGATTCTTGTTTTTGGAAGGGAAATCGCGCAGCGAAGTCAAAGAACGCGTGAATGCTGTGTACGAAGACTCTTTTCCTCCTATGGCGACCGTATTGGTTTAACGAGTTTCAACGATGATGATGGTCATCGTTTTCTGGGATTCACAAGGTGTGATCTACATCGACTACCTGGAGAAGGGCAAAACGGTCACAGGGCTCTACTATGCCCAATTATTGGGCCGACTCGACGCCGAATTGCAGAAATAACGGCTCTATTTGGCGAAAAGAAAAGTGCACTTACACGCCAAATTGAGTTAGGCTATGGAATTCTGCCCCATCCACCGTATTCTCCAGATTTGGCAGCGTGCGACTCCTTTTTGTTTCCAAACTTGAGAAAGTCAGAAATTTGAGTCGAATGAGGTTAACGCCGTCACGAAGGCCTACTTTGCAGACGCCCAGAAAACTTATTTTTCAGAAGTGTAAAAGAAGTTATATCATCACTGGGTCAAGTGTATCGAGCTGAATGAGAAATAATTCGCCACATTTCCAAAATTATCGTTCTTATTTTGTAGGCTCAGTACTTATGGAACCACCCTCGTAGATCGATATCATGTAGGATTTCCTATAAAATGGTATCTATAAACTTGCTGACATTCACTTCATGCACAACCTGTATTAGGCAAAGAATGAACTAGCGGCACACTGGCGGCTACCGAGTGCACAAGTGAATATTTTACAGATTTTTTGACATCATATAATTTTTTTGCATAACCCTGCCGTTTTTTATATCTATATATTTTAAGTAGTCCGATTGAAGCTTCGGTATCGGTTTTGGCCAAAAATACACCGTCGGCCACACATTCGGCCTTCGGCAAAAAAAAAGACACCCTCGTTTGGCCGAAGACCGAAGCTTTCGACAAATCTGTACAACAGATTTTACGAAAACGTTGCATACTGTGGGAGTGAAAACGGACATAATCTTGGCCAGCAAATCTAACGTTAATACGAATTGGATTTTAGTCCCTTTGTTGAAACCGATAACAACAATTATTACGATTTATATTAAGTATTATCTAATATTAAGACATAAAAATTTTAGTTAGGTGCACAGTAAAGTAATCAGTTCTATTGTATATATATTGTCTGAAATGTCTTTAAGTTTCCAATTGCTACCAGTGTACATATTTTGTCAGGTGATTATTCCACAGGACAACAGTTTACTGTTTTGTTGACATGCTACAATTTTTTTTGGATCTTCATGTACACATTTCAGTTTTCGTAAAGAATTCACTTCTTAATGATGATCACTAAAGTCGGCTTTTAACTTATTCCGTTGTCAAGAAATACCTTTCGAATGTTCAGTTTGTTTAAAAAATTAACTTTATTGCAAAGTATGATTTAGAAAATGGTTCATGGCATCGGATGTTTCATAAGTATTGTCATTGTGTTTATATTCTGTTTCAAATATTTTTTTTTCATTGTAAATGCATTTTTTAACAAGTATCAAGGAGTGCGTTTTTTTTATTACCAGAACCGTACGTATATCAGAAAAATATACAATTTCAAGAATTTGATTCTTTCAGGAATAAGCGTCCGCATTTTTGGGTCATTTCATAAATTTACTTCAAATGGTATTTCAGTTTCACGTTGAACGTGATTGACATAATATAAGATTATTCACCTATAAATAAAAAAATATAAAAAATAGGTGTGACATGTCATTGGTGATTTGAAAGCTATATCCGTAGCTTTAACTCCAAAAACCTTACAAGTAATCACTATAAGTGATACATAACGTTAGCCTTATTTTGACACTCATAGCTCATGCGTGATAAATGTTAAAGGACGTTCACGTATGCTGTGATGTGAATAAACAACTTCGGCAATCACAATGCGGCATTTTTCATTTATATACTCCAGCAGATCTAAGGCCTAAACACTCATGGGGTACCGTGGGGCTATAGGGGGATACAGGGGAAAAGGGGGGACGCCTCACGGACTTTGAAAACGTCAATCATTGAAATCTCGGTTCGCGTTCAATAGCTCAGTCACCATGTAACCCCTAGATGGCTGACGATTCTGGCTGTATAGTAGATGTAGTCTATTTGCCGTTGAAAAAACTAAAAGTGATGCTTTCGTCCATCCGACCAAAATACAGCTGTGCTTTTTGGCTTTATGAGCATGGTACCTTATTTTGTCTTTTGATCGCGAACTGACCATACCTCCTGGATAGAGGATAGTTGCGATTTTAAGAGAGAAAACGAAGTCCACATCTCAACACATTTCTAATAGACATTCTATTTTGAAAATTTAAAATATCGGCAAAATCTGTCGCTTATGAATTTTTGCTTACTAACTAGTAAAAATACTGTTCGTAATGGTAATATCATCTCGTAACTGGGTGATACTGGACTTACACAACTGTTTCATCTCTCAGCTATACAGTTGAAAAATGCAGTGTTTACGGAATCACATTTCCACATTACTGAATTTTCGACATCGTCGCCATTAAATAAAAAGTTATCGGATTAATCTGTCTTTTTTCACTTTGTGAAATATACATATTCTTCGAATTCATGGAGTATGAGCGTGCACAAAAGAAAATCGTTTTAGATAATCTTTGGCCATGTTTGCATCCCAGGTACCCAAGTGCTTATATAACGCATAGCCACAGTGTAAACGGGTACCGAAAAGCATTTATGCACGGAACTGTGGTGTTCTGTATCGATGTAAGCACTTGACTAGCTATGGTGTAAATTTTGCCTTTTTGCTCACTGGCAACCTTTAAAATAAAATATCCCAATGTGTCAAGTGTACATAATGAAGAATGAATCATCATTAAGGTAACGTTACTAAAAATGGTAAATATGGTGTAAAAATTGTACAGTGATATAAAATTCTTATGAGCATCTCGAAAACTGACTGCCACTTGACATAATAGAGCATTTCATGTTAAGGATGCCTGTCAGTTTCAATCCGTGAATGTTGTTTAGTGTCAGCAGGACAAATGAAGGCCAGGTAAGTACTTGAGGCTTATTAAATTGATAAAATCATAGGTACTATAATGTTTTATTTGTACTACATATTTTTTTTATATTACATTGTGGATCAAAAGGTTGGTAGAGTGTATCTCTGTGTGTATATGATCACCTTTTATAGGACAACTACACCCAGTGATGTTTCACAAAAATCGCATCAGACCAGATACAGTGTGTCCAATAAAAAATGACATTTCCTTTAAAAATCTAGAAAAACAACATTCATAAAATAAAAATGTAAGTATCACACTTTCTAACTGCAATAATAAAGCAAAAAATATTCTTATAAGCACGTCTTAAAATATTCGCTTCCAGAATAATTTTTAAATTAACCATACTTTTACTTGCTACGTCACTGATATTTTTTTGCAAATACATTCAAAGTCACATACTTTTTATAGTAGTTTTGTCTTTTTTTGACGGTAAAGACCGTTTAGAGACCTTATTGCAAAAATAACTATACGTTTCATTATAATTTTTTCACTTGTGCATTTGCAATATGCTCGAAATATGCCGCATGCGGCACTTGCCGCCCGCGACTTTATTGTCTCTGGGTGGTATATCCTTAAATATACTTACTAAATAAATAACTATTATAATTATGTAACTAAATACATAAAAATGTTATATAAAATGGTGATCTTTATTTTATTATTGTTCGTCATTTTTTATAAATAAAGTTATATAATTTAGTGGCGACCCTCTTTTTTCACCTTATGGCACTTGGGTCTTAAAGAATGCCGACCGCTGTTGTAGAGACATACGATAAAATTGAATTGAGTGAATATCTGAATGTTTGACTTATCTTAACGACTTTTTTACACTGATGGTGGAGGTTTTCTAGCGGTTTCCCTACTCTAATATGTGAAACCAATCATCAAAGAATTATTACTCTTCAATATGCCAAGCTCAGTGTCATATCATTCACTGTATGTTATTAATCAAGGATATAGTTAGATAACACACATAACGATAAAGTTGCAGAATTTCAAGATGGCGACGGGCGCTGTATGGGGATATTTTTTCTTGTACCTTATATTATTATAATATATATTCACTATCTGCAAAAATGGCGCCCTCTCAATTTTTTGTTTTTAATTAGTCTGACGTCGATTTAAAATAAATACATTTCAAGGACTTGTACAGCAAGATTATTACTTTAATTTAGGTACTTTAAATATTGAGCCCGGTAAGCCCAGATCAAATTTGTTTTAAACAATTTTTTTAGTAAATTACAATTTTTCCACCCGGACAATTTTTTGAGTTTTTTTCGGATCATTTCGTTTTGTCTAACTTTTCTGAAAAGCTCACCATTTTCGAGTTAAAAGCGATTTAATGTCTGAAATGCTTTAAAATTGGGTATACTCAATGCTAAAAAACTAGGTTAAAATCATTGTGTTTGAGGTCGCCAAGCATCTAAATTAAAATTTAAACCTTGCTTTACAGGACCCCGAAAACTATTTTAAGATAACTATATTTTAAAGCGATTTTCAACCGTGTCTGTCAAGCCAAAATTGGCTATCTTTTGGTTTCCGCAGACTGTCAGTTATCCCCATGTTTGTCCAACCAATGAAACCACATTTATTTAAAATTCAGGGTGGGGTTTCGCATTTTTTTGGAGGGCTTTTGGCATTTTCGGAACGATGTACGAGGGTACATAAAAAATCTACAGATAACTCCATGCTCGCTGTTATGGGAGGCCAAATTTTGGAATGATGACTTCTGGGAGGATTCTGAAAATGAAAAGAAAAAACAAAGGAAGTGTCACCTGGAACACAGATAAATAAAATATTGCCAAAACAGTATCATGTACTGAAGAAGACCATTATTCTGACCGAGAGGTATACACGAAAGAAGAAATTTTAAATACATGTGGTTTCATTGGCCGCATAAACCTGGGGGACTATCGACATGAAAACCGCAGAATAAGTTTCATATGATACATGAATCGCGTATTACGTAACCACTCATTATCAAAACAAATGTTTGGATGGGTCTTTTGACAATCGTTAATGTAATGTTACATATTCTCATATTCAAAGAGAAGATCGACATACCTTGCTATAATATTGTTTTGGTGGTGGGCTATTAAGCTATAACCGATTCAATGTGCACACATTGATGACCTGCCAGTCGGCCATTCTGAAAAAGATAGTGGTTTAATGTTGTATGGGTTAAGCGTTTTAAAATGAGGTATCACATAATCCCCATTCCATTTGAACTTCTCAACTGCCACTTTTACGCTATGTATGCATACTTGATAATTTGACCTGTTGCACAAATACAAGGGGGGGGGGGGAAGTACTATATAATTTGGACAACCCAACAAAATCAACTCATAGTCTGTTATGGCTTCGAGATAAAATATTTTTTCTATAATAATCGGCCGACTTTTTGTTCCTTAATGGGACGAACTACGCCCAGTGACAAACTGAGATTCACTGTCAGCTGTGGCGAGTCCATCCCAGCACAGAACGCAATTTCATGAAAGTGTAGAAGAAACTCTCAACAGTAAAACATAGTTGAAGCATAGTGGCTTCTATGGAATCAAGCAACTACAGGCTGTGATACGGATGGAAAACACGAATCACACCAATAGTTCCTTAAATCCTAGAAGGCGGGTATTTTCAGTTTTTCATGTCTGTAGATGCGACAACCTCAATATTTCCTTGATAAATCTAGCTTTATGACTGCTGACTAACTTCATCAAAGCTAGATAACCAAAGTCATATAGAGGCATCGGTCTTCAATTTCCGGTATGGTATAACAGTATCACTACATGCTGGTGAACCTAAAATTCTAAGTGAATAAGGATCTAAACCCAAGTCAAGGGTCTAGAATATATTTATCTAATTATTTCATTAATTTTTTGAAATATAAGAAATATGGGTATGTAAAAGATTAAACATTAATGGGGACAAACACTTTTGTTTGGTTTTTTTTAATATACATAATAAAGTATGAAGACAAACTTTAACCATCGAATCCTTGGTCAATTTGAAGACTAAATGTTCAACATGGGTCCGTAACGGCTTTGTTTTCGAGCTAGAGCACTATCACTAAAGAAGTACGAGTAACGTTCCAAATATTTATATGAATAATGAAACGTATTTATTGAACAGTTGGTATAACCTATGATAAACTTTGCATGTTTTAAAAGTTGCTGAGGCTCAATATGAACGTGGATGAAAATAGTATTATCCTGTATTTTTGGAAAAAAATTTATTTGGAAGGTCAATAGTCAAAACAAATCAATGTCATGCTATTTTTTCCAAAAATAATGGATAACATTATCCGTAACTACGTCTGAAAACAACTGTGAATCATGTGATATTCACCACAGGGCATACTTAATTGAAATGAAATACGTTCCATTTTTTTATATTTTTTTAGAACAATATCATCATTTCTTTCAGTGCGAATATCCTCTAGCTTGAAAACAAAGCCGTTGCGGACCCATGTTCATATGGAAATTTCGTCTTCAAATTGACCAAGGATTCGATGGTTAAAGTTTGTCTACATACTCCATTAACACCCTTTATATAAAATATAATACGAAAAAATTGCAGTTCTATGATAAAATTTGTTTTTGAGATATGAATAAGAAAGTTGGAGATAGGATACAAAACCCCAGCATAAGTTTGAGTTGTTACACAAGCAAAATATTTCAAGAATTTCTATAACGAGAATAATGAAGGATAAAAACCGTAGTTAAAGTAAATACTTACCTCATCACTTGTGATGTACTAAACAGGATGTAACCACATTCTCCACTAACTATAAGCTGGGTTCTTTAATCTGAGGTCATAGTCCAAGAGCAATTTGCCTAGAGCGATAAGGCCCAAATGACATGTACACAATGTTTACCTAAAACCAAAAACCAGATATTAATAGCTTGTTTGAATAATCTGCACAAATAAATCAGTACGTCATAATTTGCTGCCGACTAGACCTGGTTAATCACATTCTAACGATGGTCGTTCCAGGTAAGACTTTCCCTATGACCAGAGTGACTCATAGAGGTATATAAATATGGACTGGTTAATACAGTGCTTTGCAAAAAAGATCTCGTTTATTTTTTAAAGATAAGATAAGTGAAAGTCGGGATGATGAACCATACACGGATTTTTTAATGCAAAAGCACATTTTAAAACCCAATACTTTACAGTCCTATAGTATAAATTGCGAACTGGTGGGCTGACAAAGTTGAGTGTTTTTGTACATCGAAAGTATCCGTGTAAAAAATGATAAATTTTGATAATTTTTTCGAATGTTTTGAATAAATATCTTATTACATATTCAAATAGATCCTTCCAAGAGAAGCGTATATATTCCAGGCTTTATATGAAGAGCATGTATAGCAAAAAAGAAGTAAATAATTCAGTTGATTGTATAAAGCTTAAATGCCAACTTAATAAAATTAGACATCCTTCCAAATATTTAGTGTTTTTGAGTACCTCTTAAGTAAAAAATGCTTGAGCTTAATTCATTCAGATTTTTGAAAAAATATGTTATCTCGCACTTCATTTGGTAGGATTATCCGTTAAAATGACCAAAATTATATTTTGCCATAAGACATAAAAAACAAGATTTTTGAGTCAAATGAGTGCATTTACTTACAAAAAACGAGTTGATATTTTCTAGAAATATAAAAATGCTAAATTGTATTTTATTTCCAATTAATGTTTTTGTTAAAAGATATTTTTCGAGCTGCGGAAGATATTATTTTTGAGCTATTGAATGCATTGTTCTTACGAAGTAAATTGAACATATGAAAAAGACAATGAATATAATAAATAAAAAGTAGAAATAATACGCAAACTGAATTTTACAACAATGAGACCTATACAACATTTTTTCTTAAAGTTTTTCTACATACACAGAAAATCAAAAAATACGAAAGAGAGGTGGTTAAAGAATCTTTTGATTCAGTTGAACAAATCGAAAACGTTAATCAATTCCTTTTCGTTTTTGTCTATACGTGTTCTTTTACCCCAAAAAACCAAATACGATTACTGCAACTTTTTTGACAAAAGATGTCACATTCTTTTACAGGAAGATTTTTAGGTCCTTCATTCGTACACGTTTTACAAAGAAATAGATGACAGAGCTGCAGAACTTATATAGGATAAAGCCGTCCTGACATTAATAACTTGCATTACTTAATGTAATCTACGCAAATATGTGTAATGTATCTTATATATTTACACTATCTCAGTATATTATTACTCGGGCAAAACAAAAACAGATGAGTGGATAGAAGTCTTACCTCGTTGTACAGTATACATTGCACTTCAGAGCAACACCTTCACTTGGTTGTCTAGTCTGGGGCTGTACTCAAACACAACTGACTCCAGCAATGATGTCCTGATGCCATTTATATGTCAACCTAGAAACAGATTAATACAAAATTACCAAAATATTTGCTCCCTAATTACTTTCTTGTCTATTGGTATGCAAATCGCTATTTGGATCGTCGCGACCAGGCACTGCAGTTAATAACAATCTAATGAGAGGCGTCCCCCGTACGGCTGCCCTATAACCATTGGTAATTATCTTCTTATTTCCTCAAAAGGTAAACACGAGTTTCGATAACGCGCTGGCCGATGTGGTGACCGCCACGTTTGGTATTTGGTGGCGAAGTTTTACTAATACTTTTGATAATATATCTCTAAATTGATAAGGATAATTAGTATGTCATGATTTCGAAAAAAACATTTTTGATAACTTCATCATAAACTTTGTTTCAATGTTAAACCTGAACTTTAGTATTCTATTCGCTGGATGTTCCTCCACAAAACTCTAAGGAACTGGAAAACAGTACTATCTCTACTGAGCGGAACCGAGAACTCGAGAGAGACTTGAGGCAGATAAACAGATAAAAGACATACAAAAAACATACTGGAAAAACTTTATATAAGATCCTATACGATGTATATTAAATTTTTTTCTAAAACGCCATACCAACAAGTTCTATACATACACAGAGTGTTCCATTTGAACATTTTGAGAAATCGTTCGTTTTGCTTTCTTGACTACCCTGTATAGCCTGTAAAAAAACTGAAACAGTAAGTGGATAGAAAGAAATTTTTGGATCATAGAATTCTTCTGACAAAAAATTTAGGAGTCTAGCTGCAACAGGCGCGGAGGTGTGAGTTGTAAAAATTGTCTAATATCTCAACAATTCAGAAATAGAACTGTATAGTATGCTACATCAAATTGCGTCGTTTGAAAGGGCATATCTGAATCTGCAATAAAATGTAGTTCTTTTCATTTAAAAAAATTATGGATCACTAAGTAACTATGTATCACCCTGTAGAACTAAACAGATTTTTCAAGTTAGGAGCGTTGGTTACAATTTTTGTAATTGATTTTTTTAGATACCACACCTAAAAACTCACCCTGTATATAAATGAAAATAGTGTGCAATACAATTTTACTAGAAGACGTCACCAGTAAAATATCTAATTAAACCTTTCTTACAAATTACCGTCCAATGATTTCTTCAGAACTACCACTGGAGTCACTAAGTCAACAATATGATTCTTGAGATTTTCAAAACTGTACGATGTGGATGTTCTTTCGATTTGCTTTTAAAGTTTTTGACGTTTAAATCAGCGCAGCGATCGAAAATAATATAAATAAAATCCGTCGTAATCTAATCTGTATCTGCATATATTATATAGGCATTATCAAGAATGATTCCTTGTTTATCTCTTTTTAAAATATATTTACTTTGCGGTACGCAGATCCATTGTTGTCCATCAAAACAGAACAAATAATAATGTCATGTCGATTAGGTTTTATATTTGCTTTATTGAATCCACGTCATGAAATTACAAATAATTAGAGATTTTTTTGAGGTGCCAAATGCTTAGAAATATTTCAGATATGGTATCAAAACGTCCATCAATAGCTAATTTGACTAAAAAATGGATCTTGTAGATTGGTTTGATACTGCTCAATAATCATGCAATAATATAGATTAATTTGCCAATCGTGCATAGGTAAACGTTCAGATCAAAAGCATTTTGGGTGTTTTAACATCTGGAACTTATAGTGTGGTTTTCATGCTGATAAATCTGCATGTTTTTCTGACCACCATATAAAACCACATATGTTGGATCGACTTTTCACTAGCCAACATATATGGTTTCATTCATTCCAGAAAAACAAACATTTTGATTGTAGCTTAATGTTGCAAGTCGCAAGTAAGTTTTCACTCATTTATGAAACTAGACAGTTTCAAAAATGTTCGACCCCGTTAGAATTTCCATTTGCTGAACTGGGTAAACGCATTACATGGGATTTGTCTTTTTTCGGGAAAAAAAATAATCAAAACTATAAAGTTAAAATGTTTTTGATGGTATCTCTAGCATATCCAATGTCTGGTCAATTTTTGAGGTCATTGTATTTGATTGACTTTCATAACAAATGGTCATTTCAAAGAATAAAATTTGAGCTTATTTTAATGTTTTTCTTGATTAATTACCATGTAAGTGCACATATTTTTCGATATAATCCGATTCCGAATTAATGATTCTGAATTCGACTAGGATATCTAGACTAGAAGAATGATGATTTGAACAGTCTTACTATATAGCTTTATTACTGAGTTTGAAATCTGGACAAATTGCTCTTTCTCTTCTATCCAAAAAAAGGTATAAAGTAGTGATGTACGTGGTCAGCAGAAAAGTTACTAGACATTGTTAAGAAACCATGATAATTGGATTTATTTTTCACTGAAAACTGATCAGCAAATATTAAAAAGCTTGTAGTGCCTTACGTCCAAAAAAATTTACCCAAAAATGCTCATCATATTTATAATTGTTATTCATTGAGAAAACGCCGATATTCACAGCAGCGTAACTGCTTCAGCAAATTTGAACATGCAGAGCCCCATTTTCGAAGTTGGTAGATCTCTTATACCAAAATAACATATGTGAAAATAACAGATGAACTATCGTTTAAAAAATATATGGCAAAAACACATTTCATCATGCAATGAAAATTTCGCTTAATTTTTTGAATTACTTTCGGGATAGTGGGCCATTTTCTATGCAGGATGAAATTTGTGTGTATCATTTTTATAACTTACGGTTTGACATTCTCACTGATACAATGAACGTATTAATCTTTTGAATGCGCGATAACATTGTATAAAATATAATAAATGCACAACTCTTCAGGATTTTTCATATTTATCAAACCACGATATACTTACCTACTTTTTAACATAAACAGTGGATGAAATGTAGGAAACAATAACAAATTCTACCTATGTGCAATAATTGTTTGTCCACTTGGTGACAGCAATTTCGCAATCCTTTCTTCGGTTTTTGCACGATCCTCAATTTTCCTTTTGAGAAGAATTACATTTAGATTTTTAAATCTGTACGAAGGTAAATTCAGAAAAGTGTTCTTTGTCTATCCTTATACGGATGTATCTTGATAATATTCCAGTCGAATCGTGTCTTTACAAGGAAAGAAGTGGGTTGGTTTTTTACAATTGGCATTTTTTGGGTTTGCTAATAACATCTCGTGACACAACATTAAAAAAATGTTTAGTGTGTGTTTATTACTAGAAGACTATCAAGGTTTTGGTCATGACTCCCAGTTCAAGATAAAATCATTCAAAAAATTATTTAGTTACAGTTTTCATAATTCTTTCCTCCGATGAATCATTAATTCTATATTAGTGGAAACTTTTTGTAGAATCCGACTTGCCCTTTAAAGTAATCAGTTATTGATATTAAGGATTTTTTCATACGCGGCTTTACCACGACGCACTACAATTGGCAAAAACTTCAGTTGGCTAATTATGAAAACTGAGATACGTGGCATAATTGATGGGAGCAATTAGATGATTCTAGATAAAATTTTGTATCTCGGCCGTAAAAAGCGTTTATAAATGTCCCATGGCGTGTTACATCCATCTTGACGGTTTCAACTTAAGAATTTATGCAAAAAATTAATTTTAAATTTCAAAATTGTTGTTAAAAATGACGTTAAAAAATAGCGATTAGCCAATAGCACACATATCAAGACCAATGATGTGCCCATTCTCACAAATTTTTAGCCATTTACCGTTATTATTGCATAGTTATAAACATTTATTCAATATCAAAAAATAAAATTAAAGGCCTTTTAATGCTATAAAATCTTCAGCTTACCGATTATTTATAAAATTTAATTTGAAAATCATACAAGCAAAATAATGAGTTTTTCCCATTGTTTATAAAAAAACCCATATCTGGCTGTATCTTTTTATGTATTTGTCATTAGAAAGACCCCTTTCATTCCAAACTTTCACATATCTGTTATTTTTTTACAAGAAATACCTATTTTTTCTCTGTAGCCTTGGCTACTATTCGATCGCCTAGTTTGCCTATGAGGTAGAGCCGGCCGTGTTTATGTCTTGCCTCGAACCCCTAGCTGTTTCTGTGGCAACATGGTTATCTTAGATGGCAAAAATTCATTGGACCACTTTCAACACGTATAATTTGGTTGAAACACCAGTAAAAATTACGTAAAATACTGTGGTTTTCGTGTCGATAATCCCCCCTTGTTTATCTGGTCGATCAAACCACATGTATTTAAATTTCTCCTTTATTGTATAAGTTCCAGTCACAACGGTGACGTTTTCAAAACATTGGCTCTTTTTTGACAATAGTTTCTTTGTCTGTCTTCCAGGTGACGCTCCGTTTTTTATTTCTTTCCATTTTCACATTCCTCTACAGCGCGTTGCTACAATAGAGAGGTCTGTACCATGCTGAAATTGCGCAGAGCCATCATTCTAAACTTTAAGATGGCACCACGCAAAACCAGTATAGATAGATAGATAGATACATTTATTGTCTTGTAGATCATAAAATGACATAAGCCTCGTCCTAAAGGGGAGGTACATAGTACACTCAATTAAAAGTAAAAACAAAACAAACATAAGTATTTACAAAGTACAAACAGGAACAACTCAAGGCGGACAGACATTCACATATAAAAAAAGTTTTAGAAATATATCACAGTGCGAGGTATTCAGACAAAGAGTAGAAACATTTTTCAACTAATTTTCGTAGTTGAGATTTAAAACTAGCAATACTACTGACATTCCTGAGATTAGCTCAAAATTTGTTATACAGGGTGGCGCATCGAAAACGAAACAGACGCATTTACTGGCAGCTCAGTTTTTTTTTTTTGGAAAAACGCTCAGACCCGTCGATTTTGTTTTCGAGGGGGACACAAGTTTGGCGAAAAATCACGTTAACACGTGCAGCCTCCTGGGCGGGGGTGACACCAACCCTAAAATCTTAAATGGAAAGGGGGGTCGAGTGATACCTTATTTTAAAGGTCTTTCAATTCCCTTTATAGTGATGTAAAATACATGAGCTTCAGTTCAGTAGTTTTGAAGATTTATTGATTTAAAGCTTAAAGTAGACTTTAATAGGTACATCAGATTAGTTTGTAGAAGAAATTTTACTAAAAGAATTTACTTAATAAGTAAATGCTTTTCTTCACTACGCCCATGGTTTGTTTATCATTTTGTTGTTGGAGCGTTTTTTGTGGAAAAAAGTTATTTCTTGAAGAAAGATAAGGAAATATCTCGTACTTATTTTAAATAGGAATTTAGTACATAGTTTGCCATAGATTTGACCAAACTTTGTTAGACAGCAGAAAGAGTTGAAATTATCGAAATATTTTTTCGGAAATAATCAGTGCGCTAATAGAATAGCAGAAATATTTAATGAGCGACATGAGAACAGCATCGAAAATATGTTCTAGAACTTGTAGCTAAATTACGGGAAACTGGGTCAGTCGCCAATAAAAAACGCAACATTGGAAATCCCATAAGGAACGAAGCAATCGAGGTGGGGGTTTTAGGGCAAGTTTATGTAAATCCTAAGTTAAGTACCTGCAAATCGGAGACTGTGTGTGATGTTAGTCGACGTACTGTCCAACGGATTCTAAAGGCCCATAGTTTTCATCCGTATAAAATTCACCTGGTACAAGAACTTAATGAAGACGATATCGATCGGCGATTACAATTTTGTGAAGATATGAGTGAACGAATGATAAACGATGAACATTTTTTATTCAACACTTGCTTTTCCGACGAATGTTCCTTTTTCTTAAATGGCATAGTAAATCGTCATAACTGCCGATATTGGTCCGATTCTAATCCCAGAATTTATCATGAGGTTCATACACAGCAGCCACAAAAATTAAATGTTTGGGCTGGTATTTTTGGCGATCATTTAGTTGCTCCTTTTTTCTTACCTGGAAATTTGACCGGTGAAATGTATTTGATATTACTGGAAGACGCCATTGATCCTGCATTAACAGCCATAATTGAAAATCAGAATGATCGGCGGTACATTGCGAATAGGTTGATGTTCCAACAGGATGGTGCCCCACCACATTACGCATTACGTGTTCGACAACATTTAGATCAGACGTTTCCAGATCGATGGATTGGTAGAAGAGTTGCCATTGAATGACCACCAAGATCGCCAGATTTATCACGTTTGGATTTCTTTATGTGGGGTCATTTAAAAAGCAAAATCTATGCTACTCAGCCAACATCATTAGAAGACCTGCGACAAAGAATTGTGAATGAGTGCCTTCAAATTACTCCTCAGATATTGCAAAATGTGCGGCAACGTTTTGAGCAAAATCTTTATTATTGCATGGAGAGTCATGGTCTCATGGTGGCCATTTTCAACATTTACTTGCCTAACGGGTCAGTTCATTCTTCATTTTTCAATTAGTTTGCTGCCAAATGTATTGATCTCCACTAATGATGATGTATTAGTTTTATTTAAGCTTTAAATCAATAAATCTTCAAAACTACTGAACTGAAGTACATTAATATTATATCATTATAAAGGGACTTGAAAGACTTTTAAAATAAGGTATCACTCGACCTCTCTTTCAATTTAAGATTTTGGGGGTGGTGTCACCCCCGCTTAGGGGGCTGCACGTGCTAACGTGCTTTTTTTCCAAACTTGTGTTCCCCTCGAAAACAAAATCAACGGGACTGAGCGTTTTTCAGAAAAAAAGAAGTTGCCAGTAAATGCGTCTGTTCGGTTTTCGATGCGCCACCCTGTATATTCTGATGGAGGTGTATTCCAGTGACTTCTCGAACAGCATCAGTGTGTGTCTTGGAATACTTAGAATTTCACCTGTCCTTGTAGTTCTGTATAAATTTTGTTTTGTTTGTATGTGTGAAAAGGGCGCACTTACAAATATGAATGCTTGGTAGAGTCATGATATTTTTACTTCTGAAGATCTCTCTGCAGGATTCTCTTCTACGAATGTTAAATATCAATCTCATTATTCTCTTCTGTTGAACAAATGCTCTAGAAATTGAAGTTGACTGCCCCCAAATTATGATGTTTCTTGATAAATGTGAGTGGATGAGAGCATAATATACATCTAGTAAAGCTGAGTCTGATAAGCAAAACTTGAGCTTAAGAATCGCATAATATGATTGGTTCAACTTTTTACACACACTGTCCATGTGTTGTTGCCAACTGAGCTTTGCATCAATTTATATTCTCAAGAATGTAGTAGTTTTAGATGTCTCATGATTTTGCTAGCATAGGGGCGTTTGTATAAAAATGTACAACATCTGACTTTTCGAGGTTTAAAACCAGGATTGGCTGGGGTAGGCATTCCCGCTCCCAAAATCCCCCCAAAATGACAAGCAATGTACTCGATACGTCACCCAGACTGTTGTCGTAACACACGGGTTAATTGTTATGAAATCTTCGACTAAAATGATGAAATTGCATTGTTTACGGATCTGAAACGAGAGGAATAGACAATGCGTTTTTTATCCAGGTTTTTTCTCATGCTTTGCTGTTGGCATCTGAAGGCTAAAATGTGTCTTATATTATGTTCACTGGATAAATAGCACTTTCCTTTAAATGCCGAAGTGCTATTTCTGAAAACAAAAAACAAACGAACTGTCACTTGGAAGTCAGATAAATATAATATTGTCACAAAAGTCTCAATGTACCGAAGAAGGTCACCGTTATGACCGGCAGGGGTATTACGTATCTTGAAAAGTAACATTTTGTCGGTTTGTTTTACATTTGGTAGATTTTTTACATTTTGTAGGTTTTTCTAATTTTAAACACATGTGGTTTGATTGGCCAGACAAACATGGGGGATTACTGCCTTTAAACTTCAATTATATCGATAAAGTTTTAACAATTTATGACGTCTAGAAACCTGATGATGGATCACTAATAGGGCTATTTCCCAATGGGGTCTTTTGATCAGGAAGAAAGTCAACAGCTCAAAGTATATTTTTGGAAGTAGATTTTCATGTATATTGTATCTGTTCCTTGTATACTGAAGTCAAGTTTCTTATAATTGTTCAGAAGCAGCAAAAAGACTAAGTTGAGTAATACATTCATGTTGGCGTAACAACTGTACTTTTCTATAAATTAGAAAAGCAATATTTTGTGATGATCGGTTCTTTTGGAATGAGTCGTGCCAAAAAATTTCATAGATACTTTTCTGAATTATCCACTTATTCCTATTGGATTTCTCGAGCCGCACGGATGTTGCGTATATTGAAAAGTGACATTTTGTCGTTTTTTGTTTGACACTTCGTAGGTTTTTGTGACACAACGTAGGTTTTTCTACAAGATGTTAACTTAGCACAGCTGTTGTGAACTCGTTTTGTAGCTGCACGTTTTGCCTAAACGTCAGCGAACAGCGATCATACCGAGTAAACGTGGAATGAACTATTTGCTCACTAAAAATTACCTTGTCTGCAAGATGACATTTAGTCTGTTTTTGCCGATTATTAGTCTGGTACAAATACGTTGCTTTCTTGCAATTTAGAGTTAAAATAGAAGAATTATAACTTTATGTAACCTTTGAAACTTATCCTGTGGATATCTCAATCCATTCCCATATTTTCCTGTCCGAGAAATGAAACCACATATAGTCAACGCCAAACAAAGTGGCGTGCACGTCATCACGATAAAAATTCCCCGACCTAATGCCTAGGTTTCTATCACAAACAATTGCTCTATTGCAGTTTCATATTAATGTGATATATAAATTGTAAAATGGTCATTGCTCTCTTATTATGGTTAATAGTCATATAAACATTGTTATTAAAATATCACATAAGTTGCTTTCTGATAAATTTAGACGCATTATGCGAAATAAAATGTTTTGCAAACGCTCCAATCACTTATCGACATGTAAACGCACTAAACCGATTTCGCAGCGTTGACACATTGTCACCTTGAAACTTATTTAAACTGGGAACTGACATTTGTATTAATTTTGACACTGAAAAAATTATTCATTTTACGAGTAGATAAAGGCAATTTTGGTATATAAAGATGCCCAAACAGTTAAATAGTCGGTGTAAGGAACTCGTGGCCTCGTTAATGCACTACTTTGAGCAAGAAAGGGACAACAACGGGCCTTTGTTGCCTTTAAATGCTGTTCAAGAGGTAGGTTACTAATAATTATATGTAATGTATATTAATAATAGTGAAATTTTATTTCATTTTTTGTAGCGTGTTGCTGCTGATTTAAAAATTAGTTTAAGGACAGTTAGTCGTATTTCCGAGGGTGTGAAAAGTGATGCAAATTTAGAATCGCCCAAGAAAAAGCGGAGTTATATTAAACGTGTAACCAACACAGCGACATTGGATACAAGTGCCATTCGAGATGTGATCTATAATATGTATCACAAAAGTAAGATCTTATTATAATAACTTATCAGAAATTTGCATTAATTTGTTAACTAAATTATAATGTCATATTACACATGGTTTCAGAAGAACAAGTTACGATACAAACTTTATGGTCTCGATTAAGAGATAGGGCATTATTTGATGGTAGTGCCACGTCTTTAAGGCGGTTGCTTAGAGATCTTGGATTTAAGTGGCTTAAGGACAATCCGCGACGAGGGCTCATGGAACTACCAAGTATAGCTTTGAAAAGGGTGGAATTTCTAAGGCAATACAATCAAGCCAAGGTTGAGGCCTTATACCAGTTTGTCTTCCTCGATGAAACTTGGATATTTCAAAATGGGACCATAGGTCGCTCTCGGCAAAATGGAAACTAAAAAAGCGTGAAAGCTATTAAAACAGATGGTAAAAGGTATGTACTTTTACACAATTTGCACTATAAAATTTAAAACTAATATATTTTAGATACATTATATTACATGCTGGAAATGAAAATGGGTTTATTGAGGGTAGTGAAGCGATATTTTCTTCGAAAACAAAATTGAGCGATTACCATGGAGAGATGAACCAGGACAATTTTTTGAAATGGTTTCAACATCAGTTATTAGAAAAATTTTAGAGTCCATCTATGATTATACTGGATAACGCCCCTTATCACAGCATGATATTGAACAAAGTGCCCAACAATGCATGGACAAAAAAAATATCCAAGACTGGTTGACAAATCAAAACATACCATTTTTAAACACAATGTTTAAAACAGAGCTATTGAGTATTGTTTCTCGGTACATAATGCTAGCTTAATTATATATATTTTGGTCGACAGTTTATATTTCTTTTGTTTATTCCTATTCTTAAAATAACTGCTTTTTTAGAAACAAACCACCTAAAATATACGTGATTGATGAATTGGCGGAACAACATGGGCACAAAGTTCTTCGTCTGCCTCCTTACCATTGTATATTTAACCCTATTGAGTTAATTTGGGGCATAGCAAAAGGTTACTATAACAGACATATTGGTAGAGATGGTAACAGTGAAAAAGACTGTTTGGATATGTGGAACGAGGCTCTACAAACGGTTACCCCAGACATGTGGAAAAATAGTGTTCGACATACTGAGCAAGAAATTTTTAAATGGTATGAAAGAGAACGAATTTTTGATCGACCAGACATCGAACCTTTAATAATCAACTTTGAGAGTGATGAAGATTCAGATTCAGACAGCGCTGAAGAAAGAAACTCCGACTAACTTTATTGTACAGAAAAAGCTTACACCAGTAGCTTACCTAATTTTAGAATGCATTTTTCTGTATGAATTCTGTAAAATAAATACCATGCATAAAATTTGGAGGACCCCATTTGGATTTTTATTCAGTACCTTTAAGCAATCAATTAAATATGGTAGTTTCATAGTGTCATCTGATCAATAATTGTCATACTTAATGATTATGCAAGTACAGATCTATAATTTTATTATACTATTATTTTTGTTCTCATTTGAGGTTAATATTGCTTATAAACCTAGATATGTAAATAATAAATTTTATTATTTTACAAAAAGTTTGGCAACAATGTAAATTTTTCAACACACCCACCTTGATGACGTGCACGCCACTTTGTTTGGCGTTGACTATAGTTAAAATATCTTTAGCAACGTATTTTATCGATGGAAAAATCCAATTACTCACTTGTTGCATTTTGTTTTCAAGTACTTTCATACTAGGTTTTAGCTTTAGGCTGCAAAAGATTGCCTCTAGTCTAATGAGAGCAGTCGAAATATTCACATATTTTGGAATAGAGGGCTTAATGTTACGTTATTACAGTAGACAGAAATTAAAATACTGTAGTAAACAGGAATTTTCAAGACGTACTATAGATAGCACCAATTGTCTGTTAATAGGATTTAAAGCATAATCTGAGGGTCGCCAAGGTATTGAGTACCATTTGGTTCGCCGCGCCAGCAGCCAATATTATTACTAACTTCAGTGGCGTAGCGTGGGGATAGGGGCTTGACCCCGGGTGGCATACGATAAGGGGTGGCGGCAAGCGCAGCAATCTTTTAAACTATAAATCAAAAAATCGTATTTCAATCACCAAATAACGGTCACTCTGATAGTCTATTGAAATTATTCATACCCGTTCAGAAACCAAATCAGTAAAGCGCTTTTTATCGCTAGATGGCATCACCAATACCACTTTGTGAATTTTTGAACACGTTGCCACTGTTTCAGGTAATCCGTCTCGCGCATCTGATCATTTTCAATCACGTCACTTAGATTTGGATGACTCGAAATTGTTTTTTTATCTGTTGTTTTCGGAAACATAAGGTGCTAGACCGAATGTAAACATTTCTAATCGAAATTGGGGTAATTTCGACCATTTTTATGTTTAAGCTATTACATCAAAATATATCCTAAGGTGTATTTAAAATAAAATAGAAGTTTTAAAATGGGATGCGCATTAATTAAAGAAATACTTTTTTTATGTACATACATGTTTCACTGGGTATAAAGAATTTTTAGTATGTTGATGTAGTACTTTCAAAATATTTTTAATAGCTAAATACAATGGTGGAAGCAAACATTGCAAACCTAAATCTCAGGTATAATTTGCGAGGGCATTTGTACTGTACCTACATCACATAACTATTTGCCCGTAGAGGGGATCGAAACCGTAACCTCTAGCTTCAGTGCTAGCGTCCCTAATTACTCGATTATGTAGCGGGTCAGAATATTCTAAAAAGTTAAAAAATTATGAGTGCTGCGTTCGGATTTCTGGGCTTATCAACATAGGTACATTATTGCCACCAGGCTTAAAGATGGCGTACCAAACATTGTCATAATGTTGAGAATTTTTTCAACATCTGCCATTGAGCCTTTGAGGCTCTTAAATTTAGCTATTGTGATAACCGAACATGACATACATGTTGATATTGACGATTGCATAAGAGATTTTGCTATAAAAAAAACACGAAAAGTTCATTTTTAGTTAATTAAAGAATTTAAAGATGCTTCATTTGGCTTTTACTGATTTTCTAGACTGATAATTAAAATTTGCGGTCGACCCCGGCGACAAGAATCCACGCGACGCCTCTGGCTAACTTGTACCAGTATATTATGCGCGACGGCTACCAGGAGCCATTTTCATCATTAAATGGTAATTTTATTATGGGGAAAGTTTTGTCGTTATTCTTGAAGTAAGCTTGGCTGTACATATTTATCTAACTGAAGTTATTTAGGGCAAACGTTCATATTAGTATGAACCTGGAAAATAAGCAGATTAAGGTGTGGAATAATTAGAAAATAACAGAAAAATGTAAACTTATACTTAGAGCCCACTCTCACCGTCAAGTTTTGGCGACAGTTTGATACTTTACACATTTAATCACGTTATCGAAAAAAGTAATATCGATGAAAAAATAGGATTTTTTGAAGTAAAATGATATCTCTTTAAACTATGCAGTTGTGGCTAAAACGATCTAATTACTGAATTTGTATTGCCTGGAAGTATATGTATATTGGAGTTCTATATTAATGGAAATACCTGTCAACAGTTAAAATAATTTTTCAATTTTAGTGAATTTGTTGACTCCGAAGAATAACTCATACGTAGTGTGAAATTGTAGATCAAATGTTTAGTTTCTTTAATTATAAGATGATGGATACTAGGAGTGTATCGAGCACTCGGCTTGTACCTGGTTCACGGCCGATTTTAGCGACTACCCGGTATCGCCCAGTATTGAATTACTCCGCCAGGAAATACACAGAACTTTTGCAAATCAAAGAATTTCAAATGCCTTGTGCACCATTAAAAAAAATCAAGCTTACAGCATGTTTTTGCCAGAGTCAGTTGCCTGTTCTGGATGATTTTAAATGTCTCTTATTTCTTATACAGTGGTTTAGAAAGACGTATCAATATTTAGGTACATGCAAAAGTAACAAGAAAAGTTAGGATTAACGTTTTTAGTCTTTCTCAAGGTATATGTAAAAAATTCTCTACACTGATCCACGCTGATTTATAAATTGCTGTGAGGAAATCGCAAATTCTGCTTATATGATAAATTTGACGACCCATACATCATTCACTGTGTCGAGGTATTAAATTTGCCAATTTGCAGTTAAATATCTTATTACCCTTCATTTGAACGTGGATCACCAATATTTTTTTGACCACTGGTGAAGAATGCATTATGTACATTCATCTGAAAACATTTTTACATTAACAAATTTGATTGACATATATGGATGGAAGTTGGAAAGTAAAGCTCTTGCATCTTGTAAGCTACTTTTGTAAGAACTTTGAACCCAAGGGCACGGCACGTTCTACAATCTAAAAATATAGTTTTGTTTTTTACCATTGATCAATTCTGGTATATCTTGAGAACCAAAGTATTCTGAGAATAATATAGGATTAGTTATAGCAACATTGCCGTATGGTACTGTCGGTAGGGCAGGAAACTAGAAATGACATATTTTAGAACAATAAACATGGTAGAAAACCCGCAGAAGGCTAGCCTTGTACGCGGGTATGCATTAGCTTGTGAATAATTACGTACTACGAGTACTTAAACTAGAAATAAAAAGACACACGTGATTTTCTAAGAAAAGAACAATAACAACATTAAATAGGATTTTAAAATACATTATCTGACAAAGTGGGAGTATGGATGGCTTCATTTAATTATAGATCCCTTTTAAGGCGAAATGTCTTATTTAGGACACAAAGTGTATCTTAGGTTATTAGTGTTTTTGTTTTCTGTTCTCTGTTTGGGGGATATATCGAGTGTGTTGTGAAAATCGGTAGATAAGTATACCAGGGGTATATTGTCTAAATTGGTACTGTTGGGTATACGGTATTTTGTCTAATTCGGTAACTTTATTCTAGTAATTGGTTTTCATGTTAAGTGTATTCTTTTTAAGTCAACGATTTCGTGAATTCTCTGTCTGAGCATTGATGTTATCCAGCCTTTTACTTGCCTTTTAAATGTGTGGAACGTATCATCTTCAGGTCTTGTGGAAGAAGATTGTAACATCTTGGTCGTAGGTAAGAATACGATCTGAGTATTATATTTTTTTTTCTGGTTTTGGCACCTTTAAATAATTCCTGTTTCTTGTTTGGTAAGTATGTATCGGCTCTTGATTGGGAGGACGGGATATGTGTTGCACTATCAAAACTTTTAGTAGGTGTAATTGCCTTATGTCTAATATACCAGGTTCTTTATAGAGATGGTTAGTTGGATACAGTCGGGGTTTATGAGATATTGTCTTTAAAATACTTTTTTGAGTTATTTATAATTTGAATATATGAGCTATGTTCGCTGCTCCCCACGCTATTATACCATAATTTATGTGACATTCTGCCAATGCATGATATAGTATTTTTAGTTGACAATACTCTAGTATGTTTTTAATTCTTCTTATTCGATATAGAACGGATTGCAACTTTTTCGCGACACACGTTATATGCATATCCGATCTGAGGTGTGCATCTATGTAAATTCCTGAATATTTTACACCAAATGGGTGGGGACTGTTTGACTGACTTGATCCACTAACATTCTATTTTCAACTTTTATCTCAGAGGGCGGGCTAATTTGTGCCGAGTTTAATCGTTTATGAACTGAAGACAGTGTTGCGTGGAAAGTGCAGTCAACTACTTGACTCCATCCTTTCTGTTTCAGGTGAGTTTCAAAGGCTTCGGGATTTCTCAAGAGAAACTTGGTGCTGTAGCAAAGTTCATGTATGACAGTAAACAGTATGAACTTCGTCATGGTAGCGTCATCATAGCAGCAATCACTTCCTGTACTAACACTAGTAACCCTAGCGTAATGCTTGGTGCCGGATTGCTGGCCAAGAAAGCAGTTGAAGCTGGATTGAGAGGTAAGTTCACTGTGGATGCATACATACTACTGTCGTTTCGAAAAATATTATATGCCCAGGTTCTCTGCCCTAATAAACCTATGGTTCATAAAAGGTTGTTGGCAGAGAAAGACTAAACTAGATTTGCCAGATCCAGTTCAAAGACAATGTTCCTTTATGCGCTGATGAGGTACTGGTCTTAATGCTGGCTACTTATCCTGGTCCGTCTGCTTTTTACCTTATCGTATCTATATTCTATAACCACAGAATATAAATTTACTCTCTCAGAATGGCAAACTTGTTGGTTGGCAAAATTGTGTGTATGTACCCAACTACATTAGAAGCAGGTTTAAGATTTTCGCTCGTGGATATGTATGTGTAGAGACAAAAAATGCATGGTCTGCAGTCCAAACGACTTGATGAATTTTGACATATGAGGGTGCCGTGGGTACATTGGGTATACTGAAATCTTATAAATTATTTGATTGGAAAAGTTTGAAGATGTGCCCCTTGATTTGTTTTGATAGCACAATTCATTCTTTTTGGTTGGTACAGTCCGGTTGTTGTATTTTAAAAAATATACTTGTTTCTACATTGAAGATTCAAACTCAACAACTAATCACTGACACACTATCGTATGGTATATCTATCTACTTATTTTGGAAGAGTCTGTCTAAATGCGTTTAATTAAAAAAAAAACATGACGGATTTTCCCAATTTTTTCAAATGGAATTATTACTTATACGAATATTGCTTTTCCGAGACAAGAAGATCGATATAAACATTTTTGACATACTACCAGTCCACCACTTTTAGATATAGTGTATTTATATCCAACGGTTATAGAGCCCATTTTTGCACGCGATTTTGATGCTGTAGCACCGCGCATTGTGTTCAGGAGGCAGGCACATTTCCAGCACTGTCTAGGGGCGGTGGATGCGAAACGGGCTGTCAGGCTCGCTGTTTTACAATTATAAACAGTATTCATCGGTTGCGCTTTTGGATGCAGCTGATTCGAAATAAAAATTTATATATTACCATTTCGGATCTGCAGGGAAAAGTGCAGATTACTATACATACTATACTTTTCTATAGTAGTATTGGCAGAGCATTGTCCAACGGTCCTCCGAATCTCTCACCAGCAGAATCGCCTATGATAGAGTTAAGGCCTTTACTAAACGTTTTTGTCGGTGACGAAGCATTTGGAACTTTTGCTAATGTAATGAGACCATATCTAGGGTTACATTTATCAAAAAAGAAACCAAAATCAACGGTCGTTTGTCGATTGCTCGTTTGTGGAATGCGCTCATTGATATGTTGGAGAATGTTGGTTTGCATGACACTAATGAAATAATATCCCCAACGTCCACCTTCATATCACGCGGTCCGCAGTTGGCGCATGCTTACAAGGATCAGGCTGCTAACTACTTGTCCAGCGCGCAAGGTTTAGTGACATTTTATCTCATATCTGTGTATAATATTATTTGATACTTTAAACAAATATGGTATTTTGTCTAGCCACAAAATCTTGATACACTTGACTGCGTATCTACGAGCAATCGGAAAGTTTTTTTTGTAAGTCCCTTTACCACACACAAGGAAACCCCTAATTTGTACCATCGAGTTTCATCCGACTCAGTTAAGGAATTTATGAGAAGTTATAAAAACATGTATCGAAAACATCAATCTTCAACATCCAGTATCTCAGCAACGGTGCCGTAAGATCATCCTGATTACAAACCTAAATAACCTCAGCATGGAGAAGTTAAAAAAAAAATAAATTACTAAAACGAGATATCATCAAAACAACAACTACTACAAGATTCTTTTTTATTCGTTTCTCTCGTTTTTAAATCATATAATAAATAGCAAATTATATAAAGTTACAGTAAAGTGCCTTATCGTTCTACGGTAGATTTTCGAAGGGTTTTTTAAACAGACCACACATCTCATTCTGGTTTGCTTTTGAACCTTGGACCGTCGTTGTTGTATTTCCTGGTTAAATCCTTCAATCCGAAATTAATCCATTTCTAATGGACACTCTAAACAGGCAATATTTATGGCCCGGCTATATCTATCTCGGTTGTATCAGATGATCCATATCTCAGCTATATCTTGGCAGTATTATCTGCAATGTTTATACAACTTGAAACAGTCTCGCAGCAGCAGGGCTACAAAATTAGGCAAACATGATTGCTGAAATTACGTTACAAATGATTCCATTTATTCTGCAGTCTGACAGTACTGTATGAAAATAGGTCGGAAACACCAAACATTTTAGCAATATAATCGGGCAGTGAAAATATAGCCCGTATAGAAGTGCAATAAGTGAACTCGAAGAGAAAAACGACGCGACACATATACAACAAGGCTGTCGGTGTGATATGAACAATCAGTTTGACAACTGTTGACAGTGCGATTGACAAAGTCGCACGACACGCTCAACAAGAAATATCGTGTGCTTTTCCAAAACGCACGTGGCCTTGTCGAATGAACACACAAATCGCGTGCATAAATGGGCCATAAGGTATTACACGCCATGAAATGAATTTCAAAAGTAATTTAAGATGCGTCCTGGCGCCATTTTGACATGTCCAAGTGTCAGCGCTGAAATATAATGCTCATGTACACATCTCATCTCCACGAGTTTCTCTTGACCCGTTATAAATAAGTTTGGGCGTGGGGTTCAGGTTAGGGTTTTTTGAAAAGCATCTTATGTGTGTCTATTGTATGCTTGCAGTACTGCCATATATCAAGACGAGTCTGTCACCGGGATCGGGAGTGGTAACATATTACCTTCGCGAATCCGGTGTGATCCCAGCTTTAGAGGCACTAGGTTTCTCCGTCGTGGGATACGGCTGTATGACTTGTATTGGCAATAGCGGAGGCATTGACGAAAACATAGCCAATGCCATTGAGGAAAATGACCTTGTTTGTTGTGGAGTTTTGTCGGGCAACAGGAACTTTGAGGGAAGAATCCATCCTAATACTAGGTAATGTACTTCAAATCGGTGCATGTTCAACTTTCAGGCTACTCTCACGATTTACCTACCGTAACTTAGGCAGGGCGCCTCAACTTCTTGTCATTTCAAAGCTACTTGTGATCATCTACTGGCAGAATCTGACCTGCCCTGTGACATTTGTCGGTAGAACACAAATAAAGCAATTATGTGGTCATCCTTAATTCGGCGTAGTTCCCCGTACAACTTCGGTTTGCGTTCGACGTTACGATAACTTAGAGCAAGATGGAATAGTTTATCGTTTACAGAGCGTATGAATAAACTACTCTGAACAACTATAGGTTGGTGCGTGTTACATTACGGCAATCGTAAACGTTGACGTCAACCTTATTTGATACAGAAGTCATTGATTTGAATGTCAAATAAGGTTAACGGTAGCATTAATGTATACTAAGTGACATATAAATCCGAACACCCAGTTTAAATGGTTTTATTTTAATAAAAGTTGGTGAATGTATTTATCTTACTGTAAATAACAAGTGAAAAAATTTTCAGCCTTATCAGTTGGACATTCCGGTTTTTATATTGCTTTTTTTTTAATTCACTAACGCTCTAAAAATGAATATTTCAGCCGCAGTAAAGAATCAACGTTGGCGGATTTTGGTTCTTGACATCCTTTACGATCGGTTACGATGCCTAGAGTACGGAGACCTGTACGATTTCGTCAACTTAGTGTGTTTGATAGGGGCCGTATAGTGGGACTTCGGGAAGCTGGACTTTCTTTTCGGGCAATTGCAGTTAGAGTGCAAAGAAGTGTAGACACTGTGGTTAGGTGTTGTCAGGCATGGATTCGAGAAGGCCGTACGCAAAGAGCAAGGGGCACTGGACGCCGCCGTAGAACAACAGACCGTGAAGATCGCCGCCTAAGATTATTGGCCTTAAGGGACCGTTTCTCCACTACCAGGTCCATTGCAAACGAATGGTTCGCAGAACACGGAAGACCTATTGGCATGCGAAGTGTTTACCGACGAATGAGAAGTTTTGGCTTGTTTTCATACCGGCCACACTGGGTCCTCCCTTTAACTCGAGAACACCGACGTAATCGCCTTGAGTGATGCAGACAACGGTCACTCTGGGATCAGGAATGGAACAGTATTGTCTTTAGTGACGAGTCTCGATTTTGTTTAGGCATGCACGATGGTCGTGCCAGGGTTAGAAGGCGACGTGGTGAAAGGAGGAATCCACAGTTTTTTGTTGAAAGACATGTTCATCACACTGTTGGAGTTATGGTTTGAGGTGCTACAGCTTATGGTTCCAGGTCACCTTTAATCTTCATCAGAGGTAACATGAACGCGCAGCGTTATATCCACGAAGTTCTAGAACCCCATCTTTTACCCTATCTTGACACCCTGGCAGATTCAACTTTCGAACAAGATAATGCCCGACCACATGTTGCAAGAGTCACAATAGACTTCTTTCAACATAATGATGTCACATTGTTACCATGGCCACCAAGATCTCCCGACTTATCCCCAATTGAGCACGTGTGGGATATGATGGGTTGGAGATTGCTCAATTTGCAACGTCCTCCTCATACTCTAGAAGCACTTCGAGAGGAGTTGGTGGTTGCCTGGAATGAGATACCACAGGAGGACATTGACCACCTGATCAAAAGCATGCCTAGGCGCGTTGGAGAATGCGTAGCACATCAGGGTACATCCACACATTATTAAAGGTCAAAGGGCTTTAAAGCAGTGCAATCATTTTGAAATTTTTATCATTCACTTATTATGCTTCATTAAGTACTTATACAAAATTTTATTAAAATAAAACCATTTAAACTGGGTGTTCGGATTTATATGTCACTTAGTATATATCGTGCCATAAGTAGCATCTCTACATTCATCGCGGTTGGCCTTTTTTACCTGAAGTTCTAACTCAGCTTACCATCATTATTGCATAGGGCGAACTATTTGGCGAGTCCTTTGCTGGTGATCGCATACGCAATCGCTGGCAGAGTGGACATCGACTTCGAAAAAGAACCACTAGGAAAGCGTCCGGATGGCAGCGATGTGTACCTGAGAGACGTCTGGCCAACCAGGAACGAGATACATGCCGTCGAGCAGAAACACGTCATACCTGCCATGTTCAAGGAAGTTTATGCCAGGATACAGAAAGGTAGCGGAATATAAACTAAACACGATGCTTTCGTCCGTCCGACCAGAAGTCAGCGAACCATGGACAGCTGTTTCGCTAAGACAGTGCAAAGCGCCATCTATCACCAAAATCGACCACTGTGGAGAGTGCATAGCAGCTATTTGTTGGAACTGAAGAGATCTCAGTTACCATGTGACCACTAGATGGCTGACGATAGCCAGAATTGTTAGCCATCTAGCGGTTACATGGTGACTGGGCTATTAAACGCGCCATGTGATCTTTCCAGTTCCAACAAATCGCTGCTATGAACTCTCAGTGGTCGATTTTGGTGATAGGTGGCGCTGTCTTATTTCGGTAGCGCAAGATGATATAATCATATATTAATCATTGCAATTATAGGTTATTATAATAGGCCGATACGCAGGTCATCCAACGCCATTCATATTCATTTAATCTAAATCAGTAATCAATCTCACTTTTTCAAATTTACTCCTAATTCGTATCGATTATAATTTTGATCACGATACTTGCGAGCAGATCAGTTTTTTTTATTTTGAAATCGTTTAATTTTACATTACAGTTATATTGAATTAGTACCAGTGAGTATAATATGGGGAAACCAGTAATAATCGTCGTAACGTGAGGCTGTTGCCATTGGGGCGCAAGTAAATAGACTATATATTGGTGGTGATTGCAGAATACCAGTAGGCCGCAAAGGATTAAATTATTCTAAATCTAGATAAACGTTCGCTTAAACGACTTGCACATAACACTGTCCGTGGAAATGCGTCGCTGTTTTGGGGAACCTTCAAAATGTAAAAGAATCAATGAGCGTTCTTTAATGACAGGTTCAACTAACTGGCAATCGCTGGAAGCTCCATCGGGGCTCTTGTATCCTTGGGACCCATCTTCAACGTACATCAAGAAACCTCCATTTTTCGATGGTATGACGCGAGAGCTTCCCAAGAAGCAGCTCATCCATAACGCTCGAGTGTTGCTCTTCTTAGGAGATTCCGTCACTACCGATCACATCAGTCCTGCTGGGTCCATTGGTAGAACTAGTCCTGCAGCTAGGTAAAATATATCTTTGGACAACCTTAGCATTTTTTCTCATTTACGTAGAATGTATATTAGTACAAAACAAAAAAATGCAATTCGAGTTTTTGTTTCTGTACTGTGAAACATTCGGTTCAATTTTGTAGTAAATTATGTTAATTGATATTGCAAAGTTGAATGAATGTGTATGATGCAGGTATCTTGCTCAGCGTGGCCTTACCCCGAAAGAGTTCAATTCATATGGTGCCAGAAGGGGCAATGATGATGTCATGGCCAGAGGAACTTTCGCCAACATTAGACTTGTGAATAAGTTCATGAGCAAGCCAGGACCTAAAACCATTTTCCTTCCTACCAATGAAGAGGTACGTCACAAAATCATTTATTTGTAGGTTTCGTCTATAATAATTAGAGTTGCAACAGAATATAGTCGAAATCACGAAAGATGACGATTACGTCATCATTTTGGTCTGTAGTAAAGACAAACGACAGCGATTTGTGAATATTTTTAGTTTCAGATATGTAAGACAGAGACAAACAGAATTTTGTTGTCTAAACAAAGTGTATTGCTAATTTGCATGTATCCGACAAAGATAGACGATGTTTTCATGTTGCATGATCGATCATATTTGAAAGATGAATAGTTTGGTTATGTTAAAGCAGGTTCGGTTGTTTTCGAATAATACTTTGGTCTTTGTTGTTCTGTCTACTCATATTTTTTTTCACAACCAAAACTCCCCACTAAAATTATGATTAAGGTATCACTCAAAACCATGAAATAAAATGAACATAAAAATAATCAGTCAAATAACCTAACTTCGCAAAATCATAATATAAATTTGTTGTCATTATGTTCCTGACATCGTGATTTTATCATCGACGTACGTTCATTGATTACTTCAGTACAATTTATGGTATGACGTAATAGTCATCTTTCGTGATTTTGACTATAAATATCCAGTATTTGGCTACAATTTATTGTCCGTCCAGTTACTGAAAACTAGCTTTAGCATCTGGGGAAAGCAGGATACTAATACAACAAAAAGCACAAAATATACGTAGTTTATTTTTATTGCTACAATCGACCTTCAGTCAGTAAAATTAAACAGCCAATAATTCTTTTTAACATTACATCACAGATAAAATAAAATGGCGTTGCATGGGAAGTGCAGAGTCACCCTACTTGGCGGCATTTTTTCGAATACTAAGCTAAATGGGTTAAGTGGACCTTATTACGCACGTGAATGTGGATTCAGTTTCGTATAGTTGGGATATTAGTCAGTATTTTATATGCAGATGGACGTGTTCGACTGCGCGCAGAGGTATGCAAGGGAGAACACCCCATTGATCGTCATCACTGGAAAGGATTATGGATCTGGATCTAGCAGAGATTGGGCAGCTAAAGGACCATACCTACTTGTAAGTTAACATCAGTACATGCACTATGTATAGGTATGACTCATTTAAGAATCCACAATTACGCAAAACATGTAACCACGTAACAGTAAATGTGGCTGTCAAATGCAAAATTGTGACACTGTTCCAAAGAAGATGACACCCGCGGAGCCTTGTCAAAACCAAATACGATACTATTGCACCTGTCTTCATGGTTCTATGTTCTATATACTGCAACCGAGAAACAGTACAGTGCAGAGTGATGACGCTGGCGAATGCAGAGATTTAAGCAATAGGTTAAAAAGTCTTTATGCCACTATTTCATGGGTGGCTTCAGTGTTAGTGTGGACTACCTCGATTATTACGTATCTGGTACGCAGTAAGAATTTTGCGCTTGACAGTAATGTTTGTTTCGCAGCAAGGATGTGGAGCTAAGAAACAAAATGAAGTCTCGGAGCTCATTTATCTATAAAACAAACTTTTAAATCAAACTTTTTATTAAACATTCTAATTCTTCATGCATTTATGGCTGTTAAATTGAAACCACATTCGTAGGATTGCCTTGTTTACTGACGTTTCGGCCATCTTGATGGTCGTCAGTAATTATTGCAAGTACAATGTTATAAGTATCATACTAATTTTATTGATGTATACGGCTAATGAGAAATCCACTGACACAGTATACATACTGACGGTACGAACCACAGTAAATACTGAACCTGTGGCTTTCACCAAACTGCATATGAACAATTTGGTGATCTCGCTTCATGGCTAATTTTCGTTGTTTTTGATGAGTAGTAATAAAATATCATAGTCACGCGAGCTTTTAAAACTAAAGGAATAGCTGTCTTTACCTCATGTTGGATTATCAGAATGAAAACCACAGCATAAGTTTCAAATATTACATCAAAATTGATGTAAATTCTCTCTGCTGCTTAGGTGCTGAGAGATCAGTTGCCAGATTTCAAATATGAATTTACCTACCTACCTTAAAGCGGTGTATAATATAAAACTAGCGGCACTGTGAAAATGGCGCAACTGACAATTTTTACGTTTTTTGACGATAGGCAAGAGATTTGTAGAGTTTGGCGGTTTAGAATTACTAATATGGAATTACAGATAACATTCATAATATGACATCTCTGTCAAACAATATTAACGATTTTTAACTTGCCAAAGGCTCTCGACGAGGCGGATATGTATCATTACATCATATGTCTAATAAAGCTATTCAATTCTTTACTGAGGTTATTAGACAAAAACCTCTCTTTCATAGTACTTTACATTATATTATGGAAGCACATAATCACAAATTACGTAGGGCATTCGAGCAGTGATAGCAGAGTCCTTTGAACGTATCCATCGCTCCAACTTGGTGGGCATGGGCATCGTGCCATTGCAATTCCTGCATGGTGAAAATGCCGAAACACTGGGTCTTACTGGTAGGGAGGTATACAATATCGTCATACCAGACGTGAATGACATTAAGCCGGGACAACACATCCAAGTACAGACCAACACCGGCAAACAGTTCCAGGTGAGAAGTGAAGATTATTTATTTTTGTTTATACGTTTCTTCGTTCAGACAAAAACTTCGTAGAAATATAATACTTTTTTGGCGGATATAAATTTTCTTCATTTAATAATGTTTGTGTTCATTCGAATAAATTGCTCATAACATCATTTCAGTTTCCTCATGGTTTTGGTGTTATTGATAGACATATCGCTGAAGTGCCTTTAAAAAAGAATCGCAATAGTATATATCAAAATTTGAGAAATATGATCGTGAAATACATAATTATAAATACGTTAGATTTTTCGGAAGAGTCAGTCATGCAGAAAATATTTTTAAGCAGGGGTAAAGGTATCCCATTTTTAAAATCCGGAATTTTCTCGACAGGTGATTCTGCGTTTCGATACTGAAGTGGATTTGCTATTCTACAAACATGGTGGTATCCTTAACTACATGATTAGGAAGATGCTGAGTGCTATTTAGAACATTCCAATTTACAACTTGTTCAGTTTGGTTTCTGGTGGTGAGGGGCATTTTATATTCATTTGTTTGCTGATTCTCATGATTCATACGTAACTGACGTCTTTACAATATTCCACACGTATAGTCTAGTGATTGTCTAACTTCAACATATTATGTTTCACTGACTTGATTCATCTGACCTAGCAATCTCTTGCAACTTGAATATTATATGTATGTTTTGTTTAATATGTAAAACAACATATTAGAATATGATTGGTATGTTACTTAACAGTTATAACATCAAAACATTATTGAATAAGTGGCTGCCACATGTAACCAGTACGAATATGTTTTACAAAGACCGGGGTTGTTATTTGAGTCATTTTGCCCTGTTGATTTACCGAATATGCATTTCCAATAACTTGAAAGATCATCACTGGACTATAGTTGGGGTATTTACATGTTCACGGAAGTGACTGGTTCGGATAACCTATCACTGTTTGTATTATGCTAGGCAATAATATTGTAGGTGGTCTTTTCAACATTTATCGTAATTAATTGATTATTGAATTTATTGATTCTTGTATTTTATTTAGACTGATTTTTGCGGAATATCATGTTTGATGATTTTTATTGCTTTATTGAATAAAGGTTTCATGCGGTTGTTATTGCTTAAAGGAGTATAAACCAATGACATATTTTATTGTATCCAGGAATCCAGCTATTTGATTTTGATCGATGTTTTATATGTTGATTACGTTTTTATATTATTGCTCGATTTCTCTAGCAATGTACATAGTCTTTGAAACAATAAATATATTCTATTGTTCTAGAGTGTTTTATTTTATAATATGTCCTAGAACAAATGCAACGTCATGTCTATAGCATACGCCAGATCAGCGCATTATCATTGTCACGTATTTAGTGCATAATCAGTACGGAGACCTGTACGATTTCGTCAACTTAGTGAGTTTGATAGGGGCCGTATAGTGGGACTTCCGGAAGCTGGACTTTCTTTTCGGGCAATTGCAGTTAGAGTCCAAAGAAGTGTAGACACTGTGGTTAGGTGTTGTCAGGCATGGCTTCGAGAAGGCCGTACGCAAAGAGCAAGGGGCACTGGACGCCGCCGTAGAACAACAGACCGGGAAGATCGCCGCCTAAGATTATTTGCCTTAAGGGACCGTTTCTGCACTACCAGGTCCATTGCAAATGAATGGTTTGCAGAACACGGAAGACCTATTGGTATGCGAAGTGTTTACCGACGAATGAGAAGTTTTGGCTTGTTTTCATACCGGCCACACTGGGTCCTCCCTTTAACTCGAGAACACCGACGTAATCGCCTTGAGTGGTGCAGACAACGGTCACTCTGGGATCAGGAATGGAACAGTATTGTCTTTAGTGACGAGTCTCGATTTTGTTTAGGCATGCACGATGGTCGTGCCAGGGTTAGAAGGCGACGTGGTGAAAGGAGGAATCCACAGTTTTTTGTTGAAAGACATGTTCATCGCACTGTTGGAGTTATGGTTTGGGGTGCTATAGCTTATGGTTCCAGGTCACCTTTAATCTTCATCAGAGGTAACATGAACGCGCAGCGTTATATCCACGAAGTTCTAGAACCCCATCTTTTACCCTATCTTGACACCCTGGCAGATCCAACTTTCCAACAAGATAATGGCACCTGATCAGAAGCATGCCTAGGCGCGTTGGAGAATGCGTAGCACATCAGGGTGCATCCACACATTATTAAAGGTCAAAGGGCTTTAAAGCAGTGCAATCATTTTGAAATTTTTATCATTTACTTATTATGCTTCATTAAGTACTTATACAAAATTTTATTAAAGTAAAACCATTTAAACTGGGTGTTCGGATTTATATGTCACTTAGTATAATTGTGACAGATTGACCCTCAACCTCACATACGCAAGCGCCGCCTAGCTGCAGCAAAACAGGACATCACTGCCATCACCTTCAGAAGTTTAGATCATTTGGCAAACACCTTGAATGGCATTGGAAGATAGATTAAACGATATAGTCCGGTACAATTGATTTCGCAGGCTTACTATCTAACACCTCGAACGGGAATAGCCGATGTTCCGTAGACTGAAGGATTTATTGCGGTGAAATTCAGCTTTTTCCAAATTTGATCAGCACCTCGGTCGGGTGGAATAAAGGATATAGTCTGGTGAATTTACCTTCGTAAAATTATTTGACAAACACCGCGGATAGGATCAGCCGATGCCGTCGGATGGATTAAAGGATATAGTCTGGTAAAATTAACATCATTGCAAGTTTATTAGCCATTGACCTCGAACAGAAGGATAAAGGATACAGTATAGTGGAATTACCTTTGCAAGTTCACTTTGCTAACATCTCAAATGGGAGTACGGGTCAAAACTAAAATTACACGACTTGGATTGGCGGGTAACCTTTTTTTGGAGACTACCTATGGAGGCATGGAAAACATTAGGCCCCATAGTATATGACTATACCGAAGTAAGATTTCGATGTGTTAGTTTGTTCGAAATTTTTCAGTGCTTCATTGGCTGATATTTCAAATGCCCTCCGAATAAAAAAAGCCACAAAATTATTTTTTTCCGCACACAACAAATTAATGTCAAAAGTTCCTATAAAAAAAGTTCTACCGGCTTTCCTATTAAAATACAGGAGTCTAAGGAACGCCACTGGAAATCAGTTTTAACAACTTTAAGAGACACCTTAGAATTAATTAAAATATCCTGATAGTGTCCATGGGAAAGATTCAACTCAATCAGATCGCTAAGGAAGAGACTTAAAATGAAATATTGATAAAAAGTTTTTCACACTGCACACAGACTTTCATAATGGCAAAACGATAACATTTTGGCATTTATGAAATTGACCATTTTTGACCAAACTCTGTCGTTTCCATACCATTGCTGTCGATTTATATTGCAGCTACTCCCAATAAGGTCTGACTTAAATCTATAACTCAATCAAGCGATCTGAAAAATTACATCCTGGCGTTTTCGGCAAGATTATTACGTAAACAATCTAAATAATGTTAGAGAAACCGACAAAATGTCAACTTGTTGACTAGATAGTTCTTAGTGAGCAAATAGTTCATACCGCTATTGCTCGCTGTGAGCATCATCTATGGGGGAATGACTCAACGATACGCTCAGTGACCAGCTGCAAGTCAGTTCTCCAACATTCATTGTTGGTATATCTCTTTGAAAATGTGACAGAAAAAGATTGGTTGAATAGCAAGATCACATCTGGATTGGATGGTGATTGTGTGTATTGGTCAGCGTGTGAATAAAATCAGTGATAATTGCTATGTGAAAAAATTATTACTGAATATGCTGCCCATGACGTATGTGTATTAGCTGTACCAGTCAGGTTACTTGTGTTGTCCTTTTCACAGTATAGAGCTTACAGCTTAGACCTCCAATAATGCATCTAATCTCTGAAGTAGATGCTATATCATAGTCAAAGATTGTTATCTGAAGCGTCATAACGTTTAGGCAAAACATACAACTACAGAACGAGTGCACATCAAGTAAACTACAGCTAGTTCCAAGTTGACATCTTGTAGAAACCTACACAATGTCGCAAAAAACCTATATAATGTTCAAAAACGACATAAGATAAGTAATACCCCTGCCGGTCCCCAATTACAAACCGGTTACCAGAATTATTGCATTTCCAAAATGACGAGAGTGATACTCTGGATGCAGTACCAAAATCAATAGAACTGTACTGAAACAAAAGCAGTCCATTTTATCGAGAGTGCATTTGCTTAGCTTAAAAATTAGGATTTTCAAAATGTTACTTTTGAGACATTATGATTCAGGGTGCACATTTTTTTACTAATAGTGCTTTGGGCTTAATCTGCTCCTAGCGATCTAAATGAATGACTAAATTGTTTTTTATGGACAAGTTACTAAATATAAAAATTCCATCGAATACTACAGCGTCGTTCAGAAGTTATTTGGGAGAAACCAATTTTCAGTAGGGGAGCCTCGTAGGACGTTTTTCATAGGAAGTTGTAGTATTTTTTGTGATTTATATACATACGAGAGAGTGACAGGTTATTCTCGTATAGCCCGCGCAGATCACAAAAATGCTATGCGACCAGTTTACCAACATCACTATTTAAATGGGTATTGGTTACTTTTATTTGTGTAACTCAATTCATTATAGTTTATGACATTGGAACTTGACACTTAACGTATATGTGATGTATTTGTGTATTTGGAAGATATGAATTGGATCACATATTCTCCACAAACATTCGCTGCTGTAACGATTCAGGTATGCCCCAGTATCACTCTCTTTTATTTATTTATTTATTTATTTATTTATTTATTTATTTAGATTCAATACACTGCCTGAACGGAACACTCCATTGAACAGGCAGGAAGTACAGCATGCTCAGCCGACAGTTAGAAAATACCTTCGAAGGCTGTCTTTACTGTAGTGAAAGATATCAAGTGCACGTGCACTTTCACAAATGCCACACATAACATAGAGTGGTGAAAACAACAATAAGTTTGTTCTAGGAACAGGTAAATAGAATAAACTGTTGCTACCATGACGAGTACGCAAATTAGGTATGTGTAAATAAATTTTCTCTAAGAGTGAAGGACAATCAATGCTGCCATCGAGCAATTTACACAAAAGGGTAGCAGCGAATAAATGTCTGCGCTTCGTTAAATTTGGCAGATTGAATCTGCTTAATAATATGTCATTACGAAAGCCCCTTTCAGGATAAACTCTATCTTCTTTATACCACAAATACTTCACGAAACGTCGCTGAACTCTCTCAAGATTATGGGAATGTACATCGTAAGCCGGGTACCAAATAATAGAACAATATTCTAGAATAGATCTAACAAAAGCATAATATAGTAAGATTAAAGTTTTAGGATTATGAAATTGTCTGCTGTTTCTGATAACAAAACCAAGATTTTTGTACGCTTTTGCTACAATAGTATTTATCTGCTCGATAAATGTCATTCTGGGGTCAAACAAAACACCTAAATCTTTGAACGAAAAAACTCTCAGGAGCGAGCTGTTTCCAATCTCAGAGACAGATTCTATCGGTTCCAACTTGCGTGTTAGCGTCATAGTGCAACATTTATCAACATTCAAATGCATATTATTAACTTCACACCACTGATGTACAAGGTTCAGATCTGCTTGCAATGCTAAACTGTCATCTAAGGTATTAACACTTCTAAAAATCTTGAGGTCGTCAGCATACAGCAAATACTCACACCGCAAGTCACTTACTATGTCGTTAATGAATATAAGAAATAACAAAGGGCCAAGTACTGAACCCTGGGGTACGCCTGACGTAGCCAACACCGGATATGATTTGTAACCACGATAATCTACACGTAAATGTCTGTTATTAATGTATGACTGGAAAAAATCAAGAAATCTAGACGTTAAACCAATTTTTGACAACTTCTGTATCAAAATACCGTGATCTAAACGGTCGAAAGCTTTTGAAAAATCGGTATAGACTACATCAACCTGCCCTCCTTTGTCCAAAACCTCCGCAGCGTATTGCTTGAAACATGCTAAATTACTACATGTTGATCTACCTTTATAAAAACCATGTTGACCAGTACAGATGGTATGACTTACATGAGAAAACACGACCTCTAAAAGTACAAACTCAAAAACTTTCGCCAAATTGCTCAAGATAACAATCGCTCTATAGTTCTCAATATGTGACCTATCGCCTTTCTTAAAAACTGGAGTAATTTTCGACATTTTCCATTTGTCAGAAAGGTTGCAGTTTTTAAAGACAAATTAAAAAGGTATGCTAAGGGCTGAGCAAGTACCGAAGCACAATCCTTAAGAAAGAAAGACGGTATGGAATCTGGAATCTTGCAAAAGATAGGTCAAATTACTTATCAATATTCCTGCAAAAGAATAGGTATCGTTAGAGTAAAGTGAACTAAGCCGGACCCTTCCCAAACATCGGACTCTTAGCTTCATTACCTTTATTCGGGTTTTTACAGGAATTCCGTGGGATTAAGATGGATCTAGGATCGTTTTTCCCAGAACCCGAATACGGCTATTGAATCTGCATATCTGATATTGCATTATTGACTGAAATGTAAGCATGACCAACTGCAGACGGCAATGTTTCGCACTGATTAGTGACTCATCAGTGCGGTATATGTCTTAGGTCTAGTCTTGGAGACGGACGTAACGGAAAACCAATAAGAGGGTATATGGCCTTTCGAAAGACTAAAAACACTTGCGCACAAAATGTTTTGAGTTCGGCGAACCATTTGTAGGTGGCGATTGTCATATTTTTATCTACATGCGCATAATATTCCAAAATAGATTTTGACAGTGCAAACAGATTTTCCGCTGTGCTGCAATTTTCAATATTAGTCCTAGATATTTACAAGGATGCCTTTATTTCTAATATTATAAATAAGAAAGTATGGATGTTTGTTACTCAACATCACGCCAAAATGATTGAACGATTCTGGATGAAATTTGGTACATAGATAAAATATAGCCTGGAATAGTACAAGGCTACCTTTTACGCCAGGAAATAACTTTGGAATATTTACTTCACAATGGCACGAGGTATCTGGCGCGAAAGCGCTCAGTTGTTCTACCGAAAAGGGTAAATAGGGCATTTGTATCATTCATTTACTGCATTTCGACAATAGTTTTCTTCGCGTGATCGACTTGATTTAGATTTGTTTGGTGTTTTGCTTTACTTTAAGTACATATATAATACTTTAAATAAATACCTAATGGGCTATTTGACATACAATATTTAATGCTGATAGATTCATTTACCTTTTATGTACTTTACTTAATAATTGATAGCCGGGGAAGGTTATAAGGAATGGTTTTATCCTCAATTTTGCAATCAACTGTCGTTAACAGATGCTTCATTTCTTCACCAGTTGTTATCAGCGACTTCGTATGGTTTAAGCTGTTACTACCCGTTACTACGTTTAGTATCTTTGATGGCATTATTATATTAAAATTTATTTGCATGTTGAACTTTATCAGTGGCACTACCTACACGTTCCGTGGGTAAAACCGCTGAGCCAAAAAGCGATTACATATAATGAAATTCCTTAAATGATATGATCCTGGGTTCGTGCTTCTCATGGAATTGTTTCACTTAGACGTTTGGTTAAAGTTTTACTGAAGAAAAAAGTTTTTGTTTTTATTCGCGCAAACCGGAGACCTTCCAGTTGCCTAATCCACTATTTTCTTGAAATTTCTTTTTAAGTTCGGAAAGGTTGATGGGAAAAGGAAATGAAGTCCTAGAATGACTGAAGCTATTGATGTCTGAAGGAATAAGGTGGAAGAAGGCATGGATCAGGACACTATATTCTATATCGTTATTTTCAACACGAGCCGCCCATGGTTAATGTGATGCAGTAAATAACTATTCATTATCCAATATTCTGAATTAGTCTAGATTAGATTGTATGTTTGTACTTTATAAACACCGGTTGTGCATTTGTCTGTTTTAAATATTGTGACTGTTGTCTGGTTATTATTGGCTTATGGGTAACATAGAGAGTTTTATTAGGCATCGATTTAGTTAAGTAGGTGATAAGATACCCCAAAATTTGTACGAATATCTATATAGGACATAACTGTCATACTACCTACTTAAATAATCAATTATTGTTATTATAAATTATGAGAAATTTCGTAAAACGACGAGATTTAAATCGATATGAAGATCTGATGATATGAATCTCCACAAAACATATATACTGAGTCTTCATGGAAGATAGAATTATCTCCAGCATATCGTATATTTGGCAACAATGCGATCTCGGGACCGAGTCGGTTGGTCGTGTGCCGACTAGAATCAATCGGAACGGAATGAACGGTTAGCAATAGAATAGACGGTTAGTCTGACGTGCTTATTATACCAAGTGTACAATGGACCTGCCGGAAACATATGTAAAGGGTTTTCACGATGAGAATGAAGTTAGGAAGATGAAGTACTCTACTTTGGGCAGTACTGAACTGAAAGTATCGCAGTTGTCGCTTGGTACTGCAGCTTTTTCTTACTTCTATGGGTAGGTAGTAGATACTTAACTAAGATACGTGGTACTTGCAGTGACGTTTCGTGGGAGACTAGAGGGGGGGGGGGTTTGGTCGGATGGGGCGGCTCGCCGCGAGCTTCCAGTGTAAGGGGGCTAACAAATGTTGAAAAACCATATTTTGTAACTATTAAATAAAGTATTTTAGGTACTGTTGCGTCTTGTAGAACTTCGGATTTCACTTTTTTTCACTTGAAACTTCTAGAGGGTAGTCTGATAGATTAATTTAAATAAAAAAGTGCGGATGAAGCACGCTTTTCAACCATTTTTTTCCCCAAAACACGTATTTTTAGCAGTTATTTCAACCATTATTTACACCGCTATCTGCCATATATGACGACGTTGATGTCTGAGCATGTGTCATATATGAGAGGCGCTTGCCTGCGGTGTTGCCGGATTGGGCTCCGCATTTAGGCAAAATGAAAAGTGGAAAATCTATATACATTTATATTAATCGATGAAACACAAAAAGGAAAAACTGAAATAAACAACAATAGCAAAATAAAAAGCGGTTCTTAATAAGTATAAAGTATTAAGCTAAATCACAATAAATATATAATATAATAAAAAACTAAACATAAAAACAGTGGTAAAGCAAAAAAAAACAATACCATGTAATTATAAAAAACAAAAAACAACAAATAGTAAAGTAAAAAGCTATTCTAAGTGGTAACAAAAAACAAAAAGTAAAAACAGTAGTAAAACGAAACACATTTCCATGTAATTATAAAAAAAAATCTTTTTATTTTGCTGTTTGTTATTTGTTTTTTATGTAAGTATACACAATATTTTAGACACCTTTCTGCATGTAAGTCACCCTGTAAAAGGTTCGCTTGACACTTGGAATGCAAAGAAAGGCACTGCTGGCATACACACTTCAACAACCACTTACGACCCTGCGTATTCGTGAAACCAAGGGCACGCTGAGGCCCTCTTAGTTCATTCTAATATTATTCTAACAGTTGAAAGGTCGAAGTGTCTGTGTGTTGTGATTTTGTGAATATTGTCTATATCAAGCTCAAGTCGATCAATCAAACGGTGAGGGTTTTCACTGAGTATCTTTTATTGTTTTGCTGTACTGCATGTCATGTGTATTTTTTAACCATGGTACCCTTATAATCATGATAATAATTGTAATAAGTCAAAGCTAGTCAGATGAGATATGTTTATCAACAGTTAAAATAAAGTTAATGGTAACTTAGAGTCAAATATCTACAGAGGTGTGACGCCTCCATATCCTGGAGGCTGTTATGTGACCTACAGAGCCGGGTTGCCATCGGGGGAATTACTGCTCGGTTTCCTCTGTCAGGGGAAATGTCGGAGCGTTATGGGTATTGACACAACGGCCATTGGCCGGCGTGGTATCCTGGGTCTGTGTGACCGCCTAGGTTCATCTCGAGGCAATCGCAGGAGTCTGGAAGTATCTCATGGCAAGATGTGTATAGGGATTGTTACTTAAAGCTGTCACGCTGCTCGGTTATCTCTCAATCAGAGGTAACGTCGGTGCTTTTGGGTATTGACACGGTAACGTGATATCCTAGTTTCTGGGCTGCTTTTCGTAACAATCAAATACTTGCATATCTGTCTAAAGCACCAGATTATTAAGCTATCCATAACGGGCGTGACTTCCATGCGGTAGGAAGCTACCGTTCCCCCGTGTAAGGTATTTCCATATCAGGCGTGACTTCCATGCGGTAGGAAGCTACGGTTCTCCCGTGCGAGGTATTATATTTCCATATCAGGCGTGACTTCCATGCGGTACGAAGCTACCGTTCCCCTGGTTATGGACATGGATGTGACTACCATGCGGTAGGATGCTACCGTTCCCCCATGCAATATAATGTAATTTATAATAATATAATTGAGAAATATCATGGCCATTATTATATTGTTTTGTAATCAGTATTGCGACAGCTAATTAACATAATGAATAGACAGTAGAGTTGTGCATGTCATGAGTCGGTAGAATATGGAAGGTACTCAAAAGGTTTTTCCCAAAAATAGGCTTGGCCCCGACAATCCAGTTCTATGGACCGTATCTCTCGCCAAGGAAGAACAACTCCTCTGACGTTAACGTCACCAAGTAAGTGGCTTTAAAACTATACTGACATTGAAGCCCTTGTTAAGTAGTGTATGTACTACTCTCGTAATAAAAGTGAGAAGGTACAGGGTAGTACTTCGAACACTTGTAAGGTGGAATTGTTGTTTTTACGCTTATCGTTATATTTCTATTATCATCTCTTCATATAATCTCTTATATTTATAATTACATGGAATAGTTTTTTTTTTGTTTTACTGCTGTTTTTATTTTTTATAAGTACGTATTGACAATTTATTGATTTTTAGCTTACTATCGTTATTTTTTGTTTAAAGCATCCCACAAACCGGCGCGAAATATTCGCTTTGGCTGCGAAAATTTCGCGGCGATGAATTCGCGATCAGATTAAAACGCGGCGGTTTACGGACAGGCTCAGACTTGTGCGAAGCGAATGCGATTGTTCCAGCGTTTTTATCGCGGCGTATTTCAGTTCGCCTTTGACCGCGTTTTTGACGCCGTTCTTCAAAAATTCGCAATCGCAAAAACGGAATTATTGATAGAAAAGGTGAAAAAGTATCCTCGTTTGTATGATTTGTCGAACGATGAATACAGGAATGTGAGAAAGAAAGACAAGATTTGGATGGAAATAGGAAAAGAATTAAATACAAATGGTATGTACCTAATATTTTTTATTAACTTGTTAAATAATTTACAGTCTACACAAATGTGAAAACGAACATTCTATATATTGGGCATAAGCATATCAGAATTAAAATAATTTACGAATTTGTCACGAGTAGAAAATGCTAGCCTTGCTGCCCGCCGAGGATCATTTGCTATATCAGTAAAAGCTCCAAGCACGGGTTCTGGGGGATCTAAGACTTGAAAATATTTGTCATCGCCACTTTTACTTCGTAAAAAATTGTGTAAAACACATGCCGTACGTACAATTAGAATAGTAGTATCTACTTTAGTTTCTAATGGCCTGTAAAATATTCGCCATTTTTGAGACAAAATACCAAACACATTTTCCAAATAATCGCGGCGAAGTATTCGCAACGAAATTCAGAGCGAAATTCGCAATCTGTTTCGCCTGTTTATTCATACCAAAGCGTCTTATTCGCTCCGCGAACGTGAAGGTTTCGACAGGTTGCGTAGTGCGTACATTTTATTTTTGCCTTTTGCAATGAGCTCGTCTTCAGAAGAAGAGGAGGCACTTCTATTTCTTGCTTTAGAAGAGGAACAAAATGCACGGTAAGTTATGTTTATTTAACGCCATTTGATAGTTGGGTATGTATTAAGTTTAACGAAGTACATAAAACAAATATTTTCAATTTTGTTTAGGAAACGAAGGAAGTGGGTACATGATATTAACTTGGAACGAAATAAATTTGGGGAATACCATACCTTGATGCCACAACTTCGGCTGGATGAACAGCGCTTTTACGCATATTTTAGAATGACTCCAGAGTGTTTCGATGAAATATTGAACTTGGTGAAAGATGAAATACGAAAATCTGACACAAATTATCGTGAAGCTATTTCTCCAGAAGAACGACTTGCTATTACACTCAGGTAAAAAAATTATATGTATTAAAATTAGTAGACTTATCGAATACGAAAACTTCAGGGATCGTGAAATAAATATTTTATTGTAATAATTGGACTACATGTTGCCACTAGGATTAAATGTTGCTAAATAATTCGAGGCAGAATTTGCCTCCTCTGTTGGGTATATTATTGGAGTAAACCCAGTGCCGCTTGGGAAGGACGACATACTACTATCATACATACTTGCAGAATTCTGGGTAGACGCTGAAGACATTTCTTCAATATGTTCAAATTCTTCGTGCGCTATTAATTCGGCTATTTTTAGTTTTATTCGGGCTTGACGCTTTAAGGGAAGTGTTTTCACAGTCTGTGCATGTGCCAAGAAAAGTGAATCAATGGCCTCGTTCTCTTTTTTAGGTTTTTTACCTTCAAAATAATGAATGAGCTGTTGTACAGACGAAGATGGTGGTTCATAGCGTTTTCTGCTCGTTTTATACTTTGGTGTAGTTGCAGTCTGCGGAAAGGTGTGCCCTGGAGTAGTCACTGCTGTAGTGTTCAATGAAGAAGGTGGTGCTGTCTGTGTTGCCGAGGCGTTCTGTGCATCTTCTGCATTTACATCAGCATTTTCATCTTCTTCATGGCCGCGGTCTTCCAAATTTTCGGTTTCTACATTTCCAGCCCTTTCCTGATATATATTTGAGTTAAATTCGGCAGTCTCATAATGTATGAGGTCAATATCTTTCACATTAGACGACGTTTTGGCAAATGCCAAAAAAGGACGGAAAAATTCCATGTAGTCAGCCCACTGCCATTTCTTTATGTTGCCCACTGCTTGGCCGGTCTTTGGTTTGGTAGATTTTATATATTTTGCAAATGTGTCTCTGATATTCCTCCACCTTTTTTTTACTTCATCACCTAAAAACGATTTTTTTTATAGATTCCTTGCCACTGGTGACACCTTCTATACCATTGGGCATAGCTTTCGAGTTGGCTTTACAACAGTGAGTGCAATCGTAACCGAAGTCTGTGAAGCGATATGCAGACATATGGAACATATATATTTACCAGAACCAACAGAGAATATATGGAAAAAATGTGCTGAAGAATTTGAAAATAGATGGGGATTTCCCAATTGCATTGGCAGCGTGGACGGTAAACATGTAACAATCAAGAGACCTAACAACAGTGGCTCCAATTACTGGTGCTATTTACATAAATATTCAATAGTACTTATGGCCATTGTTGGCCCGGACTATAAATTTATATGTGTTGATATTGGTGGTTTCGGAAAAAATAGTGATGGGGGTATTTTCGAAACCTCAAACATGGGAAAACGATTTGAACAAAATTTAATGAGTGTCCCTGCACCTAGATTTCTCCCTGGGCAAAATGAAATCTGCTCGTACGTCTTAATTGGTGATGAAGCATTTGCTTTAAAACCATACCTTATGAGACCATTTCCTTATAAGCAGACTTTAACAGACGTCAGAAAAGAGAAATACAATGTAAGACTTTGTCGAGCTAGAAGGGTCGTGGAAAATGCGTTTGGTATTTTGTCTCAAAAATGGCGAATATTTTACAGGCCATTAGAAACTAAAGTAGATACTACTATTCTAATTGTACGTACGGCATGTGTTTTACATAATTTTTTACGAAGTAAAAGTGGCGATGACAAATATTTTCAATTCTTAGATCCCCCAGAACCCGTGCTTGGAGCTTTTACTGATATAGCAAATGATCCTCGGCGGGCAGCAAGGCTAGCATTTTCTACTCGTGACAAATTCGTAAATTATTTTAATTCTGATATGCCTATTTTTTGTAGACTGTAAATTATTTAACAAGTTAATAAAAAATATTAGGTACAAACCATTTGTATTTAATTCTTTTCCTATTTCCATCCAAATCTTGTCTTTCTTTCTCACGTTCCTGTATTCATAGTTCCACAAATCATACAAACAAGGATACTTTTTCACTATTTCTATCAATAATTCCGTTTTTGCCATTGCGAATTTTTGAAGAACGGCGTCAAAAACGCGGTCAAAGGCGAACTGAAATACGCCGCGATAAAAACGCTGGAACAATCGCATTCGCTTCGCACAAGTCTGAGCCTGTCCGTAAACCGCCGCGTTTTAATCTGATCGCGAATTCATCGCCGCGAAATTTTCGCAGCCAAAGCGAATATTTCGCGCCGGTTTGTGGGATGCTTTATACTTATTAAGAATCGCTTTTTATTTTGCTAATGTTGTTTGTTTCAGTTTTTCGTTTTTCATTAATTAATATATATTATAAATTTTCCACTTTTCATACTTTTCCCTAAATGCGGATCCCAATCCGGCAACACCGCAGGCAAGAGCCTCTCATACATAACATTAGCACAGACGTCAACGTCATATAGCAGATGGCGGTGGAAATAATGGTGAAAATAACTGCTAAAAATACAGTCTTGGGAAAAAATGTTCTAGACAAACGTGCTTCATTCACACTTTTTGTCATTTAAAATAATCTATCGGAATGCCCTCTTTAAGTTTCGAGTGAAAAAACAGCGAAATTCGAAGTTCTACAAGACGCAACAGTACCAGTATTTTAATAATTTCTTAATATAATAAGGTAAAAAAGTTAAAACTCTTAATTTTTATTTCTCAAGTATTGTAATCCCGAACATTTTCGAAAATGATATATCATGTTTTTTGGATTTTATATGACATGTGCATCACGAAAAACCATGTCATCACTCATCTGCATCTGTCGGTTTGTCCGTTAATCCTGTAATCGCCTATAACTTGAGAAGTAGGTACCTACCGCTTGGATTTTGATGAAATTTTTACACAATGTTAATACTATGCCGAGGACGGAAAATCTTTGTCGTTTTTGAAAATAGGTCCAGTTGCGGTCGAGAACAAAGGCAAAAAACAAAAAACATAAATCGCTCACATGTTTTCGACGCTTTGGAGAAAAATTTAGAGGGAAAAAGTTGGGGCTGGGTCACACGTGAAACTAACAAAACTTATAGTATTATTATAATATTGGTAGCCCACGAATAGATCTTTTCAAATAGACCAAGTTTGTTAAAATGGGCTCAGCCGTTTCGAAGATGTAGAGTGTTTTCTACGGAAACCTTTCAATATTCCTCCACCACTTTATTTTTAGAAACACAGCAAAAAATGTCAATCAAAAAAGTACGCATTGTCTTTTAAAGGTATTTTTTTGATAGGTCAATATAGCGAAATTCATAGAAGCATCACTTTTTTAGATTCAAGATTGCAGTTACGGCCCCTATCGGACATTGAAAATATTTTCCAGGTTTTTCTCTTGGCCTTTTTAGTGAGAACTTTTTTTGCCGCAAGCCTCTACGATGGGTAGGTTCTCAGATACAGTATCTTCTGATACTTATTCATCACTGATACTACAATACTTTTTGAATATTTGCGTTTGCAAGTTTTTCTTCGCTGAAGATTATAAAAATCATCTTCGTTTTATAATAAACCAAGAACAATTGGTTAACTTATCCATGTTTTCCAATGAAAGGTGTTCTGGATTAAGTTGACTGAAGCTTTTTATATTTGAAATATATCTGAGTCAACACTCACTTTCGTAGAGTGCATCGGCTTTTGTTCTTCATTCTTCACTATGGCTTAGGATTATGAAGATTCAAATATTAGACGCGAAAACTTTGAAGTGGTTCCTGATAGATTCGGGATAAAATAAACTAAAGGTTTAATGAACGAATAGTGACCAAAGGAGGCATTCAAAAGAAATAGATGTTTTATTAAGTTACTGAAAAGTTTAACAAAACGGAGCATGAAAACATCTCTAATAGATCTGTCTTTCTAAATGAAAAAAAACTCTGAAAATCTGATATTATTTGAAGAATATAAATATACGTATACATGAGTTTGTTTTGTTTATTATTTATTAATAAATGGAGGCCTCATTTAGTTTTTCCGTCCCAAGTCTCCGATGGGCTGAGTTCGCCACTGGTGGCGTTACATATTATTTCAAGGCGCAGCAAAATCTTCAAAGTTTATTTTTTATATAATTGAGTAGTAGTAGTCTCAAAATGAAAGTTCAAAGAAGACCTAGCAATGAGTTTCGCTTTCTTCAAGCAAAGTCATTATTTTACATTGTTTCGAAATCCATTTAACAACAAATTTTGATCAACATTGTAAGTAATTAAATGTAATGTTGACTATATAGTTACTAACCAATTGGAGCCTCGTATGATGGTGTCAATGGGAAATAATAATTCATTTAGATCGTGATGAACTAATTACCTTCAACGTAATATTGCTGTTTTTTACACCTTGTATGATTATTGCTCAACTATAATATTCTTGGAAAACATAATCACCGAGCTGAACTCTTGCTAGACATTAATAATATAGCAATCCATATATGTATGATTCGATGCTTGTTCCGCCATTTTTGAAATGTAGTAATTCTGATAACAGATTCGTAATTCCCGGCACGAAAATCTTAGAATATAAATTTGCAGATAACTTCATCAAGTTTCAGATTTTCGTCTTTTTGAAGATTGATGTGAATAATACTCAATAAGTGTGAGTGACTGATGTGTTCTTAAAAACGGTTCATTTTATTGAAATTAAACTAGGATACGTTCTTTCAGATAAAGTGTTAGGCTTCTTTAAAATATTATTTTTGTGCCATTATTATACAGGGTGGAAAAATCCACAATATGAATAGTTAATCATTTTCCATTGACACTATTATGTGAGACTCCACTACAAAGCTCTTGAACTTTCGTTGAATTGTACAGTTTCATTCACGAGCTGTTTAGAAAAAGTTCTAGTGACACCATTTAGGGGCCTGCCTATTTTCTGTGTTCTATGTACATCTTATTCTGGCAGACCCTGTTTGACGGCCTAATAAACTAACTTAAAAGTTAGTTGAATCAACTGTTGTTTGCAAATATTTGAACATCACGGGTATCTGTTCTCTCTATTTTTTCTTGGCAGTATGTGTTATTTAGGGTGTCCGCAAAGTTGGGGTTTTCCTTTGCAGACACAACTAAGCTTGATATAACAAAGCTAATGTGTGGTGAAACGTGAGCGAACAAGTAAAAAAAAGAAATGAAAAAGTACTCACTGTTCAGTTGAATTGAAATTCGAAATACGGTCCTGTCGTATTTACATCATAGTCGTACGCCGTATAATTGTACGCTGGCGTTGTGGACGTTATCGAGGGATAGGACAGGACCAGCACCTTGTATTGCCGAATACTTTTTATATTCAGTCTTCATATATCATTCCCAAATATTTTTGTATTTGAGGAAATTCATTACATTATAGCTGAATTTCTTATTGATAACTGCTGTCTTATATTTGCTCCTGTTTTCCTAATAAAATTGTGATATTATTTTATACCCTTGCAACAAATTGAAATTATAGGGATGTTGACCTAAAAGAATGTAGACAGGTTGTCCATGAGGCAATTAAGAAAGGCATCAATTACATCGATACAGGTCCTTGGTATGGTCATGGACAGGCTGAGGAAATATTGGGAAAGTGAGATTGTTTGGGGTGTTATAGGAGTATGAAATTTTTAATGAAATGAAACATTGAGATATTATAAAGACTTTACTTGTAAGTATTGTTAGGCTAACGTGAAAATAGCAGTAACAAATTTCAAGATGGCGGCTGAGCATCATCTTGTACCTTTTTTTAATAGAATGAAGGATCGTGTGATATGGTATTTTGAAGATCCTTATGAGTACTTTACAATTCTACAATCTAAAATCACTGTGTCGCAAAATTGCTTAGTGGAAAGATGTCAAAGCTAAAGCGTTTTCGTATATTGAATCGCGTATAAGTCAACAACTAATCATCAACAAGCTGTTTGAAAAAATGACAGATTTTGATATATTATTTCAAATTAAGTGTTTCATATTTTATTACATATTACGATGGACCCTTCCAAAAGAAGAAGATTGATACGCTCAACTTTGACAGCCTGCCAGTACGACATTTGCAAAAAAGTTGATTTTATATTTTCGGGTTATAAGAATCTTCAAAATGATGTATCACATGATTCCCATTCCATTTAAAACATTTTTCTAAAATTTATACTCCAACTACCACGAAGGCCTAAGGCCTAAACACCCATTGGGTACCGTGGGGCTATGGGGGATACAGGGGAAAGGAGGGACGCCACACGGACTCTGGCGAGGGAAGACGTGTGCTTGCAACATGCACACATTCTGGCTCCGCCTACGAGATCCGCCGGGTGGTACCTCCGCGTTCGACAGTCAGACCGTCTACCATCTACGGACACTCACAACATCCATAGCCAAGAGAAAAATTTCCTCCTGATCAGGAGACCGAAGAGTCTACTACTGCGGCCACCCAGCCGCCATCTTGAAATTTTGAACTAACAATTTGAAGCTAAAATATAGTATTTGTGCATTAATTTTTAGTACGAATTCCAGCTTGACGCGTTCAAAAAATAAGTAGAGGCGTCCTTTTTGAAAAGCACTCTATGATACTTGGCCCAATAGATGCGTAATTTTATTTACCTCATTGTTTTGAAAGTGTGTGGATCAACGTATATTTTTTAGTGTTTGGAGGGAATTCCAAGGAAAGCATACTACCTGGCTACAAAGGTGGGAAGATATGAGAAGGATCCATCGTTGATGTTTGATTTTTCTGCAGAAAAGTCAAAACGTAGTATTGAAGACTCATTGAGCAGACTAGGGACTGACTATGTTGATGTGATTCAAGTGAGTTTTAGGAGAGGACCTAATTTCTTTTTAGAGCTATCTGTATTTGCGTCTACGAGTATAATGACGTGTACAAAAACCCTTGTTCCATTAATATTAAAAACATTTTTGGCGATCCTTATGTATTTATTCAAGGACGTATCTTTGCATCTGCTAGAAAACATTTTCTGGTTCATTTTTTGCATAATCTTATTCGAAAAGGACCTCTTTTGATGAATCTGCATGATGCCAGGTCTAAAGTTCATCAAAACGTATTTAACCAATTTTTTATAAACAAATTCCAATAATTGTTTTG